>VWZS01003266.1:0-31403 GCA_013397075.1 Rhabdornis inornatus | reverse complement strand
GGCCCCCTGTCTGGGGAGCTGGCATGTCTCAGCAGAGAGGAAGGGTGGCTGTGAACATTGGCCAGAGAGACTCAGACTGATGTAAAATCCCAGCTGCTTTCCCCCCCACACTTCTTTTNGCAGATTTCTGGGCGGATGCAGAATCGTGAAAATGAAACCACGAGAAGACTGTTTTCTACTTTCTTGTGGAAAAATCCCTATAGCCTAACAAGAGGAAACTTCTCTCTCTGAAGTGAATGGAAAAGAGACTATTTGAATTGAGAACTTTTTTGTATGTTTGTTTTGTTGTTATGAAGGTTGGAAAGGGAAAGAGTGGTCTGACAATCTTATTCTGGATTTTTTTTTCCCCTTTGTGTAGTTAATAAATTTCTTTTTATACCCTCTTAAGTTTTAGGCCTGCCTTTCTTCTACTCCTAGTTCTGTCTCACAACAGAAAATGAGTATATTTAAATTAGCAAATCAAAACCATGACATTATTTAGTGCGCTAGCCAGGAAAAACAAACCAAAACCCACAGTCAACCTCACTCATTGGTCTTCAACTTCTTTCTCTTCCTGTGGATTCAGTGGAATGCAGAATAGGGATTGTCATCAACTCATAACACTTTTATTTGCCACTCTTTTACTTCCTCACACTGTTTCCCTGTTGTGTTGTGGGGTCCCTGCCACAGAAAAGAGTCCTTCACAAACTACTTCAACATGGGTCCTCCCCACAGGCTGCAGTGTTCAAACAGGTGGCTTTCAAAGAGGAACAGACCATCAGGAAAACACCACACCAGGCATAAATATAGGAGTCCTCAACTGATCTTTGATGTATGTGCTCGGTGTCACCATATTGCTGCTAGACAGAAGAGAGTGTTATACAAAAACCATTTGAAGTCATATCACCAACTATTATTTTCAGCTGCATTAAGGTTGTGATCACGTCTTTTTGCATTTAAAACCCCTGAGTTGAACTCCCAGTAGTATATTTTCCTTTTCATTGTCTGAAATGATCATTAAAATATACATTCATCACACAGCCTACAGTCTTCGGACACAACACATTACAAAAAGAAATACACAAGAAAAGTAACAAAATAACACCATGACACCAGTAAATGGACAATTTTCAGAGGCTCCACACCTCGTGATTTCACCACAATTTTCCCACATCTGAAAAAATAAAATTAATATGTTAATTGTTTCATGGAATTGCACTGCAGATCTGTAATTTTAGTAAATCTAATACATACAATATAAGAAACATCCATCGTGGAGTAAAGTAATTAAAATTAGGAAGAGTTATTTTTCAAAAGATTCTGCTTTCTAGGTGCATTTTGAACAGGGCTGAAACAGGCACCTACAGAAAACAGGAGTCTTTGAGGAATGCCAATGAACTCCCTTATGAAAAATCCAGGATACATTATAGACAAAATTTTATTAAAATGTGACTAGTATAACTTAGAAATTAAAACCATTTTATTATATTTATTAAAAGAAAGTTTTTCTTTTGCAATATTCGTTTACAATTTCTATCCCTCACAAAATAATATCCTCCAAATAAATAAATAATTTTCAAAATCAATTAAAAATTATAAAGAAACTGCTAGGACATGTAAAATTCTTAAATAAGCACTGAAACTTGCTCATCATTTTTATCATTTCAATGCAAATCAAGAAAAAACACTTTTCAATACTGGAGATAATAGAAAGGAAAAGATGCTGGAAGTCTCTATTATGGTGAAAGCATGCAAGTAGGACCAAATGCCTTACTGATTCAGACAGGTACCATTGGACACAGAACATGTTAGAAGGAACTTTAACTGTATATTTATTTTTTGAAATCTCTCTTTTAATAACTGTAAATTAATGTAACTAATTGATGGACTATCAGATTGTAAAAGAAATGTTGCTATAGATTTTTTTCTTCTAAAAATTTACATGAAGAGTTACTACATGGAGAAGTACTGTTGCATTCCACTGTAATAGCCCCAAACTCTTATGGGTGTAGGATCACATAATAATGTTTATTGTCATTAAGAACATAACCAATAAGAGTTAGATTTGATGATTCTTTTGGGTTCCTTCCAACTCAGAATATTATGTGATTTTATGAATATCTTCTGGTAACCTGGCACTGAAAGATTTCAAGATTGTCTAAGAATACTAACCAAAGCTTATAGAGCGCCTATGAGGAAAGTCACAGAGCCTCTAGTCCTCTTCTTCCTTTGCTATAATACAGCCATCTCACTTGAGAATACAAGTTTTGAAGAAATGTGTGTCATTAAAAACAGTAATAGACACTGAAAGGTAGGATAGTATGGCATTACTTTGAGACTCCCTGGCAAATTTAGATAAATAGACTGCAATTAATCAGGGTTGAAAACCCACTACAACTAATGTTAATATGTCCACACATCTAAAAAATATCTGAGGAATTAGCAGCCATAAAAAGTGTTGCACAAAAGAACAAGAAACAACAGTCATGAATTCCTAATATTTAGGGCAAACTTACACTGATTCTCCTCATGACAGCTGAGAAGTGATAATCCACTGGATGTCTTTATTATAGAAAAGAGCTACATCTTATTTCCAACAGCCACTTATGTCCATAGGATTCCACCACCGGAGCAGACAGGAGTTATCTCATTTAAGTATAACAGTCATTGCTAGTCTCTGTAATATGTCTGGCTTTCATAATCCACTGTGCTGCTTAGTTATTGAATTACATTTTTTAATTACTTCCTGTTCATCCAAGTCAATTAACACTTCTGCAATGGCTGAGATAGTCTCTGAGGGGAATCTGGAATGCTTTTGAAATTAGCCCTCTAGCTTCATACAGGCTGTGTAAATACATAATTCTGCCTTCGAGTTGTCAAATCTCTTGCTATGTGCTGCAGAGAGCTACGGCATTCTCTGGAACGTCTTTTGACAGAATCACCATTCCAATCTTTTTGATAATAACTGATTGCATGATTGACTAGAACTGTAATAGCCTGAGGCATTTCTAGACAGGCCTGAAAATTAACTAAATCTACTACTACACTGTGTGTCATTAAAACATAATTTCCTGCCATTGTATGCCCAATGATAGGGTTACCAAGCTATTTTTAAAACACTTCTGAGCTCTCCATGCTCCTATTGATATGCCAGGATTTTCTTAAAATGCACCTGGTTTTCCAGAAAAATTTATTAGTACTTTCATCCAAGTTCCCAAATGATAAGCTGAGTAATATGCTTAGTTTATTATGAAATCTGAAGGACAAGAGAGAAGAGGAACTTCCAGAATTCTTCTGTCTCCAATACTACCCCTGAAACATAAACAATTCCATAGCAGCTATGGAATTAACTCTATCAGATGCAAGAGACCTACTTTAGCTCTGGATATTTATATGTATATATAAGGATGAGGACTTGGAGGCATTAATTTTCATTGATGTGTTTTTATTTTGGTTTGTAGGCTTTTTTGGTTGGTTGGTTTGGTTGGTTGTTGTCCTTGTTCTTGTTGGTTTTGTGTGGGGTTAAGCTTTATAACGTCTTTAAATCTTAAATCTGGGCTTTGTGGAATCAGTCTTTTTTCTGAACTTATCAACTTCCCAGTGCTTTACTATTCTTCCTTTTTTTTTTAGAATCTCACCCTCTACTTTCTCCATGCTGTTGTCTGTGCATTTCATTTGATAGATCTGAGGTATTTTTCCCTGGAGGATAGCTGAGAAGCCAGCTTCTAAAAGCTGACCATTTTCCAGACAGATGCCTTTGCAGTTTTGTATCTATGATACAGTTCTAATACAAAGACTGTAGCCATAGAGTCATATTAAATTAGTAGTACACTTTTCATTGTTGTATCTCATTTACTACTTAGTTGCACAGCCTGCAATCTATGAAAATAAACAGCTTCTGACATTTTGTTCATATCATGCTTAAGTCTGTTAGTACTGAGACACATCTTCCCTGTGTGTGTGTATATATATGTCTAAATTTCCCATTGTTTTATAGTACCTAACAGCTGCATTCAATTTTTTATAATCTCCAGAATTTGAACATAAATCTTCTAATCCCCACTTGTCTTCAGTAAAGTCAGATTGGTTTGATTCTTACATTTCTAAGTTTTGTAGTGAATTGTACTGTAGATCTAACTTTATTTATTTATTAACTTTATTTATTTATTTATTTATGACTTCTTGAGAAATTACTAGGAGCAAGGAGTTTACTGACTGTGTTTTTGGTAGTATTAATTTCATAACTATAATGTTTCATAGATTTCATATAATATGGGATCAACAATTTCCTTCCTATTTGCAATACAGCATAAACCAAACCATTCTTAACCCTGAGCTGCTTCTCTAAACATCTATCTTGCCTTTTCATGCTGCTGGTGACTAAAGGCTGCAATAAACAGCTGTATCTAGATTACACATTTCAATATGAGGCTTTGAAAAATACTGAAATCCTGTGGTATTTTCTTCACTACGCATTACCAACTTCCAAAGCAGCTGCCTCTCTAAACTTTGGTCTTTTCCTCAATAACTCTTTTCAGGTGTATACTAATGTCTCTGCAATCTCACATTTGCATTTCTAATATTCTGTTCTGGTTCTTAAGTTGTAGTTACTCTTCTCTGTTCTATGCTTGCTTTATTTAATATACTCAGTTTGTTCCTCAGTATCATAATGTACAAAGAAGCATAGGTGCAATTGTTGCTTTTATATATAGCTATTATTTCTCAGAGACACTTTTTTTTTCCCCTAACAATCAAGCAAAGTCCTTTAGATTATCCAGTTTCCATGGTCATTGTATTTACACAGTAATTTTCCACTCCTGTCCTTACTTCTTGTGCAATACAGGAAGTAAAGTCACAGTGATGCCGTTTAGGATTTGCCTTTTTTTTCTTTTATATGTTCTCTGTATTCTTCACACATATATTTGTAACTCTGTAGTCTATTGTATTAGTGGCTAGTTTTCCCAGTACTTTTCCATGGCCTTTACTTAAGGAGAAAGACAAAACAAATTCCAGAGCTCCAAGCCCCAGGAGGTAAAAGGCTCCAGTGCTATCTTGGCTCTTCCTGGGAACTGAGGCTGAGAACAACCCTTAGAAATACATTCTCATGGACAAAGTACAACTGGCGCTGAAGGGGGGCTCCAGGAAAGGGGCTTGCCCTAGGGGTGGAATTGCATCACCACTTGTCCTCCTAATTTGTACTTTTTATCAATTACACTAATTTCCTAAAACCTATAAAATGTACTCACCCCTGGGGAAGATGGGTTTTTGTGAACATCTTTCCATAACTACTCCTAGAGGCCTTCAAATAAAGATCCTGTTTTATATTACCTCCGCACAAAAATCATCTCGAGTTTAATTTTCAGGTCAGGAAAAAGGCAACAGTATCTAATCTTATCTATTTCATTGTTCTGCATTCTGCACTATATACACCTGGACTTTAGGTATCTGATCCACCTGTCCTGTGGAGCATGCACTCACTGTAAAGATCCAGTGCTCTTAGGAGTGATAGTTTGTGATATACAGAAATTATCCACTACCACAAGAATTTTCCTACCCTCCAAAAAAAAAAAAGAAAGAGTCAGCATAAATTAATTTTATTCAAATATTCAAATTTCATATTACTCTCCACATTATTTTTTGAATTTGTGAGTAAGAAAATTCTTCCTCTTTGCCAATATACAGCAGTATGATACGTTATTATTATTCTTGAGATTTCAGAGGATATCCTTAGACTTCAAGAATTTTTCCGATGTTGAGATGAAAAACTCTTTAATCCAACTTGTTTTCTAAGTTACTACTTTTTCCTGCCAAATTAGGACACTTACTGCCCTACTTCTTTGATGAGCTCAGTTGAACTTTCACACCTTACAGCTAATTTATAATATTTGTTTTTTTCTATTTCTTTGGCAGAAGGAGAAAAGTCAGTACACTGCAACTTCTATTTTTCCTTTGGTGCTGGTGATACGCACATCTCCAAACTCAACAAATCTTTAAATATGTTTTAATATTATTTTGTAACAATTCCTTTTTCATGGCTTTAAAGCCAGAGGTTTTGTTGTTTGTTTGTTTTAATTGAAACATGTCAGTGAACCTCTGTGTAAACTTTGCTTTATACAGCAAGAACAAATTATCAGGAAAGTATACTATATGCGCCAGACAAAGGGAAAGTCAGAAAAAATATTTTAAAAATTTTCTCCCTGGAAACAGAGGCTACAAAATTTCACATATTGCAAACAACCACCTTCCTTTTAATTCAATTATAATAAAAGATTAATAAATAACTAGTTTAGCAGAATTTTTCTTTCTAAATAAAAATCAGATTTACTAGAGGATTGTATTTATATATGATATAGGAACATATTTTATAGATTGTCTAAGCCACAAGCGATTTTTGCTCTTACAGTACTGGAGTATATCCCAATTTAGATAATTGCAAAAAACCCAACCAAAACCAGTAATTTTTTCACAATAATGTTTCTTTGTTTGACTTCTACAGAAATCTAATGGTACTCCAGCATATGTGCAATAGAGGAGATGGGAAAGACATATAATTTTGCACTGTATAAAAATGCAAAATATTATTGGCTTTTTCTCCTGCAATACACGTGTGTTACTCTGTGGAGATACTTATCAATAGACCTCATTTAATGGCTTTTAAATTATCTTTCTAACTGCTTTGTTTTGTTTTGTTTTTTTGTAAAATAATCTGATAAGACAATAAATTCCTAAGTACATTTAATGATAAATAGAATTTAATAAACGGCATGGGTTACGCCCAAGTGTATCTGTTAATAAACTGTATCAGGCACAATTCTCATTTGATGGTATCTGCCCAGATCAATCAAAAGAGTGAACATGCAATGCTAGTGAGTTACAGTTCAATTTGATGGATATACTTTATCCAGGTCAGGACAGGGAACACTGGCAGAATAACGTAGAGAAGTTCTGTTAGTACTTGACACACTGTACCTGCTATTGCCATAATAGATGAATGAATGAATGAATGAATGAATGAATGAATGAATGAAACATCAAATGAAAAGAAATGTATATAAGTAGTAATTAAATTTATCTAATTTAGTTCATAGCCAATTCCTGTCAGTTGGGACTTGGATTTTGATGATCCTTGTGGGTGTCTTCTGATTCAGGATGTTCTACAATTTTATTACTGAAGCATTTCAAAATTATTTCTTCAGAATTAATCCTTAACATATATGATATTAAAAAAATCACTAGTGACACAGTACTCACAAGCTCTTTCCACATGCTGACAAACAGGAGCATGAAAATAGCCCATTTGGAAGTGAATTAGGGAAGTTCTGAGTATTGCATCTTCCTAATACACACAGATGATAAATTTTCTTTTAGATCTCTGTATTCTATTGGTGGCTCCACCTATTGGCACCTAAGATCTATGAAGCAGGAATTATTAATTCCTAGAAGAAAAGAATGACTGATTTTTTTGTTTTTATGTTTTTTACAATAATCATCATTGGTTTAAGTTTGATACTACTTTATGACAATCAGCTAAAATCTAAAAGAACTGGCTGGCTGGACCACACAACACCCTACAAAGTGAGTAATAACTTTCTCAAAATAAGGCATTTGCCTCTACAGAGGCTTAAAATTTAAGTTCTAGGCTTTCAAATCTGAAAAAAGCCTGTGGACCATTCCTTCATTTGTTGTCTCTTACTGCAACTTATAAATTCTTTCGAGCATTATTTTGTTTCTTTAGGAAATTCACTTTCTGCAAAGTAAGTGTATATCATTTATGGAGGTTTATACTTATGCAATCTTGAACTGGTTTTGCATTGTGCATATACATTTCTTCAGATTAATTTCAGTAAAGAAATTTGAGAATGGTTGTTCAGAAGCACACCTAAACTAGAGTTCACATGATTTGTGAACTCTAATTGTGCCACAATTAGACAGTTGTGGAAGCAAAAAATTCTGGATGTGTAATCCTTAAATCCTATATGACCTGTTTGTAGCAAAGAAAAATATTAAGACTAAAACTACAGAGTGGTAAATTATATTGCCTAGCTGACTTACTCTGAATTTTTTAAAAAAGGAGTTTTATGGGCCTATTAAATCATGCAACATTTTTTTACCTCATTTCCTCTTTTGTGCTTCCTCTGACTATGCTTGCTCACTATTTAATCACTCTAATAAAGTATAGATAAATTTGTGAACCAGGTTTTTAATCACAGGCCCAATGATGCTTCCAATTCAGATTTCTTCACACCGTACTGTTGCAATAAATTTACAAAATGAGGCTTGAAAATGTCCTAAGGCTACTTTTATTTATCCTGAATGGAGTGGGTAATAGAAATAAACTTACCTATTGGTACGGGAACACTAGTATATTAACCTTTAACTATTTGGAAGTGAGTTATGGAATAACAGTCTCACCCTCCAAATTCCCTGATGCAGAGCTACTCGTATTTCTAGAGGCCATGTTTATCAAAGCCCACATGAAAAGTAGATTCTAGTGAACTACAGTTTTTCAGATAAGGCACTTCATGTTAAATTATCATTCTTAATACTTTGAATTTAGCTCTGTTTACAAGATTCAACTTTATTAAATCTAAGAATTTCTGTAACAGTGTCTTAATAATCTGTCATTTAATGGGATGTTGCAGCACCAAACTTTTCTAGAATCATTCTAGAATCACAGAGTGGTTGAGGCTGGAAGGGACCCCTGGAGGTCTTCTAGTCCTATGCACTGCTTGAGTAGGGCCACTTCAAGCCTGTTGCCCAGAGCAATCTACAGACATCTTTTGAATTTCTCCAAGAATAGATCCTCCGTAGTTCTCCCGGGCAACCTGTGCCAGTGCTCAGCCACTCTCACAGTTGAAAAAGTGCTTCTAGGTGTTCAGATGGAGTCCTCTGCATCCTAGTTCATGCCCATTGCATCTAGTCCTGTCACTGGGCACCACTGTAGAGAACCTGTGAAGCATCTTCTCCTCCAGGCTGAACAGTCCTATCTCTCTGAACCTTTTCAGTTAAGAGAAATGCACCCCTTCATCATCTGGGTGTTCCTTTGTTTGACTGCACCCTGTGTATCTATGTCTCTCTTGTACTGGAGAGACCAGCACTGTATGCAATACTGCAGGTGTGGCCTTATAATACTGGGCAGAGTTCAGATCATTTCTCTCAGCCTACTGCCAAGACTACTAAAAAAATATGCAGATACGTATTTACAGACTCAAAAGCAGCCTGTGAATAAGTGCAATCTTAAGGGACTTCCATCTGAGAAAATATAGACAATTGTCTTTATATCCACAGAGACAGAGAGAAGGTTCCATGTCTCAGTTTTAAGACAAATTTAAGAGAGCACACTCTGCAATGAGCAGTCTCCTCTAAAGGATTTCAACAATCCTTCCCCACCAATAGAAAATGAATATTAGTAGACAAAAACTAAAATAAAAACCAAACCAAACCAATGGCTTATCAACAACAGAATGCTCTCAAGGCAAAAAACAAAAGTAAATAACTGCTAAACACCAAACTATCAGAACTCCCCCCCCACCTCCCCGCAAGAACAAAGACCCGAAAATGCCCAGAGAATGGTGGAAATGTTGCAGAAATACCCCTTTCCAACACATAGTTCAAGATAGCACCAGCTTTCTCTCTAAGGGAAGAGGAGCTTCCACAGAGGAGTTCCAGCAGGAGCCAAGAACCTGGTGGCTCTCTGGTGTCAGCCTCCTCTCCACAGTAGTCATGGCAGGCAAAAAGCTTGGCAGCCTGGTCTGGAGCCTCTTGGTGTGCTTTCCCTCCCTTGTCTCCCTGAGGCTTGGGCTGGAACAGGGCAGCCCTGCTCCCGGCAGTCCCACTCTGTTCTCAGACCTGCAGCTGTTGAGTTCACCTCAAGGCAGATGAAAGATTTCTCCAAGCCAGCTTCTCCAAGCTTCTCCAGCTTATCCAAGCCAAGGAAGGGGAAAGCTTTTAGCCTATGCCAACAAAACCAAGCTAGCCAAGCGGAAGCAACCTCACAGAGCCATAGAACACCTGTCTCTGAAAATATCCACCAAAAACCCCAAAGTTCCCCCCTCCCCAGCTCTGCACACACCCAGTCCCAGGCCTTAAAGATACAACAAACATTTCTGANAAAAGTAAATAACTGCTAAACACCAAACTATCAGAACTCCCCCCCCACCTCCCCGCAAGAACAAAGACCCGAAAATGCCCAGAGAATGGTGGAAATGTTGCAGAAATACCCCTTTCCAACACATAGTTCAAGATAGCACCAGCTTTCTCTCTAAGGGAAGAGGAGCTTCCACAGAGGAGTTCCAGCAGGAGCCAAGAACCTGGTGGCTCTCTGGTGTCAGCCTCCTCTCCACAGTAGTCATGGCAGGCAAAAAGCTTGGCAGCCTGGTCTGGAGCCTCTTGGTGTGCTTTCCCTCCCTTGTCTCCCTGAGCCTTGTGCTGGAACAGGGCAGCCCTGCTCCTGGCAGTCCCACTCTGTTCTCAGAGACCTGCAGCTGTTGAGTTCACCTCAAGGCAGATGAAAGATTTCTACTACAGCTTCTCCAAGCCAGGGAAGCGAAAAGCTTTTAGCCTGGGCCAACAAAACCAAGCTAGCCAAGCGGAAGCAACCTCACAGAGCCATAGAACACCTGTCTCTGAAAATATCCACCAAAAACCCCAAAGTTCCCCCCTCCCCAGCTCTGCACACACCCAGTCCCAGGCCTTAAAGATACAACAAACATTTCTGAGCATAAAGCAGAGGATCATGGAATAGACTATCATCATAAATCACTCCAAGACATTCTGATAATTCCATTTCTGGACAGTGATGAATAATTTTTTGTTAGCATCTCGTATTAAGCACCTTCATTCTTCACAGAATCACAGAATCATTTAGGTTGGAAATTACCTCTGAGATCATGGAGTTCAGCCTTCGACGGAACACCATCATATCAGATATGCTATGGCCCTCCCACATCCAGTCACTCGTTGAACATTTCCAGGTATGGTGACTTAGCTATATCCCTGAGCAGTCTATTCCAAGGCTTCACCTTTCTTCCCTGTGTCCTGATACTTAGCTCAGTCTGATTCTGCACTGACAATTGACAGAGAAACAGCCAGTTTCTGCTCACATCCAAATGGCATGCTGAACTTTTCAGGACCTGAGTCCTGAAATGCACATTAATCATGCATAAATACATCCTCAAATTTAGTCAGAGGCTGTGCGGAAAATAAAAGGGTAAAACCAGTCAAAACTAATAACTTGTACAAGAACAGAACTCTGAGGCTCCAAACTAGTGAAATCTGAATTAAAATAAATGGTAACTTAATTAGCTAGGTGCTCTCCTTTTACAAAGGCAAAGTGCTAGAGAAATGCATGATTATTTGAAACAGTCACCTGACTGCACCTGATTAATGACTCTTACAGTACTTATTACTACAAGCTTAACACTGACTATTTAACAATTTGATTTTTAGCAAATCTGTGTGCTGAAGAGTTTGTTGTAAGTCACTACAATCATGAAGAGAGCAGTCATCATCTCAAGTACACAGTGGAAGCGTATGGGTAGATTACCACTTACCTCTCACAAAAACAGGAATGTCAAAGGATTACAGTAGGTGGACCTTGGCTAGCTGATAGGTACTCACCAAGTGTCACTCTCACTTCTCTTCCTCACAAGGACAGGAGGAGAAAATATGATGAAAAAGGTTGCAGCTTAAGACACCAACTCCCTCATGGGCAAACTTGACTTGGGAAAGATTAATTTAATTTATTATCAGGTAAAACTAGAGTAGGAAAATGAGAAACAAAACCAAAATTAAAACCACCTTCCTACCACCCTTCCTTCCAGACTCTGCTAATGGCTCATGACTCTTTCCTCCCTATGCTATATCCTTGCTTCAGTGGGGCCCCTCCCACAGGAGACAGTCTTTCATAAATCGCTCCAACTGCTCTCCTTCCCAGAGACTATGGTATTACAAGAACTGTTTCAGCATGAGTCCTTTCCAGGAGATACAGTCCCTCAGGAACAAACTGCTCCAGTCTGGGCTCCCCATGCGACACAATTCCTTCCAGAAAACATTTTCCTGCATGAATTTCTGTCCATGGGCCAGGAGTCTGCTCCAGTGCAGGCTCTGAAGGACTACTGAGAACTCTCAGAACCTGCTGAGGAATGGAGATTTCCACAGGCTTCAGGGGGACAACCTGCCTTACCATGGTCTTCTCCTTGGGTCTGTCACGATCCGCCAACACAGGGCAGGGGCCGTGGTGGTTCGTTTAATCTCAGAGGTGCAAACAGGCAAATAGCAGGGGACAAAATCAGTTTATTCAACAACAGCAATGCATTTTTATCAATGCCAACAACTCAGTTGCGATAAACGGGAGAGATATAGGAAATGGAGTATAAAGAGAGAGAGAAAGAGGAGAATGGGGAAAACAGCTACCAACAGATGAGACAGGCATCCTCGTGGGCCAGCCAATGGGCGGGTCTTCATCCGTGGGGGGATCTCAAGGGTCTTCTCCAGAGGGTTGCTCTTTTATAGTCCTTTCCCAAGTGAGTGGCTTCTGGCCAAGATGTAGGAAGATTTATGGGCCATTGTGAGGTGCTCTGGGAGACAGGTGCGTACGTGCGGTACATACAGACTTCAGCTGGTACCATGACAGCACAGTCCAGTGAGCACAACACACCTGCACACAGTCCCTTGGCAAGCATCCACCTTGATCAGGCCAGAAAGCCATTGTCCAGAGTCAACCTGGGTGGGGTCCTCAGGGTCTTCTTGCGATGGTTGTGAGGCAAAAACGAGGGAAACTTTGGACCGACCCTTACAGGGGGGTCCAGAACAGGGAAATATCTGTTCCACCAGCTGGAGTACCTTCTTTCCCTCCTTCACTGACCTTGAAGTCAGGATTTTTGGTGCTATTAAAAGGATACAAATAAATTATTTGTGCTTTGAATAAAAGCTTCTTTTCCTCTTCATTAAAGGAAATATTTTGATTGATGAGACCAAAGATTATTGGGATATAATCAATTAATAATTAATTTCCAATTATCAGTTAAAACAAATATTTCGTTTTGAAAAGCAAGGGTTAAGTTTAACACAGATGATATTTTGGTATCTGAGTTTTCTTTTAACTATTTTTTAAATGAAGCAGTGCAAAAGGCATTACAAAATTTGCATATTTTCTCCCAAAATTTTGGGGATTTTTTTTGTATTTATTTGTGCTGTATTTTATTTATATAATAGGCTATATGTTTTGTTGACCAAAAAACCCCCAAAAGTTTGATACTTCAGCATTTTATTTTTGCTTTCAAAGAAACTTAAAACCTACTGTTTATTAACTATGAAGTGGAAAATAAAATGAAAAATAACATTGGAAGTGTTATTTTCAAGGATGCTGTAGTGAAAAACAAGGTGCTTTAAGACAGGGACAACTTTTAGAGGCTTGAAGTTGCTTCTATATATGGAAAGATGGAAATTATTATGACCTTAATTTAGTCACAAAAAAATAAGGCAGATATAAGAAGGCTATACAAAGTAATGAACTGCATAAGGAAAACATGCTCAGCATCCCCACCTACCCTTTCACTTGAGGCAAGACTGGAGATTTTCAAAGAGCAGTTATTTGAAATTGACAATCAAGTGCTTTCCTAAATGTGATTGTTCTGTTGTCTCAGTAATACAATATTCAAAATGGAATACATTACCTTTCCTTGGAAATAATTTTCAAGCACTTCATAACATTAATAATAGAACTGGAGATAAACAGTAAGAGAAAGTAAAATAAAATAATGAGTGAGGAAGAACAGAGGTCTCTCCAGCTGGGATTTGAAACGAACTGATGAGGAAAAGCAACTAAGTTACACAACAAAACAGGTTCACATCATGTTAATTATATAGAACTTTCACACAAAACTCCTATACTACACAAAATTATACACGAAAATACAATTTTTTGGCCTGAACAAAGACAGGGAGAGAAACAGGAAAGACAGGTTATTGGAGATACAACGAGCTGAAAGAAAGTTTCAAACAAATAGGATTTCACCCCAGAATAAATAAAAAAGCTAAGCAGGAAAGGCTCTGCTGCAAACGTTTGGAAGGGAGATAGCATTCATCAGTGAAGAATATCTAGATCACTCAACTGTTATGGGTCTCTGATGTATTAAATGCCTATATATTCTTTTTACACCATAGTTTTTTTACAGATTCACCTGGCAGATATTAGTTTTAATAGCCTGCTGTGGTGGGTTGACATTGGTTAGCCACAAGGTGCCCACCAAGCTGCTCTATCACTCCCCTTTTTCTGGACAGGGGAAAGGAAATATGACAGTATTTCATTACTCAATATAAGGACAGGACATGGGGAGATCACCCATCCATTACTGTCATGGACAAAACAGTCAGCCTGGGAAAATTGATTTAATTAATTGCCAGTCAAAAGTCAGAGCAGGAAAACGAGAAGTAAAAACAAATCTCAAAGCATTTTCCTCCCACTCCTCCTTTCTTCTCATGCTTGGCTTTACTCACAACTTTTTTTACTTCCTTCCCATTGAGCAGCACAGCGGGACAGAAAATGGTGTTCATGGTCAGTTCATTGAATGTTGTCTCTGCTGCTTCTTCCTCCTAATACTGTTCCCCTGCCCCAGTATGGAGTGTCTCCCATGGGAGACAGTCCTTTGCAAGTTGTTCCAAAATTAATCCTTGCCACTAACTGCAGTCCTCCATGAACTTCATGCCCACATCATCATCTGGTTCCTGTTGTGGTTTACTATTTTATTGTTGAGATTTTACTGTTAAGACTTTATTGTTCTTTGTTTTGTAATGGTTTACCCCTAAGTTGTTCCCCCTGGTTTCAATTGTAATGGTTTGTTCCCCTCCCGCCCTAGCCCTTGTCAGTCAACCCTGCACCCAACCCACTTTCCAGACTGTTCCCTGTCCGTCTCCCCAATCTCCTCCCAGAGCCATGTCAATCCTCCCTGGCCCCTCCCTTTCTTCCCAAATGTTCCCTGTCAGTCATCCTATCCCTAGCACTTCATTGGTTATACTCTGGTTTCCCCACCCATGTTCTCCCTGATTGGTTAATCCTGTACACCCCCCCCTCCCCCGGTTGCTTTCATTGGTTCCTGAGTTGTACCCTCCCATGGGGCGGGACCCCTATTTAAGTTCATGCTCACCTTCTCCCCTCGCCTTTGGTGGTTCCTTCTTCCTGGCCGTGGACCTGTACGCTATCCTGCTCCAATAAATCTTCTCCTGGACCTACCAAAGGACTCCCTCGCACTCTTTACTCTCCTCCGGATCATCTGCCTTCACTGTAGTGGACGCTACATACCCTTACCCAAGATTCTCCAAGGAGATTCTACGGAAAGGCCACTCGTGTCACGGGCTTGCCTGGAGCTAGTTCAGGTGTCCAGCTAGAGTGGACGAGTGGGCAGGCCGTGTCAGGTTACTGCCAGAAACGTGCTCCATCATGGGCAACATGCCACACAAAACTAGTAGACTTTCTGTTCTTAAAAATGCAAAGTGATGAGACAGGGGACAACAGAAAAACATTATGGTGTGTTGTACAGTTCCTATATTTTTGCAGTAATTGAAGTAATAAATTAATATTATAAAGCTTATGAATACTAATTTAGAATTTTTACTCTTTTTTTTTTCCTTTTATCTCTTAAACTTTCCAAAGTCTGTTCTGCTGAATCTACCAGTATTCATTCTGGCTCTTTCTTTCAACATATTCAGAGAAGAAGAGGTTGTGTTTTTTTCCTTCTTGTTTCATTATTTACATCCTTCTGTGCTCTCTTCCCTTTTTGCAACACCAGCTTCAAGGTAGTAAATGAAGATACGTCAATAGGGCAGGTTGGGCTGAAAGCCAAGCACCCACAGCGACAGTCAATAACTTGCCTTCCCCCTTCAGGAGGAGGAGAGGAGAAATTAGGAACCTGAGCAGGAGTGAGAAAGCCTGTGTATTTAGGTAGATATTGGTTTACCAGTAACTGTCACAGACAAAATTGACTCACCTCAGGAAATTTAAATTTCATTGTTACCTATTAAATATGCATATCTGAGTATTAATTCAGGTATTGGGAAACAAATAAAAAATAGGGAAATATTTGCACGTCTGTAGAAAACGTCTTTCTGCCCCTTCTCCCCATCTCTTTCCCAGGCTCAGCTCCTTTTCTTCATTCCAGTCTCCTCTCCTGCCCTTTTAGAAGTGACCATCTGCTACACTGAGTCCCTTCAGGGTGGCCCCACAATTACGACTTTGAGGTTCCTCTCTGTTGCTCCCTCTCACATTCTCCTTTGTCACGCATCCTCCATGAGATGCCATTCCTGACAGGAATCTGTGCTGAACCTTGGATCACATCCTTCCTCCCATTTTCTGACCTTGGTGTTCACAGAGCTATTCTTATACTTTTTTCCTCACTTCTCACTGCCAGGCATAACTGTTGTACTTTCTTAGATAACATTTTTCATTAAAGTGACTCTCAGACAAGTTAAGCCCTCACCTCAGTCTTAGCTCTGTCCTGCAGTGTGTCCATTGGAGCTGGAACTAGCGTTTTCTGTCATGAGGGAAGTGAATATTTTGTTATGATTAAATTTTATCCTCTTAAATAAGGATAAATAAATGAATGCATTATTCTGCTATGTATGAACTTATTGAATGTACAACTGAGCACCCCAAGATCTATCTCTGATTTCTCAATATGAATAAATTAATTGAGGAACAGAATATATATTTTTAATTCCAAATTGAGAAATCACTGTTGTTGTTCAAAGCTTGTGAATAATTTTTTAAATGTCTGAACTCTGTATTTTGATGCCCTTGACCTTCCAGTTACACATCCCTGGCTAGTTTCTTGGCATGCACTGATTTTACATTCTTGCTGCATCATATTTTACATCGACTGACTCCCTGAAAATTCTTCCCAATTGTCTAGAGGGCAAGAAATTTTTAAGAATTTCCTCACTGCTTTCTTAGTAGTCTCTTTCCCATCTCTCCTGTGCTTCCTGTGACTGCCTAATAACTTCTTGTCTTGGATCTGGTAACTTAAGTGTTTAATTTATCCTATTTACCATCTTTCTCCATATGAAAACAGAGACAAATCATTCTCAAACTGACTGGGCTGAAAATCAGTACATACTTTCTCTGATCATTAACAACAGTCTTACCCTGATTGTGATAATATGGTGCTACTCAATTTCTCTTCCTCTTCTACGCACCTTTTATATGCCTAAGATTCCTTTCTTCTAAATCTTTGCTTCATTTGACAAAGTGATCTCATTTTCATAGTGATCCCTTGAGTCCACTCTAAAAGCCATCAACTTGCTTCTTCTCATTAATCAATAAAGATTTCGATTTTGGCAGTACACACAATCCCTAAAGCAATATGTACTGCCTTAATATTTTTCTATATGTCAAAATATACTGATATACTGTAGGTCAAGACGTAAATAAACTTTCAGAGGAGAGGTAGCTTCATTGGTTTGATTACAAGCATTCTTATACTATTAGATAGAAAATCATCTCGAAAAGAGTGCTGTTATCCAGCAGGTGCTGATTACCTCTCTTCTGCAACTCTGATTCTTACATTGCCAAAAAAAACCAGACATGCTTTGTTTTCTTACTTCAGGTATCATGAATGTCACCCTCAGACAACATTGGTATACCCTGATATATTACTAACTGGTTTTGTTAGCCCTATAGTTTTGTATTTGCAGCAACAGCACAGTTTTTGCTTGAAGGCCTCCTAGGCAAAATTAATACACTATGGCTGCTAAAAATAAAAAAGATAAAAATTACTGTGAAAGGAAACTGATTTTATTGAATTGCTATAGGTTTCTTGTATTATATATTGTCATAACTTTTTGAATAATCTCATTCAGCTCTTCTCTACTGTTGACATACAATATAGGTGCACTGCAGAATCATCAGGAATTTCTTCAAAATAAATCAAGAAATAAAGTAAAAAGAGTACACAGACTAACACAGTGGTCAAGAGTCTACGAATTTAGAAGTCATTATTTTCAGAAGACAACAGATAAGCCTGATAATGAGTTTTAAAAAATGAAAGGTGCAACTACAACTTAAGGAAATGGATCAAGTTAGAAAGAAATCTATTCCTACATCTCTTTCTTATTTTTATTTTAATCACATAATTTAACTACTCTGAATCAAAGACTCTCATTACGATTAGGAATAGTGTCATTTCTTCTCCTACTTTCATTACAATTAAAATAGTTTGACTTCAAGTGAAATAACATTGTCAGATAAGTTATGATTCCATTCTTAATACTTTGGCAGGGTTAGTGTATATTTTTCTTCAATAGCTAATTTTGTTCTAATTCAGTTGCTCACAATAGCAAATAACTTTTTGAATTAGTAAATTTAAAAAAAGATTTTCAGAGGTCCTTGTCTTTCCAGTTTTGTTATCCCATCTGTACATGTCTTGAAAGGAGCTAAGATATGAATAATGCTAATTAATTTCATACCACACTAGAGCTGTTAAGCCAAGTATTCAAATTCTTTTCTCAATTCAAATACATTCTAAAGCTTAAAGTTATTAGTGCTAATTTGATTTATTTTAAGTTTATTAAACTGTATGTAATTCAGTTACATGAAGGCACTCCAGTAGTCTTTGAAAATACATACAATAATAGCATCCATTTCTTTGAGAAAAATATTGTGTAACAAATATTGTTCAGTACATTGTAGAATCACAAAGGGATAATGGCTTCTAGAATCTTCCACTAGCCTCTGGAAAAGATGATGGTTAAAAAAATCACAGAACAAACCATGAACGGTAAAATTAACATGAAATTAACATATAAAATACAATTTCTGATTGAACAAGAAAGGCCAAATGACACACTTTACAAGTACAACATAAACAAAGAACAATAAAAACAATTTTCAAAAGGAATAAATTAGAAGCTGGTAGAAAAGGAAGAGTCAAAACAAAATTTAGTTATGTAAGCTGTTTCATATTTCCCTCAAAGGTTTGCATAAACTGTTCATGCGACAAATAAAAAATATTGACTTTTCTGTTATTATCTGTCTCAGCGCATATTGCATATGTACTGACATTAAAAGTCCATGTATATGCAAGTGGAAAATGTAAAGTCATTTTTCATATTTTATGAAAGTCTGAATATTTTATTCATTAGTAACAAAACTCAATTCATCTGTGAACATCCAACTGTAATTTAGATGCATTGGCTAGAGTACACAGTTCAGAGTGCTGTTCTATAGTTGTTGAGCTACTCTTTTTACTTCCACAAATCAAAAAATCTGACACCCAACAAATGTAAGAGGCTGTAAATGGTACAGCCTCTTCAAAACTATGCAAGAAGTCTTTTTTACATGGTCAATATGAAACAGCTTTCCTTAGGTAACTCTTTTTGGCTTATGTCTCCTTTCTTCTTTTTTTTTTTGTTTTCCTATTTAAAAAAAAGACTAATATACAAACTTGGTAGGTCCATTATTCTTAATGTTCCTTTATTGAAATATTTTAGTAAAGTATAGGAATGATGCAGAGTTCTCTACATAACAAAAGTATGAGGAGCCTTGAGGAAAAGTAGTAAGTTGTCATGTCACCTACAACTGAATTGAAATTTTGTCTGATTTCCTGCATGCTTGTAAAAACAAAAAAATCCATTCAGAGTCAGTTCAGAGATTTACAAAATGATGAATTAACCTGTCAATTAAATTTTTGGAAATTTTTATAAATGTATGTATTTGTAGTTTTCTCAAGTGCTCAAAGAGATGATACACCTAAAAAAATATAATAAAAATCAGTGTCAGAGAGGAATAACTTAAAAATCAGATCACTGAAATAGGGTTAAAAAAGCGAGGTAGGTAAGAAATGGACATTATGTGTGGTCCAAACACTGCCCCTTAACACAAGTCAGCAAATAGCCTTTAAAAAAAACCCAAAACAAAAAAATGAGTGTCATTAACATGTTTAACCTGTTACACTATGTATTTTTAAATTTATTTGTAATGTAGCAATTAGTGGCTATGTATTTCAATATTTTGGCTAAAATATTTGGATACATTTAGCATATGATTACATAGGATCATGTTCTTTTTTATGGAGAAATAAAGGAAAACTGTAAATACAGCCTACAATGGACCATCAACAATGACAGATTGTCATGGAACACTGGCTATTTCATAGGCTTATATCTTTTAGCAATATCAAAATGTGTGATGTCGCTCTTGTCTTTAGATTACCAGAGGATAAAAGGAACATATCAAGGACTTCAATTTGCTAGATATTAACTAATATTAATTAATAGGCATACCACACAGTTGGTGCAAACAGGTCCAGAAGATTCTTCCTACACCTGGATCATAACGTCATAGCACAGTTACTTAAGGGACCCAACTGGCAAGATATCCTTCTTGATTTGTGGTATTTTAAGAGGGTCTTGGAAGTGAAGTGGCAACTGGTCTTGGCCACAGCAAACATGAAGCAATATAGTTTAAAATCTCTGGTGACAGGAGGAAAAGTCCCATCAAAACTTCACTGCTAGACATGAGGAGAGCAGACTTCAGGTTGCTCCGAGAGCTAGTTGGTGAGATCCTGGGAAAACACTTTGGAAGGTGCTGGGGTCCATCAGTGCTGGCCATTTCTTAAACACCATCTCTTAAAAGCACAGGAGCAGGGAAGTTGAACCTGAGCGAGCAGGGCTAGGAGGGCCAACCATGTCCTGAGGACCAGGCCGGCATTGCCAGCCAGGCAATGGGAAGGATTATCCTGCTCTGCTTTGTAATAGGGTAACCTCACCTTGACTCCTGGGGACAGTTTTGGGCACCACAATGTAAGAAAGACATTAGCTATTCAAGAGTATCCATGAAGATGGTGAAGAGCCTTGAGAGGAAGAATTACGGAGTGGCTGACCTCACTTGGTCTGTTCAGCCTGGAGTGGAGGAGACTGACGGGATACCACATTGCAGTCTGCAACTTCCTTGTGAGGAAAAGTGGAGTTGCAAGCACTGTGTTGACCAGTGACCGGACACAAGGGAATGACCTGAAGTTGTGTCAGAGGAGGTTTTGCCTGGGTATCAGGAAAAATGTCCTTCCACCAGGGAGTGGTTGGGCATTGAAACAGGTTCCCCAGATCAGTGGTCACAACACCAAGCCTGACAGAGTTCAAAAATAATTTTGACAACTTTCTGAGACATATGGTTTGACACTTGGGGCCTGTGTAGGACTGTGAATTTATTGGATTCAATGATCTTTGTGGGTCCCTCTGAACTCAGGACATTCTTTTATTTAATGAGACTAAAGATGGAGGTGCATTTTAAGGGATTTAATATTGAAATAACTTTTCTATGCCCAAGAGAGTGCAGAGACCAATCTTGCTTGTTGCTATGCACCTGTACAGATTTCCTCCTTTGCACTCTTAAAACAATTGGTATACACACCACCAGAAAAGTATAATGACAGCTGTCTGAGGGATTGACTTGGCATTAACATTTTGTAGTGGTAATAAAGGAAAAGCCATCACATTTTGAATTCAACACACTTGTACTAAATAGCATTTCAAAACCTCTAGTATGTTTGTTCTTCTTGAGGTAATGCCAAGAAAGCAAGATGTTTGATTTCTTACATTGAAGTATATTAAAAAACCTTAATTTATACAAGTTGCTGCAATATTATATTAATCAGAAAAAAAAAAAGAATGAACTAAAACAACTCCAAATGTCTTCAATAAACTTTATTTAAAACCATATGGAGACTCTAGAAATATATCAAATATTTTTTCCTTACATTCCTCACAATGTAAGTCCTAGCAATGTAATTGCAATTTGCATTTTACTCCACAACATGAATGCAACAACCAAGTGAAACTGAGAAAGTTTCTGAAGAGTTTTTTTTAAATTTCAGTGATTTAAATAAAAATTTATTTAAAATTTTTATTTTAAAAATTTTCAGACACTGTGATGAATGAACGTGAAATGTATACAGCATCTTAGTGTTAAATTCTGGTTTGCAGATCTTTAACGTAATTTAACATTTGTCTAAAGTCTCATACAAATAAAGCAGATACTTATATTGCCCATCTGAATTTATCTCAAGATAATTCTTTGTTTAAAATATCTGTCTGTATTAGTGTATTTCTACCTTTCAAAGAATAATATACCTGAAACTGATTTTGAACTCTACGTCTGGAGATTCCTCCCTTGAGTGGGAACATCCCTCAAGGTTATTCCTGGAGACTGAGTGAAAGAGATTTGACTGTGATCATTTGTATGGATGAGCAATATCAATCCTTACTCTTACTCTTTGTTTGGTTTCTGGGTTTTGGTGGTGATGGTGTTTTCTTTGGTTGTTTGTTTTTTTCTTTAACCATGACTTTTCTGTACCACATACTATGCCATTACAGTGTCCACAAAAACACTTCTTTGATAATTTTCATTACAATTCTTATGGTAAAAAAAAAGCCATATATGAGTGTGTCAAATTACAGATGTGAACCCAGACTATGTTAGATCTAGCAACATTGAAGATCATCTTCCACTGTGTTAGTCAGACTCCCTGAAGCCAAAAAAATACACAGTAAATGGAAGATATTTAATTTTTTAAAGCAATATATAAAGCTGTTAGGGTTGATAGGAAGGTAAGGTTCGTACCACCAGAAGAGCTAAACAGATGTCAGAGTTTAATACTCTCTCACCAGATTCTATTAGATATTCCACATGTGGAAGGTTTGATCACTAAAATCAACCTTACTCATTTGAAGATAGTTGATATTACATTTGGATTATACATATTATATTCTGACTTTATAGATTGGCACAAAAAAACACAATAAAAATATAAAATACTGTTAGTAAAATTAAGCAATTGCAAGACCCGGCTGAAATACAGTGCCAGTGTGACGTCCATTACTTTTCTCTGTAGCCTATTCACCCTCACAGCTCAGAGGGACTTCAGTCTGTGAGAAGACAGGCCAGCTGAAAAAATGGTTGAAACCAGCTGAAGCCCATTGCTCTCTTGAAAACTCTTTTCTAGTTGTCTGGATTTTATGCTCTGTATTCAGCTAAGTCACACATCTACTCCCCCTGTGCTGGGCTGGCTAATGAGGGAGACACTTATGCTCATTTAATGAACTCAAAAATTTATACCACTGATCCACTCAAGTGTAGTAGAGAGAGTTGATGTTACACAGGAAATCTGATTTAGTGGAGTAATACAAAAAATATATATTATAATACAATACAGACCTAAAAATAAAGTTCACTTTTCAGTCCCTTTTGTTTCAAGATAAAATGGAGGTTTTTTTTGCAACAGTTGAGTTGCCATAGCCTGCATTTTTCCCTGAGCTTAGAGTGTCTCTTGAGCACGTCACTCATGTGAGCCTAGCACTTGGACTGAGAGCTGAAAATACAGCTAAGGCTAACACAGTTTCTAATCAAATGTGGAGGAGTTGTATATTTTGTTTTGTTTAAGCACCAACCCAAACAATTTGTTTAGTTTCTGCCCCGAATGAGCCCCTGTTCCCTCCACAGCTTTGCCAACATTTGGAAGTGGCTCTGTAATGTGGCAGTGCCAGCATGCCTTGATCCTAGACTTTCTTTTTAAATCCTGAAGGACAAATGAGAAAAAAAAATCCCAGTGTAGTGACCTGAAGAGTTTGTGCTCCCTTTAGTGTGTTTCAACTGCCTTAGATATGAAAAGGGAATGAAAAGGATTCCAATTAATTAGAGGCATCCCTAGTTGAAAGCCAGATCGTTGAGCTCAAGTCAGTTCTAATTCCAGAATTCCACAAAAGGGAGTGAGCAATGACAAGCTCTGGAAGTCCTCCAAAGGTCAGTGTCGTGTGTGCCTTAGTGTATACTGCAGCCTACAACAGCCTTTACAGAAATACAGAAGAGACCCTGAATTCTGGCAGGACTTTGAATGGATGTCAGGGAGAATTAGAGAAAAACCTTATAAGTGGCTGGAAAGGCCAAAGGAAAATGTGATTTCCACAGCTGGGAGCATGTGGTGGAAGAGATGTCTTGTTACAAAGTCATGACCTCAAATTCTGCCTGAAGATTTCTTGCTTCCCGAATAAAACTTATTAAGCTCCTGCTTGTGGATGAGAAGTGTCTGTCAGACAAATACATAATTAAAAACCAGCATCTCCTTCCTCTTCACACTTCCTGATCTTTCTGGACTGTTATTTATTTGAGTCCTTCTTGCTCAGCCAACATATAGCAAATTTGAAATCCAAAAAATTAAAAAGCTGTTCTTCCCATCTCAGCTTGTTCGCATACCTTTAAATCTTCATTGTCTTTCTAAGATCGCATTAGAGAACAGAAAGGCAAAGCTGGGGCATGGCCATGTGTGACAGTTGCCCTGTGCGACAGTGGCCCTTTGTGATGCTGTGGCCATAACAAGCAGAGGCCACTGTGATGCAGGACCCCACCCCAACAGCGACGGTATTTAAGGAGCAGAGAGCTCTGGGACGCCCAGCCCTAGGAGAGCAGCTCTCTTGCGAGGCAGCAGCTCTCCAGTGTGACAGGGGTGCAGCAGAGGACACCACAGGCCAGCATGGAGGAGGAGCGGCCGGCAGCAGAGCCAGCCCAAGCAGGCCCCGTGTCTGTGTCAGCTTCCTGGAGCAGGGATGCAGATACAGGGACAGGCCACCAGCAACAAGTGTCACAGCAGGAGCAAGCAGGGCTGTTGGTGCACATTGAATGCCACCAAAGCCCTTTGTGGCACAGGCCTGTTTTGAAGGAGGTTATCGTGTCCTTCAAGAGGAGGCCTTCAGAGGAGCTGGACAGGAGCTTCCAAGCCCACGGCTTGCTGCATCAGCAGAATGGCCTGGAGGAAAGAGAGCCACAGAGACAAGGACAAGGTTCCTTGCTGAGGCGTTCTGGAGCTCTTAATGTCACACCTGGGCAGGTGAGTGCCAATGACAGAACGGGACAGGCTGAGACCAGACGGGACAGGACCACAAGCCTGGCATGGGGTATCGGCTACACTGCACCACAGCAGCCCCAGGTGACAGGTAGGAGGTTCACTGAGAGCACCATAAACCATCAGGTGCCCCTGGAGCAGCTGGAAGCCCAAGCTCCTGGACCAAGGAGCAGGAGTGTAAAGATGCCATTGGTCCAGAGCTGTCTGAGAGAGGAGTGGGAAGGCGCAGTAGACACAGAGCTGTGCCAAGGGACAGATGACATTGGGTCATCTGTCCATCATTGGGTCAATTCCTTGAGCCTGCAGGACAACAAAGGCTCCCACACTGGTCCCAAGGAGGGTCTCAGTTGCCCCACAAATGAGGGAACAGAGGACAGAGCATGCGGCAGACCAAAAGGATCTCAGGACATGGAACATCCCTCGAATGAAGACCATGAAGTAGGAGATGGCACAGCCACTGTCACCTCAGCAGCTCAGGAAGAGCCCTCTCTGGTAGGAGAGGAGGCAGCAGCTCCAGGCCAGGCCTTCACCTACACCATCCCTTTTTCTACCTTCCTGGATGCCCTGGGTGAAGAGAGCCAGATGTGGTGCAGAAAGGCGCTGAGCATTCTACAGAAGGCCTTAATTTCTGCTCAAGGCAAAGGAGAGCAAAAGATACAGCACCCAACAGGCAGCAAAGAGGTTCTGCCAGAGCCAGCCCAGTCCATCAGGGCTGAGGGCCTGGACAAGGGGCACCCTGTGAAACAGGGTCCTGGCCAGCAGCTGGTAGAAGCAGAGCCAGACCTGGAACTGTGCACAAAGGAAGAAACAGAAGCAGGACCACCTGCAGGACCTGCCTTCAGATCTCCTTCACCCACGGTCATTGATGCCCTGGCTCGAGAGAGACGGACATCCATCTTCAAGAGTGCCCCACGGACTCTGCCCAGGGCCTTCAGTGCAATGCACAGGAGAGGAGAGTGGGAACAGCAGCAGCCCACAGCCTGTGCATTTGATCTGCCCGACACTGCCCAGAGTATCAGCAGTGAGGTCCTGAGCAAGGCTACAATTGTTATTCAGGGACTCAAGCAGACAGAAGAGCAGGAGTCCCTGGCACACAGCATGGATTCAACACTGGCAGTAAGAGCCAGAGCAGCAGGGCCAGTGAGCCCGGCACATGCCCCACACAGCCCCACAGCTGATGGCCTGGCTCTCCTGGACACAGCCCCGGACAGGAGAGATGAGTTCCTGAGAAAAGCTGTAATTGCGACCCAGGGATCTGAGGAACACATGAAAGAACAGGGGGACCTGGAACAAGGCACTGGTGAGGGGATGAGGGTAACAGCCTCAGCAGAAGGGACAGAGAGGCCAGGACATACCATGCACAGTCGCACAGCTGATGTACCTGTATTCCTGGACTACAATGACTACATCCGAACTGAGGTGGTTAAGAAGGCTATGCTTGTGGTCCAGAAACCATTTGAATGCCCAGAAGAACTGCAGGAGCAGGAACTAAGTGCAGAGGGATCAATAACGGCAGAAACACCTGCAGGACGTGCCCAAAGCCTTCCTGCACCTAGACTCAACAACACCCTGGCTCAACAGACATGGCTGAGACTTGTCCGGAGAGCACTGAGGGCTCAGCCCTTAGCCTCCCCAGCAAACACCCACACAGGAGAGGAGGAGAAGAAGCACCCAACAGCTGATGGCAAGGACCTTCTGGATGCAGCAGAGTGTATCAGAAGAGATGTCCTGGACAAAGCTATGCTTGAGATCCAGGGTTTGAGCCAGCAGATTGTGGAAGTGCAGGACATGGAACCCAGTAGGGATGTGTCATGTGCAGTAACACCCACTGCAGCAGGAACAAAGAGCCATGTACATGAGATACACAGTCCCACAGCTGATGTGCCGGTTGTCTTGAATGCAGCTGACTACATGCACACTGAGGTGGTTAAGAAGGCCATGCTTGTGGTCCAGACGCCCTTTGACAAGCCAGAAGAGCCATGGGAGCAGGAACAAAGTGTGGATGAAGAGATGGGAGCAAAAGCCAGAGCAGCAGAGGCAGGGAGGCAGACACATGTCCCACGCAGACCCAGAGCCAATGGGCCAGTTGTCCTGGACACAGCCCAGGACATCCCAGCCCCATCAGAAGGGACAGAGAGGCCAGGACAAACCATACACAGTCAAACAGCTGATGCTCCAGTATTCCTGGACTACAATGACTTCCTCCGGACAGAAGTGGTTAAGAAGGCCATGTTTATGGTCCAGGAACCATCTGCATACCCAGAAGAACCATAGGAACAGGAGGGAAGCATGGACGAGCAGGGGCAACAGAGACAGAGAGCCCAGCACATGCACCACACAGCCCCAGAGTCCATGACCCACCTCTGCTCGACGTAGAAGGATATGATATGAGTGGGTTTCCTCTCTTTTCTATATCTTCTTCTTATGTATGGTTTTAATGGATGACAACCTATACATATATAAACACACACACACCTTTATATATACATCTACATATGCATTTATATATGCACCTACATTTATATATATACATATATACACATATATACACATATTTACACATTTACATATATACACATATTTATACATACATGCATATACACCCTATATGTGTATATATACATACACATATATAGCATGAGTTAGTTACTCATCGCACATATATTATTTAGGGATAATTTTTTAATGTGGTACTGGTATGTCAAGTTTACCTACACTCTCTAAAGATTTATCTATGGCAAAACCAGCACACTTATGTAGGTAAAAATCACTTCCTCACCCCCTCTCAACTTCAGGAATGTCCCGCATAACAGAAACAGAGTTGAAAAACTACAGGAACTTGTTCAATAAATGCATGTTTTCTGAATTTTCTGAAGTCTGCAGGAAGATTTTTTAGCCCAATGGACAAGAACCTGGTTATTTGCTTAGATGACATAGACAGTACTGTTTGTACTGTCACTGTAAATTTCCTTGAAGAGGAAGCCTTGCTACTGTTCCATTTCTTTTTATGAATCAAGCCTCCTCAGTGTTCCATGCTCATCGAGCACGGGAGCCACTCTGTTCACAGAGCATCAGAGTCACGCCCTTGTCCCAGAGTCACGCTTGCAGTGCCTGCACACCACCTGCCAACCAAACATTGACAGGGCATCACCAGAGCCATGGTAGTAACACCCTGTGTCTGTGTTTCCAGCATTTTCCTCCTTTTCCTTTCTTTGCTTCTGCCTTTTCTGTTGTCTCTCTTAGGGGCTTTCTCTTCTTCTTATCAAGAAATGGGTCACAGCTATAATATCTATCTTGTTTGCATCTAATTTCACTTTAAGAATCTGATCAGTTTCCCTCCCCCCAGCCTCACTCTGGGATGGCACATCTTTGATGTCAGGAGTGGGAGTGGACCAAGACAGCCAGCCAAAGAGGGGAGGGAACATAATAGAAAATTAAATCCCCCAAACAAGAACAACAAAAACAAAAGGTTCCAGCATGTATAATGAGTGTTATTCACTGCTAATATGTATCGTGATTATCAAATCAAGAGGAAAGGCAGGGTTAAGTCCTTCACTGGTTCCTTAAGGAACAAATCCTCAAATATTTTCCCAAATATTTTCCTGGTGCAGACATAAGCTTGTCACACCTAAGACAGGGTTTGCAATCAAGCACATTTAGGAGTTGCCTTTTGCACTGCGCTTATGGATGCCATTTGCTGCACTGGAGGAACTGCAGGGTGAATCCTGGTGGATTCTGTGTGATGGATACTGTTTCAGGCTCAGCATTCTGTATATCTGCACACAAGATCTGCATGGGAAATCCAGAGTACCAGCTGATACCCTAAAAAGTTCATAATCAATGGCCTGGCTAGTGCAAGGTTGTTCTGCAACACACAGCCTGGCATTCAGAGGTACCCAATGCATAATACCACAGAGGAAAAGAAAGAAAGTTCTTTGAACTTTGAACTCTTCACTGAAAATGAAGAACTAATGCTAATGAAGAATGGCAGGTACAGTGTTGAAAATGTTGCTTAGACAGACCCTTAAAATTGGGATAAGAATATCTTAATATTTTAAAAATCGACACTTCTACCACTAAAAATCTTTCTAAATATCAGCCTGTAGCAGGATGCCCTGCCTAAGACCAGATACAGCGGCTTCAACTTAGTCATATTTACATGCTGTCCGAGATGAACTGAGCAAGGAGGGCCTGCTGTTCAGAGATGCATTGAGCAAGTAGGGTCTGCTTATCAGTGACGAGACTGAGCAAAGTCGATCTCTTGGTTTTGGTGCTGAAGAATGCTGAGATCTCCTTGACGAACTATCACACCCAGTGCAAGGCCATGCAAGGCCCTAATTTGGAGAGTTAGAAGGGTTGAACAGAAAAAAGAGAGCTGACTACACCTTTTTCTGCAAAAAAAGAGTATATTTTGCTGAATAAGCCTAGCAACACATAGTCTAGAAACATCTATGACTGACAGTAAATTACGTCATGCTGTATAACCCTACTCCCACTTTTTCACACTGAAGATTTCAAAGAGATTTGCCCATGGTAGCTCGTATGTTTGAATAATATCAATCTCTACTCAATATTTGTTTTCACTAGTCTTAGTTTGCTTTAACAGTGCTTCAGCAGTGCTTCAAAAATCGTGCACTCTAGTTGGTTATAGGTACCTATATTGTATGGTAAGTAGTTCTGATGGAAGTATTTTTTGTCTAATCACTAGCATTATTGTAATAATTTTAAAAAACATATATATATATACACACGGTTTGTAATTTTTAATCCTGTTGGACATATCAGTACAAGGGTTTATTACAGCTGTATGACCATTTAGGCATAAACCACTAGCTATGTCTGGGGCTAAGTTTGGATTGAGATGCACCTTGGCTCCTCTCTGAGGAGGAATCTAAGTAGCAAGGGGCTCCTTTCTGCACTCCATGTCTCAGCGAAAGGGCTTCTCTTACAAACTTTGACTGATGCTCCCATTCTGCGTGCACCACAGAGGTGTCCAAGTTTGACACTGTTTTTGCCTAATGTGGTACTAAATTTATTTGCCTCAGACTACTGCAGGACCTTAATTCCAAAGGAGTCAAGTCAGTCAGCTGGAGAGTCTTCCATTGCCTCAGTAGCCCAGAGAAAAGTTCTCACACTTAATTGCAGGCCCGTTACTGTTGGAGACTGAAATGTTTAATTTATGGCTTAAATATCTTCAAGGACTTTTGCCTATTATAGAAAAACTGTATAAAAGCTGCAGAGAAGACTAGTACACCCAGACTAAGGCCCTGGATCAAGCTTACCACCTTTGCTGTGGAGACTACAGCCCCAGGGCTATCAGCTGCCAGGCTCACACAGACCCTCACACCAAAGGTGGGGGGAGGAAGGAGAGGTTCTTGGGTGTGTGGTGAAAAAGCCTCTGGTCTGAGGCAGTTAACATCCATCTGTGCAGTCCAGCTCAGCTGTGAGGCCCCTTCACCCCAGGAAAAGCTGCATCCACGTGAAGGACAGAGGCCAGCCTCCCNGGTAGGACATGGTGAGGGACCCTCACCACCAAGAAGGCCAAATGGAGGGAATCAATGAGACGTCATTGGGATCCCCAGAAGGGTGATATGTCTCCACCTAACCCATGTCACTGCCTCCCTGTCCCCCCAACCCCCAAGCACACCTCCTTTTATATTTCTTTCTTTCTTACTTTTCTCTTTCTTTCTCTTTATCTCTTTTACTATTAAATAAAAAACACCACCTTTTTTTAGCACCAACATCTAATCTAATTTGGTTTTATTCACGTTTTTTGTGTATTTTTCGAATCTTTCTGGCTTTGATCAATTTTTCTCACATAGCCTTTGTTTCCTTCAGTTTTCTGTGTTTAACCAGTTCATAACAGTAACACAGGAGTGACCCTAGACAAGTACCAGCAGTTTGACTTTCTCCCTGATTACAAGAAAAGCCTTTCTGATTATTTGACAAAATCCTAAAGGGGTAAAAACCAGCACTTGACTACAGGCAGGTCACATACTTAAGCAAAATTTCCTTCTCCCCAGTATGGATAACGTTCATATTATATACCTCTTTGCAATGTTGTCATGCTGCCTAGACTGCCCATGAGAATGAAGCCATACAACAGACCTGAGCCTTCTCTAATGCAAGATCATACAGTGCACTTAAACGACCTATTCATATAGTATAAGATGTGAGATGTGAAATCTCACCCTTTGTAAGGAGGATTATAAATATATTAGTAAGACACAAGAAGTAATGATTGAAAAAATGTAATGGCTAAAAATAATGCTCCACATAATAGTTATGGTTACAAATATTAGTACAGTACCAAGATTTTGAGAGAAAAAGCTTTCAGGAACAAGTAACTCCAGTTAGTCTTACTTTCCTAAAGAGAAAAAGGGGTTGGATCTGTCCTTAAACTAGAGAAGAACTGTAGATTGCATCAAAGGATTCTTCAAACCACTGACCATTGAAGCTTGTTATATGTATAGGGAGTGTCATGTATTGCATACTACAGTGTTGGGGAGGTGCTGAGTGTGATGGAACTGTAACCTTTTT
>VWZS01003263.1:260289-271077 GCA_013397075.1 Rhabdornis inornatus | reverse complement strand
GGACAGGGTGGGGACCAGGACCAGGAGAGGCATTGGGACCTCAGGGGGAATTTGTGGCCCGTGTCCACAGGCCTGCAGGGCACAGGGAGAGGCCACATGAGGGACAGAGAGAGGCCAAAGCCGTGAGACAAGGCTCAGGGGATGGGACGTGCTCAGGGTGGCACAAACAAGACGCGCAAGGAGCCACCACAGCTCAGCACAGTGCACTGCGGGATCACTGTTTGGGAACAGCCCCATATCCATAAAGCAGCCAAAAAACAACTTTTTCTTGTTGAAAATAATTATATCTTGTCAAGTTTGGTGGCATCTGCAAAATATCTGTTAATCTAAATTATATGATACCTGAAGAGCAGAAGTGGGAGCTGTGCTAATGGTGGTTGTTCCCTCAGACTTTTGGAAATGGAATTAATGTGTTCACACAGTTGGCACTCCCTTACCAAGGAGCTGCCAGAGCTGGGTGCCCCTCTCCCTGGGTGACACCCACCCAGGCCACAGCAGCACCTTGAAAAGAGAGCTCTTAAAGCACTGGGCAGCACCAGGCTGGCAGGGCTGTATGGGATCACCCCTGGCACACTCACGAGGTGAAACACGAATCTTCTAGTTTGGCTGGCCGAGAAACCAAAGGCAATGGCTGAATGAATTCCTTCTCCTTTCTGCCATGAAGTAAATGCTGTTCCCTGCCCAGGGGCACTGCCTGTGCCTCTGCTGGGGAATGTCCAAATATTAGGGAGCACTCCAGATATGAGGAGAATCCTTTGGGGAGCCCTGGCTCTCTCCCCTTCTGCCTCTGCTGACTGGGGAGAGTCCCTGCACGTGTGAGGTTGGGGTTCCTGAAAGAAAAGGTTCTGGTGACAGTAGGGATGGATTAAAATACCTGATGCTGCATCATGAGTCCTAATAAGCTTGTGCCCACGTGCCTGGGAAGCAGAGAGTGGGAAGGGCCAGACAGGAATGTGGCAACAAGCAGATTAAAGGCACAAAGCCGCCTGAGCTGAGCCGTGCAGAGCAGCTCTGCTGCCCTGAGCAGGCTGTGCCTGATCACCCCACGTGTCCCAGGCTGCCTCTGCTGCAGCACAACGAGCCCTGGCACGGCCACCAGCCTCCTGGCACCTCTGCTCTCAGCCCTGTCTGCACTCACACATCTGTGCCACCACTGCTGTGCCAGCTGTGGGGACAGCCAGCCCTGCCTCCAGCAGCACTGCCATCCTCCCGGGCTCCTGTGAGCACAGTGCTCTGCTTGGCACCAGAGCCAAGAGCTGGGCTGGGCAGAGAGCGTGGCAGAGTCTTGGAGTGCAGCACACCTGGCTGTGCCCGTCCTGGGCTGTGGCACCCGTGAGGCCGGAGCCAGGCACCGGGGTGGCAGGGGCAGCAGGGCTTTGGCTCAGGTGTGCCACCACTGCCAGAAGCACGGAGACATTTGTTCATTCCTCAGCACCCTGGCAGTTGTGTAACATCTGGGCAGCTGTGGGGCTGGGGCTGGGATGGTGGCTGCTCTGACCCCCACGATGCTGGCACTGGTGCCTGTAACTGAGCTGTCTTCCTGGCCCCACTAACCCAAAACTGCAAATCCCAGCACCTGGCACCACTGGAGAGAGGAAAGCCAGCAGCAATCCCGTCACTGTGACAGCAGGGGCAGTGCAGGGGCAGAGGGAAGCACAAAGGAAAGGGCAGCAAAGGCATTTGATCAGGACATTGGGCAGAGGGGATGGGATGTCCACGGGGTTCAGCAGGCAGCCCCACCAGCCCCAGGGAACACTCCATGGAACACTCCATGGAACACTCCATGGAACATTCCATGGAACATTCCATGGAACACTCCAGGGAACATTCCAGGGAACGCTCCTGTCCCACAGAGCTGCCCAAACTGGCACCTGCACGTGGCTGCCCAAGGTGAGGAGAGACAGGTCCCCTAGGAACCAACAGCAGGGTTTTGGCTTCAGCCAGGGCCAGCAGCAGCAGCAGCAATGCAGAGCTGGGCTGAGCTGGGCTGAGCTGCACTGGAGCAGCAGCAGCAGCAATGCAGAACTGAGCTGAGCTGCACTGGAGCAGCAGCAGCAGCAATGCAGAGCTGAGCTGAGCTGCACTGGAGCAGCGGAAGCAGCAATGCAGAACCGAGCTGAGCTGCACTGGAGCAGCAGCAGCAATGCAGAACCGAGCTGAGCTGCCCCAGCCCCGCACGGCCGGCGAGGCGGCGCTGAGTGACAGCAAACACCAGCACCAGAGGCAGAGCGGGCTGTGACAAACACTCACTAGAAAATAATAAAGTGGCAAAATAATTCTGCATCGGACACACTTACCAGAGCATAAAGAGTCTGAAAAGGAGACAACATCTTGTATCATCTATCTTCCTTAAATACCCAAGCTGTGACAAAGTGGAAAGCAAAATTATGATGAATGATCGGACATATTTAGTCTGTACCTGTGCTCTTTAACTAGGCCTGGTGAAATGGGTGCTAATGAAAAGCAGAACACCTACCAAAAAGAGGAGATTTCATTGAAAACAAGTCTTTATTACAAATTGGCACTTCGTTTTCATAAAGTGCATAATGAAGGTGCATATTGTGACATAAATTAAAACAGGCAAGTGATGGGTCAGCACTGCAAAACATTACACAAAGACAAATCACCAGTGAGCCCTCGACAATGGCTGTATCTCATTTACAATTTTTTGAGTACATTTTCAGATTGTGAGGGAACATGGCGAGGTTTTGTTCATAAACGGCATGCCATCATTTATTTTACTGCCTCATTTGAATATGATGAATACTGTAGCCCTTTATTTGTTCACAACAACCAAATAATTGTAGATCCGTGGGTTTCTGGGCAATTAATCACATTTTTTTCCTCCAACAATCCACTATAAACATGACATTGAACAATAAAGTACATTAACCTCTGCTTTGCACAAAAACTTTGCTTATTTAAACATTGCAAGAGTACCAGCTCCTGTTCTCCTTCCAAATGGATCCTGACTGATGCTCCAGCCTTGTGGTCCCCAGGATCCAGCCAAGGGATGGAAAGGGTCCCACCTGTGCCAGCTCCTGGGGATGGCAGCCCTGGGGCCAGGCTGTGTCACCCTGACAGCGCTGCCACAGCCATGCCCTGACATCTGTGTCCTCTCCAAGTGATGCTGCAAGGGGACAGCTGCCCACCCAGGGCGGGCACGGCACTGGGTGAGGCAGGGCTGGCACAGGGCTGGCAGCTCTGGGCACGCAGCAGGCACTGGGTGGCTCCTGTGGGCACACAGAGCTGGCAGCTGGGCATGCAGCAGGCACTGGGTGGCTCCTGTGGGCACACAGGGCTGGCAGCTGGGGCATGCAGCAGGCACTGGGTGACTGGACCTGCCACCAGCTGGCACCCATGTGCTTTCCTAGGAGCAGGACAGCGGGGTGGTGGCCCTTGTGGGACAGAGCAGCTTGTGTGAGGCTCTTCTGCTTGTGTGATGAAGGCTCTTCCTTTGGGTCCAACTAGTTAGGAACAGGATCATCTCAGTGAATTTCAGTGAATTACCTGGCTCCAAAGAAACTGGCAAAATGTTTGTCAGTGATTCAAGACTCCTCTTTCTACAAAAAAATTCCCACATTTTCCTGAAAGGAGATTTTGGGAAACAGCTGAGCCAGGGCGAGCCTGAGCAGCCCTGGAGCCCATGTGAGCCCAGGATGATCCACTGGGGCCATTCCCACTGCAGCTCTTCCTTGTCTGCACCTCCAGGCATCCCCCAGTTCTGCTGGATTTTGGCCAACCCTCATCACACTCCAGCAGTGTCATGGGGGGCCCAGAGTGAGGGGGGCTGCATGACACCCATCCACTCCAACATGTCAAACCAAAACATATTTTTCTTTCATATTGCTCTTATTTTCAACATTTTGAAAAATCCTGTTTATGGTTTGAGTTTTTTCTATTTATTTTAATCTACCACTGGGGATAGATCCTGCCTGAAAAAAAATGAGTGTGCAGTCACTGTTAAGCCATGAAAAGCAGCGACTGGACTGTTATCTAACACTGTTGTAAGGTTACTATTTATCTAGAGCAACTGAAGTTGGCACTCACATCTGGCGCCTGGTACTTAGTGCAATTATTTATGATTTCCACCAAGATTTAAAAGCTCATCGCCGGCCTTGTAATGCAGTAACTGATTGCACTGCTAATGTAATTAAGAAAAGATTATGATGTCCACGTGGCACACCAGATGGTGGCATTCATAGCAATCGGCACACACAACTGGCAGACAACTGCACAAGGGCAGTGAGGCACAGGCAGCTGGAGCTGCCGTGCCCCCTGTGAATCCAATCGTGCACACGGGCAGCCCTGCTCACCCCCACAAACAGCACACGGTGAGCAGCCCAGCCCGTGTGCCAGGAGCCTTCCCTAGGTGGGTGGGTGCATCCTCAAGCATCCTCACTAAACCTGGGAACCCATTTGGTGGAAGTATCTTCAGTTTGCCACTTGTTGTTTCCATCAAACTCTCTTGGGAGCTGCTGGGAGAGGTATCTTGGTCTTGCAACTCCAGTGCGAGTCCTGTGCCAGCTGGGACTGGCCCAGCTCCAACTCACTGCAACAGATCTGGGTGCAATCCACTCTTCCTCCTGCCCAAATACTCAGACAGCAGGAAGACATTCACAGCCTTGGATCTAAGCAAGACAGTTTGAAAGTTGCTCCCCCCATATTGTTAGATGATTATGGGTTAAGGGAAAATTTTGCTTTCACATAAACGGAAGGTTTCTGGCTAATCATGGGAGTCTGGTCACTGAGGGAATTGTACCTCTGCACATTTTGGGGTGCAGGGAAAGCCCTGCTCCCCGCTTTGCCATTGCCAGTGAATTGAATAAAGCAGCTGTGACTCACCTGATCCTGCTGCTGGAGCTGACACACGCCAATGCACAGGATGGAATCTCACTGCACGTTTTTATACCATCTGTATTTGCAACATGAACATTTCAGGCAATGTGGCATTTTGGAGAGTGGTGTGTTGCAGGTTTGGTGCTGGCAGTGTGTGGGTCAGGTTGCTGCAGGTTCAGCTGCAATGTCCTGTCAGTAATTTCCTGCTGGGTTTGTTGGCTCATTGAGCCCACACGGCTCTGAAGCAACAGAAAAACAGTTTTTGATCTCTTGCTGCTGGCCTCAGCCTGAACAGCATAAAGCAGGAGGCAAACCCACAGCAGCTCTTCTGCCAGTGTCACTGTAATATGGATGGTGTTTACTGTCACGTATGACACGAAGGGAGCAGAACGTGGGGCTGGATGGGACAAGGCATTTCTCCTTCCGTGAACTGTCACAGCAATGGCCTCTGTCCTGCTGAGAACAGGCACAGGCCATCACACCTATGGGGTGCAGGGTTTCTGGGAAGCTCCAGCCAGAACCGAGGGCAATAACTGCCCTAATGGCTACACCAACCTCACACTCAGAGCTGCCCAGCAGCTGGGGCTTCTGCACGAACATCTGGCCATGGTGGATTTAGGTTTTCCCGTTTCTGAGCTTGTACCCCCATCTCTGGCCATAAGAAATTGAAATTTCTCAGCTGTGGGTTCGATCGGGCTGGTTTCTGCCCTTGCCCAAGGGTGTTGTGATGCCCTTGGATCAGTGACTTGTTTGGGGACAGCCAGCTGAGAATGGAGAATATCTTGCTGCTCCTGATGACCCTTCATTAAGGATGTTGGGATTGCAATTTTTCTGGTCTCCCAGTGATAGAGTAATTGTCCAGCTTGCTGGGGTGCTAATATGCACAAGCTGCAGTAGCCAAGGAGCCAAACAGCAGTGTCTAAAGATGCCAGCTGGCCTGGGAATTGCCATGGAGGGAGTCAATGTGCTCCTGAAGGAGGGGATGGGGCCCCTGGCATTCCCTGGTGCTGCTGCACAGGGGGACAGCTTGGGGCTAGATAGGGCTGCAAAATCCCTGGCTGCTGCAGCTTAACCAGTATGTGAATTCTTTTGGTTTAAGGGAAACAAGGGGTGCTGCCTGTGGCCCTGCTTTTGGGAGCTGTAAGACCAGAGCTGGGGCTCTGCACAGCTGAATGGAGAAGGGGCTGCACCCAAAGTGTTACAAAGGCAGCTGAGCTGTGGGGAGCTTCCCAGTACCACTGCCAAATGGTCACCTATTAACTGACTGCCTGGCATTCCTTTGTGCAAACAGGAACACTGGAATGCTGTCTGCTGCCAGTGTGTTCCTGGGACAGCAGCTCTGCAGCCCTGATGGCCACGTCCATGGGTTCCCCTGGCACAGATCCACAGGGAAGGACACGGACAGGCAGAGGGTGCTGGGGACAGCACTGACCCCGAGTAAGAAAATAAAGCAAACAGGAGCATTTCATCAGAGGAGGCCTGCAAAGAAAACATTATTTCCTCAAATGTGTTCATCATTCAAAATTGTTCAAGCAAAGGTTTCCATCGTGCTGTGGCCATTACTCATAATCTGAGGATCTGCATGTGTGGCTCTCCTTGGTAATTAGCTGCATGGCGTTCTCTCTGCCCTCCATTTGGTGCAGCAGCAGCTCTGCTTTAGTCCCGGGGTGTCTCCACACAACAAACAGGCTGCTCCTGCCTCTGGGGCCCTGAAACAGAACCAGATTTCATCCCTGTACCACTACACAGTGCCAGTGCCTGTGCACCCTGGGCCAGAGGCTCCCTGTGACCCCGGCAGGTCACCTGTGTCCTGGCCAAAGCCACTATTGCTTTGGCCAGGATGCTACACAAAACAGTTTTCTCTGGTAGGATTGCTGTAGATTGGTGTCCTGTACATCATAACTGAAATACAAACGTGACAACTTATCTAGTGCTTAGTAACAACTACAGGATAGGAAAGTTAATGGGAAATAGATGAAGAAACCACTTTTTCAAAATTGCTTCATCTATTTCAGGGTAGGTGCCGGGTTAAAGGAGATTAGGACCTCCTCACTTTTTTAGAATAATCAAGGTGTAAACTAGACACAGAAGGGAAGTTCTGGCTGAAAAGAGATATTTTGGTGCACCAAATTAGAGGCAGCAGGTTAAACCTACCTTCAAGAAACCTTAAAACCAGGCAGCAGCTGAGCTGTGACCTGCAGCAACTCCAGCATGAAATGAAACTCTGGGCTGATTTTCCTCCAAAGACAAGCATGGAAAACATGGAATGTGCAGCACAATTGCACTACTATGCTAAATGTGGCTATGGAGAGACGAATTCCAGCAGCACAAAGGATTTTAAAGGACTTTAGCTTGCAGGCAGGATGAGGATGCAGGATCCTTTACAGCTTGTTTCCCCCTGCAAACTGGGATCCTTTTTGATGGTGAAGTCTGACCAAGGCTTGCTGGGAGTTCCTGCTGCCCTTGGGAGCAGCATGTGCAGCAGCACTGGGCCAGCGACCTTGTGCTAGCCACAGGACTGTATATTGTCTTTTCTCAGCTGAAAGGGTAGAAACCTGTGCACTGTTATTCCTTAGAGGTGGTATCTGGGAACGAACAGATTTTGCTGTTACAAAATGACTGAAATGTAAAGAGGGGGGTGGGGATTGACCACTGTCTCCTGTCTTGGTCCAGCCTCTGACTGAGGAGCAGATCTGGCTGCTCCATTGGGGTGCTCTGAGGCTGGAGATGCCAGGACAGGAGCCCTGCTGTCCTGCATGACCAGCCACAGCCCCCTCCTCACTGGCTTTGCCCACGGAGAGTACGAGCTGCAGTGTGCTGGGCAGGACCTGGCCACAGCCAGCACTGAGGTCTGCCCACAGCACTGGGCTTCCTCTGGAATGCCAGTATTGAGCCCTGAGGAGCGGCACCAGCAGTCCCCGCCGTGCTGTGGCAGTCACACGGGGCAGGGTGGCACCAACAGAGCATGTCCTGCACAGCTGACTGACCCAGCTTGCATGCACGATTCTTTGGAACAGTGTTCTGGAAGATCTGAGTTCTGGCAGCCATCCACAGGGATAAGCAAGCCATGTTTGTGCAGCCACAGCAACAGTGTCGGAGCCAAGGCTGACCAAAATTCCCCATATTAGGTGTCCTGTAAAGATGACACTGGTGTGAACTGGACAGCATGCAGAGGACTGCAGAACTTGTGAGAAAAGACATGTTCTGAAATAAAGAGGAGTCAACAAATGGATCTTGAAAAAGATGGATGTAAAATATTCATAGGAAAGCATTATACTTGCAAATATTTATGCTTTTGAGTAACTTTACACAGATAGATTAACCAACTGCAGTGCAGCGGTGATTCATGTACCCAACACCCAGTATTTGCTGATTCAGAGCCCGTGCTGTGCCCCGTGGAACAGCACAATGGGGCTTTTCCCAGATCCAAAGCTGCCGAGGTTCAAAGGTGCCTGCGGGCAGAGGTGCCAGCACTTGCCCCGGGCTGTGCTGCCGTCACCGCGAAGGCAGCAGATAAACCGTGCTGGGAAGTGACTCTCTTTGGAAAACATGTTATTGCAGATCATGCCACAAACACATTGGGATATATGCTTGCAGTGAATCTTTGAATATTTTGAGGATACTAAGCAGCAATTAGAGTCTTCCTTTGGAATCAATTCATTTCCTACCACAGTGGTAGTAGGGAGGATCTTATTGAAACTCTCGGATTTTTAATATTATTACACTAAAGACTCTCTCAGTATCAGCATCTCCATGGGGGAGCATTAGCACACTGTAATGTGTAACAACTTCTCCAGTTCAGGAAATCTTCTTGTATTTGTAATAGGACATTTGGGGCATATATTATGTATGGGACATATATTTCTCATTTCCACCAGGCATCATCTTTTCTTCTCTCTAAATTACTCTCCAAATCAAAAAAATGCATTGTATTCCTTATCGCTCAAAATATATATATATATTTAATCTTTGGATGCAGAAGCCACTAACAGCCATGTGGGCTGTACCCAGTAGGAGCCAGAGAGCCTTGGTCAAACAGGGAGGGAATGGAGTTGCCGTTCAAAACACTCGCTTATTGCCATGCTTCAGCAAACACCAGTCTAAAATGCTTTACTGGAGAGAGGCACCAGTCAGGACAGGAGCAAGGGTTGGTCCCAGCCCAGGCTTGTGTCCAGGATGAAGCAGGACACCAGTTTCTGTTTGCTTTATGGACAGGAACACAAAACCACTAATGTGTACGTTGCCTTCCAGACAAACCTCTCAAACACTGACTAATGACAGCTCACACTGTTTTGCTTGGCAGTAAGTCTGACCACCCCAGGATGAAGAGCAAGGAGCTGAAATAGCCCTGAGGATCAAACCCAGGAGCTGCCCTTGTCCTCAGCTCTGCCGGCACAGCAGCACCTACAGCCCAGCCACGGCTGGGCACGGGAAATGCCTGCGCAGCCCAGCTCCTGTCCACCCCAGAGAGCCAGAGAGGTGCAAAACCAGCCTGGAGACACCCACGGAAGGAAAGAGGAGGGCTTCTTGGCTCAGCCACTCCTGCTGGCTCAGATTGGCTACAGCAATGTAGAGACAGTCCAAACAGGATGGAAGACACGCACCATTATCTAGGTGAGAAAGAAACAGGCTGAACAGAACTCCCCAAAAGATGGCCAAATCAAGCAAAAAGACAATGGGAGACGGGGAAAAAAGGGAATTAGTATTTTAGTTAAAGGCAGAATATCAGACAAGGAAACAACCCGTGACCATGGAGATGGACCCTCTGATAAATGCACCACCTTGCCACATGCTACCCGGTTTAGTCTCTATGGGAGGAAATTCGGGTGTCTGAGCGAGATTCTTCTCCTCTTTTAAGTGACAAAGGCCAGGCTGCCCACACAAAGAAAACCCTGGCTCATGGAAAATAGAGTAAACCAGTTCTACAAAGGATGGGGGAGACCATCTGCTCCAAGGGAATGACTGAATAATGTCTGATAAGACCTTCAGAGAGGGCTATCGGCTTGACCATTAACAAAAATTCTCCATGCTGTTCTTAACCCCTTGGTATTGTAGTTTTCACTGTTATCTTCACAGAATCTCTTGCTGCACTTCAGACACATCACTTCTCAGTCTCTCACGAAGGGGAGCAGGTTTCTGCCCTTCTCTTTAATTTACATACACATGAACGTGTTTCTGTCCCTCCCTTATTTCCTTCATCACCCCAGGATTTTTTTCTTTTGCTTTGGTTTAGCAGCTCCAACTCTCTGTCTTGCTCCAAAGGCTGCTGATGTCAGCCCCAACACCCATCGTGCCGCTCTCCAGACGATTGTTGGTGACCTTGCTCTAGGGAAGCAGCTCAAAAGCCAGTGCAGGACAACTGCAGGATTGGTTCATGTAGTGCCAGCTATGGACCATGCAGCTGTCCCACGATATGCTGCAATTCACATCATCTGCTAATTCAATGAGTGTGCTGTCAGTTTCAACACCGGCACGTGTTAATGTCGAGCAGAACCAGACCCTCTGTGCAGGATGTTTTCTGTGCTGTGAGTGGATCCCAAAGCTGCTGTCACCGGGCCAGGCAGGCAAACCCTGACCACTTTGAACCACATCTTTGTTTTTCAGGCCGTGGTGAGACAGAGCATCGAATATCTTAATGAATTGAAGGTAGCTCCTGAAAGCGCTCATGGCTCCCAACCCCAGGCACTTCTTGAGAAGACAACCAGCTCATTTGACACCATGTGCCCTTCTCAGCCCGCCGCAGCTGCCGCCCGCCTGGGCGCAGCCCGTTTCAGAAGGAAGGAGGTTACATTGACCAAATCACGGCTATTCAGCCATTTCCACCTGGCACCTCCGGTGTGCTCCGGGTGGCGGAGGCTGTTCGGAGGGTGCTGCGGGGCCCGGCCGGGCCCTGCCGCGTTCCCCGGGCAGGGCGGTTCTGGCGAGGTGCGGCCCCGGCCCCGCGGGGCC
>VWZS01003263.1:211606-260080 GCA_013397075.1 Rhabdornis inornatus | reverse complement strand
CAGCTCCCCGGGCCGGGGCTGCCCGGGCCGGCCGGAGCGCCCCGGTGGCCTCCGTGAGACCCGGCGGCTCCTCCGGGGCTGGGGCAGCTGCAGGAACGGCCCCGGGTGCCAGCCGTGGGGTAGAGCCCCGGTGACCTTGACCTGCTCCGGGATTTGCTGGAAATTCTTCTTGTTAGAGGAAATTACGAAACGCCTCTCTGTCTCGTGTGGTCTTTTGGTGCGTTTGTAGTGTAGCATGGGCCTACGTGAGTGCCCGTTTCTTACCTGTGCTCAGTGCATGGCTGGAGCTGTGACACTGGCTGGCTTTTTACAGCCTGGCTGGAGCAGCGACACACACTTGCTGTGTCTTAAGTACTCGTGCCTTTCATCACAGAGGCTTGCAAGCTTTCTCGGAGGTTTCTGGAGAGATTTTCAAAGGTCCACCAATCTTCAGTGTTGTCTTCACGTTCCCAGGGCTGGGGCATTCTCAGCTTGGTCACAGTAACGCTGAAACCAGGCTGGGTGTCAGAGGTGTGTGGCTGCTCTGGCTAAAGCTTGGGTTTCTCCATTTTGTGTTTTATTTTAGCTGAGTGAGAACATTCTCGTCTATTACTTAGAGAGCCTGTGTGTTGTGCTGCAGTTTGGCAGCATCACTCCTGTAATTTTTAGCTGCGATGGCCTTCCCTTCTAGATGAAGGCGTAACTTGAGCTTCTGGAGGTGTGAGGTGCAACAGACAGCATCTCACTCTGGTACCACGTGCATCTCTGACAAAGCCAATCCCAGGCTTAAGGGTACCGGTAGCCACCAGGGACCTGTTCTTACCTCTGCCAAGATAGAAATAACTGAACTGAATGTCGTTTCAGTGTTGCTGCCCTGGTGCAAGGTCAGCTGTGTATGGAAACCTATTTTGATTTGAAACAGGACACTCTTCTGAAATGTGTGTCCACAGTTAGGAGTGTTGTGAAGCAATACAGGGTCTCGGTTTTGCTCATTGTGTCTCTTAAGTTCCTGTTTCCATCCCGTGCAGTCACAAGGTGTAGATTTTGCAGCTGGTGCAGGGCAACTGTCTCTTAGGGAGCCTGTGTGCAGGGGTGATTCCGGGCATGCCTTCGATGGTGGTGAAATGTGACACTGAAATTCTTCCTGCTGCTGATGGTGGCCTCCAAGGCCCTGGTGCTGATTGCCACTGCGGGCTCCTGTTTCTGTGACTGAAGCTTGTCCTGTTCCATGAGCAGGAAGGGAAGGTTGGCCGGGGCCGTGTCCGGTTCCCGGTGGGAAGTGTGCAGGGAGCTGGGCAGGGTGGCTGTGCCTTCCTGCAGGGCTTTGAGCTCTGTGTCTGCTTTGGTCTGTGGGACCGTTTCCCACAGACTGCAGGGATGCGGTGAGGTAGTTGTTTTGTTTTTTTTTTTTTTTGTTTTTTTCCAGTCTTGACTTAGCTCATACTTTTCTGCCTGTGGGAAGAGCAAGCCAGTGTCAAAGTGCAGCGCTTGTAGTTGGAGGAAGAAACAATAACACTATTCTCCCTCTAAGTCCCTGGCTATTTAACTTCAGAGCTTGACCTGCTTTGCTGGCAGCATGATGTTTCTGTAGCAAATACATTGAAAGGCCTGATCTGGTCATGTACCCACCAGCTCTTGAACTTGCTGAACTTGTTGAAAAGGAACACTGAGAGCAGAAAATGGTCTAGGAACTCACAATAATGCATTCATTTCTGAAAGCAAGTTCTTCTGCTGTATGTGTGTCAAAGCCAGAGCCCAGCAGTGTGTGTGGTCAGTCACGTCAGTACAGCCAGCAGAAAAGTATGCCTAGGGTAAACTAATAAAGGCAGATGAGCTAACAAGGAAATGGGCGAGAACAAGCAAAAAGGCTATAAACAGACAAACTTGGGAGTGCTGGCAGAAGGGAAGGTGTGTGTGACTATGGACATGGGTTGTGGGAAGAAGGCTGTGCCAGAAACCAGGGGAGTCCCAGAAGGCCTCTGCTACAGCTGGGTGTCAGGATCCCTGGGACACTACTCCTGCCTCGAGGCATGTCTGGTTCCAGGGCTGGGGAGCATTCAGGATAGAGCAGCATGGTGGCTGCTTGTCCAAGACTGCATCCTGTCCATCTTGTCCTGCAGCCGTCCCACCCTGCTCTGCTGTGTGCTGCTGGGGGCTGGTGCTGGCAGGATGTACAGGGACTTTTTTTGTTAGAGACACATTCTTTCCCCACTGGATTTGTCTGTCCCCACGGTGTTCTGAAGCTTCTTCCTTCCCCAGAGCTCACATCTGACTTCCTTTGGCTGCTGGGGTGTGCTGGGGACTGGATGTGGCCCCACAGCTGAGAACAGCTTCCAGGGAGCATGCTCCCCACTAATGGGAAAAATGTTCTTATTGTTTTGGCCTGTTCCTGGAATAACCCTGCAGTGAGTGGTTTGGCACAGGCAGCTCACTGCAGGATGCCATGGCCAGGGCTGAGTGCTCGGCCACTGCGATGGCAGGTGGGCATGCAGGTCGAACTCACGTTGCTAAAGAGAATTAAAATAAGCTGCCTGATGGAGGTATTTATAGAACCCTGCTCCTTAATTTAATCTCCTCTTTCACTGCTTGTTTTTTCATTTTTAAGTTAAAAGGTGCAGTGGAAAAGAAACCGAATTTTGTTGACACTCTTGTGGAGAAGTGCAGTGTAACTAATCTGTGTAATTTCCCAGCCAGAGACTCCCCTCTGACCCATGCAGAGTTCACAGAAACATTTATCCCGGTGTGCAACTGACTTCTGCTGCTCCGTATCTGCTCCAGGAGCATCCTCAGTGCCACTGCCCAGTGGGCAGCTGGCCTGGTGTGGCACAGCCTGGCCATGCTGCCGTGGCTGTAGCAGGTTTGCTTGCTGGGCAGGTGCTGTGCCTGCCATCCCTGTGGGCACAGGGCAGAGGAAGGTGCTGGGCCCGCTGGGCAGGGGGGCTGGGTGGCCCTTGCTGCAGCAGGGGCTGCTCAGGGCCCTGGGCTGGTGCTGCACCCCGTTACCCTGTGGTGTCCACCATGGGCAGGCAGAAAGCCCCAGAGCCAGCCCTGCTGCCATAGAGGGGCTTTGTGTGAGCCAGCACACAGTGAGGATTGATGCCATTTCCCCTCCCCCTGCCCTGCAGAGCAGGGCTGCAAATGGCTCCCACAAAGGTGCCCTTCTTCCTTCGCTGAGGACAGCGTGCCAGCTGAGGGGAAGGCAGCACACTGCGGGTTGGAGCACCCACCCCTCCTTCTGTGCTGGTGCTGGGCACCCCCTCGTCCCCAGCCTTGCCCAGGCTGACCTGGCAGCTGCTCAGGTTCCTGCTGGAGCAGCTGAGCCTCCCTGCAGCAGGCTCCAGCATGGTGAGACAGGGCCTGGCAGCGTTCAGCAGCAGGCACTTCACTTCATCAGGACACGTTTGGTGTGGGCAGATCTGCTTCCCTGCACTGCAGCTGTGTGGGAACCTGTGTGGTGTCCTGAACGCTCTGGGGAATATCATCACTTACCTGGATTTGAGTTCAAAATGGCCTGAGAGAAGCTTATGTCAGCATTCATTACCTCCCAGCTCCTCACAAAATATAGTAACAAGTCACCACACTATTGAGTGACTTGAAGTTTCAGAAAATGTTCATGAAGAACAGATTGTAAGATCTTTGTTAAATTCACATTATGATTGTTCCATGCTGTATGTTTGAGGTTCTGCATTATTTGTGAGGCCTCTGGATGAGCTGTGGGGTGGCACAGGGTCTGTCATGGCTGTGCCAGTGCCTCCAGCATTCCTACAGCATTCCTGTGCTCCTCACCCACTCTGAGGACAGGGATCCTGCTGGAAGAGGGGGCCTTACTATCGTGCTCGAAGGTTTGAGCTGCTCTGGGAGTGAAAAGGGTTGGCTTTGCTCTGTCCTGGTGCTAAAGCAGAGCTCTCTCCTCTGTTTGGTTCATCAGCAATGGTGTTTGCACCATTACTGCTCACTAGCACATGTTGTTTTGGACTCCTCAAATAGTCTGGCTGTTCATTTGACATTATTATTATTTACATAGGGCCCAGACTTGCTCTCTTTTATTGCCTGCAGCACGATGTTTGTTCAGACTGGGCATTGTGAAGTGTAAACCCAGGTCCCACTGGCACCAGTACTCACCTCTGCCTTTTCTAGAAGCAGTAAGTAACCAGCCATCTCCATGGCCTAGAAATGCTGGGGTTCGATTGCTCTGAGGAGGGAATTGAATCCAGCAGCTCTGGTTCACGGCTTGTCTGGCTGTACAGCAGTGATGCTTGTGTACACAGAGCACTGCCCTTTTGTCTTGGGGTGCGTGGGGGGTGATTTCCTGGGGCATTCCTGCCTGAAAGCCAGAGAAGACTTGCTTTAACTGGCTACCTCTACAGGAGGCCACATGCTGAGGCAGTGGCACCTTTCCCCATCCTTCACCTCGGTCGTTTCAGCCCCTTTCTTGTCCTCTCCTCCTGCTTCCTGCAGCAGCATCCCTCATCCCTCCAAAATTAGTTGGTCTTACCTGCTTCTGTCCTTTTTGCATCTCTCCCACCCTTGATGTTCTTGGTGATGTGTCTCTTCTGGAAGATGCTGGGGCCTCCTCAAGGCCTCTCTGCTTTGCACCAGCCCACCCTGTGCTTCCTCTGTGTTCCCTGGTGTGGAGGCTCCCTGCAGCCAGTGCGGTTCTGCATCCAGCGCCAGAGACATCTGTGCTGCTCCTTGAAATCAGTCTGCCTGAGGGGGGTGTGGTGGGGCTGACGACTCGTGGGGGAACCCCCAGCATGTCTTAACACCCGTAGTGGATGGGGAACCTTCCCCCTAAAGCCATTAGGAGCACATTTCTTGCTGTTTAAAATTACAGAGCTGCTCCAACCAGCCTGACTTGGGGGTGAAGTTTGTTCTCTTTTGGGGAGAGAAGGGATTGAGCTTTGATTTTCCTGTCATTGCTAGATGGAGACCAGCCCATGGAAGCAACAAAATGAGTCTCAGAGGCTGCCAGCCCAAATTTAAAACCTATTTGGCATTGCACAAGTGTAACCTCTTATCAAAAGCAAATGAAAGTGCAGAAGGTGTGTCTGGCCTAATCCTGTGTTTACCTTGGCCGTCTGTGGTGTGTCAGCACAGGCACTCTGGCATGCATGTGTGCTCTTGGTTCTCTGGCTTCTGGTGGGGTGTGGTGCCCAGCAGCACTGTAATTCTGCTCCTTTCTCCCAGGACCAGCCCATCATGCCCGAGGTGCGAGACCTCAGCGATGCCCTGCCCGAGCTGGCCCTGGATCCCATCACGGGCGTCGGCGTGGTCGCTTCCCGCAGCCGAGCTCCCACTGGATATGATGTTGTAAGTAGAGCTGTTGGAGCTGCTGCACCTAATGCTTTGGCTCTGCACTAAAGAGGCTTTGCTATGTTGGGAACAGCATCTCCTCCAGAGAGAACATGCTGTGCTGTGAGGAGTCGCTTGGTAGCCAGCTGCCCACCTTTCAGCCCACAGCACTTGGTGCTTTCCTTCAGCAGAGGGTTGTGGGTGCAAATGTGCCACTTCATCTTTGCCACTCCAGAGAAGCTTCATTTCCTGGAGGAGGGGTTTGCAGAAATAGCTGGCCACTGTGGCAAGCAAATTTAATAATCCTAGTAACGTTCATCCTGAAGGAGTCCTAAGTATTGTACAAATTATATCTCTAAATAAATGGATCCCGCATCAGCTGTTTAATCCCACATATCAGCACTGCACAATGATGATGAGAAGCTCCAGTAAGGGAATCAAAGAGTTTTGCATCCAGCTGAAATTGCAAGGGTGATTTTGACAGGCAGAATGCCCTAAGGTTTAAACCTTAGAGTTTAGACTCTAACCTCTAAGGTTTGACAGGAGACCGGCAGCAGGAAAAGGCAGCTGGGTACAGCATAGATGAATGTGTGGATAGATAAATGCTGTTGAGCAGTTGCTTGTTCTTTGGATTAGTTGCTGTGTAACCAACAGCAGGATGTTTCTACTCATAGATCAGTGTCCCAGACTGTGAAATATAAAATCCTGACCTTGCAGAGATCTATAGAGAAAGATTTGGTCTGTAGTTCATCTGCTCGCCTTTTTTTTGTGTCCTGCCCCAACTGTGCTACATCACACGTTGGGTTTCCAGAGCCACACAGCTTGCATGCTGGGAGTGGAAGCCAGCTGACTTGAGGCTTTGCTCATGCCTCTTCAGCTCTGGATCATTGCATACCTTGTTCATTGTAAAGAAACAAAATGGATCAGGCTGAAGTAAGGACACAAGGGGGAAATTGTGAAAAGGCTCCTTAAAGACCTGGGAGGTTTTTACATTTACTGTGTTTTTCCAAGTGCTCATTACCTGTGTGAGCCAGGCTGTGTAATTAGCTGCTTGCCCTGATAAAGAAGCACGGGACAGTGAGAGACTTCTGATAACAGAATTGCGTTTTGCCTAAATGGCTGGGCAGAGAGAGCGCTCACCCCAGATAGCCTGCCTGTGGCTTAATGGGGAGTTGCAGCGCTAACGCAGTTTAAACTAAACAAGATAAAAGAGTCTTCCTGTGGCTTAATCCAATTATGGTGGTGGTGTAATGCTGGTGAATGTGGGTCGCAGTCTCCTCAGGGCACAGTGAGGAGCTGCCTTTGCTCTGGCTCTGCTGTCTCTCTGTCTGTTCACGAGGAGCCCTGTCTGCCCTTGGAGCAGTGGGGCAGTGCCTGCTGTGTGCTGTCCCTCCCCAGCACGGCTGCCACACCCTTACCACCCTTACCACATCAGCCCTGCAGTGTGCCTGGGCACTGCCAGCCATGGGGCAGTGCCTGCTGTGTGCTGTCCCTCCCCAGCACAGCAGCCACACCCTTACCACCCTTACCACATCAGCCCTGCAGTGTGCTTGGGTGCTGCCAGCTGCCCTTGGTGCCCTGTTCCCTTGTGCAGCACCTGCTGTCGAGGGGCTGTGCTGGGTGCCACGCTGATGGCCAGGGGACAGTGGCATGCAGGAGTGTGCTGGCTGTTTGTGAAGGTGGCTGGTCTGTGAGTCAGTGCACTGGAGCAGTGTGTGCTATGCTGGGTTGCCACTTCTCCATGACTTCTCTGGAACCTGGTCTGGCCCAGCTGAAAGCATGAAGCTGAATTTGCACAAGGGCAGTGCTTAGAGCAGCAGAGAAATCGTGTTCTGAGACATGGGCAATGTGCAGACCTGGGTGGTCTTGGGATCTGTGTTTCTGCAGGTATGCACTTTCCTTAATGAGACACTGACAGCTGATTGCTGTAAAGCCTTGAGGAAGGCAGCTGTGGCAGCTGCATCCCAGAAATGTGCTCCCTAGAGCCCTCATAGTAGAAGTGCACACTGCACCCTGGAAAGGAGAACCATGCTCATCTTTTGGGAGCATTAACAGCTGTGTTTCGTGGGATGTTGTAGTCCCCTCAGGTATCCAGTGGCTTTGTGTGTCACTGTTGCATCCTGCAGCATTCAGTTCTACAGGTGGAGTCGCAGTTGCATGGGAGAGTATTTCCTCGTGTAGTTTCCCTGATGGTTTCAAGTTTTGCAATGAAGTAACCAGCTCTTTCTGAGACACCTGTGTTATTTATAGGCTTTACTAGTTTCCCTTTCATCTTTTTCCTTCTCCAGTTAACAACTTCATTTTCTCTTTTGTTCCATTTAAGAGAAATCTCCAGGAGCATGGGTGCTTTATCCCAGGTGTAAATTAAATGCCTAGAGATGTCCAGGTCCATTTTGCAGATTCACATGGAGCACCAAGGCTCGGCCTGCTGCCCATCTGGAGCTGGCAGGTGGCAGTGCCTAGGGGGATGTCTTGGCAAATGGGCCAGAGGCCTTTTTTCCTCTCTAGTACTTCAGTTACTCCATAATCTCTATTGCCTTTGTGTCTGCTTAGAAAACAAATGCACTGCTGGCACTTGTAATAACTGCCCAGGCTTTTTCACAGCTAAAGCACCAAAGACTTGATTTTGCCAAAATATACAGAGTGTGTCTGAACTTAGATTCCTGAAAATCCAACCAAACTGGCAAGACTGTGTCTGGGTGGGGCAGAGCGGTGGGAGGCAGGAGCTCAGGATGGGAGGGAAGTGTGGTTCCTGTGCAGCTGTTCTTTGCTGCAGGCTGAGCACCAACTCCATGCTGGGGTTTGCTCTGGGGAGCTGCTCACCCAGCAGGAGCAGCCCTGGCTCTGCCAGAGGGGCAGATCACCCTGTGGGGCAGGAGGTTTAAAGAACCTGCTTGCCAAGGACCAGGGTGAGGTAGCAGTGACCCCATTCTGTGTGCAGTGGCCCCATTGTGACTGCTGTGCAGCAGGCAGATCACCCTGTACGTGCTGGGGTGTCTCTGTCAGGTCCATCTGTGTGTAGCACATGGGTGAGTGTCTGTCCCTGGCTGCATGAGCAGAAGGACCATTCCTTGTGCCCAGGGCACTCTGTGCTCAGTGCCAGGTGCCAGATCCTCTGTCTCACACGTTGCTGGCCTCTCAGCCAAGGAAGGACTGGGCAAGCTGGGGCTCTGGAGTTCCTGTCCTGCTGGCCAGGTCTGCTGCCGCCTGCCCCACTTGGCTCCTGTCCTGGGGCACGCTGATCAGGCACAGTTCTGCTTCCAGAGCTGCTGGGGCTTCTCCTTGCTTGCAGGTGATGCAAGAAGTTTCCTGTTTACACTGCTCTGTTTTCTTTCCCCATGAGTTTTCTGAGAAGTTCTTTCATGCTTACATTTTTCAGGCTTGGAGGTCAAGCTGACCATCCCTATATGCAAGCAGTTTTCCCAAGGAGGCTGTTTCCTGGATATCTTTTCACCAGAACTGACTTACCCATCATGGAGGGAGATCCATGTGGATTTTACATATTGCTAAACTAGCAGTTCGGGAAAGATATGAATTCAAGGAATTCAAATAAGCAAAAAATTTCACCAAAGTTGTATTCTCAAATGCAGCTGTTTAAAAATCAGGCGTGTTTCTTTACAGAGACCTGAACACAAAAGCTGTGTGTGTTGTACAATGGCTTGACCTGAGCTGGGGCTTGTGAGCAGCAGTTGCCAAAATCTGGGGAGCAGTCGGTGCACTTTGCTGCTTTGATCAGACTGTCTCTTGTCTCTGCTGCCCTCGGGGTAATTGGAGGCCTTGTCAGCACACAGCTCTTGCTTCTTGTGCCTGGTGCAGTCTCTGCTCAACTAAACATGGGTGCAGAAGTGACAAGTGTCAGCTCTTTGTTATCAGGCTGCTCTGGGGCCAAGGGCTCACTCAGGATGATTGCAAGAGCCACAGTGGATCTGTTTGCCCCATCTGAGAGGCTTTAGGCAGAAGTTCAGCTTCTGTGGAGCTCCAGAGCATGCTGGAGTCTCTGCTGGAGATGCCAGTTGGGTGTTAGTCTGATGGGGTGGTCTTGTTTCTTCTACCCTTCTCCTTGTGTTTGCCTTCTTGTCTCCTCTCTTACTCGACAACAAACATTTTGGGGCCAGGGCTCTTTGCAGCTTGCTGTGTGCGTGGTGAGTGCTCAGCTCCCCAGGGCATGCTGCTGCTTCCTGCCCACTCCTTGAGTCAGCTCCAAGTGAGATTTTCTCCTGCCCATCATGGTGTCTCTCCTGTGGAGGGTCCGGGCTCTGTTTCCTTACCCAGCTCCATCACATGCCATCAGTTCTGGATTTGGGGTTGCATTGCAGAGGGACGTTTGTGGGGTGTGTCCTCACATGCAGCACTGCTGCTAAAATCCACCAGTGAGCAGGGATTCCCCCAGCTGCTGGAAGCAGCTTACTGACCTGAGGACTAGAACTCCTTGATGGCTTTCTATGAAAATAGTCCAGAGATGAGACTGGGAGAGTTTCTGTGCTCTGTCTTCAGGGACCCTCCCAGCATGCCCGCTGTGCCCTTGTGTGTAGGGTGGTAATGAATGCCTCAATGTGCTGACTTCTCCAAACTATTGTTTGGAGACTGTAACCGAAGTTGCAGTTTCCTCATTAGAGTGGCCTTTGTCAGAGCATCTTTAATCAAGGGTCTCCTGAGAGACAGCATTTTTAGAACTTCTTTTTATACCTCCTCTTGGAAGTTCTTTGCACTGCACCTTGTGAAGAAACTAATGAGATGCTGTGAAAGTTTGGGCTGCTGTTAATTAGGAGAGGTCTGAGGAAGAAGTACTGCACATGTATTAACTTTATCTTGGCTCACATGTCTCCTCTCTCCCTGTCTCTGCTTTGCAGGTTGCACAAACAGCAGATGGCTTGGATGCTGACCTGTGGAAAGATGGCTTATTTAAATCCAAGGTCACACGGTACCTGTGCTTCACCAGATCATTTTCAAAAGAAAATGTAAGTCCTATTGCTGAGTGTCTGCATGATTTGCATCTGTGCCTGGTATGCTCTTACCCATAGGATGATTCATTTTATGGAGCCAATTATAATTCAAGCAGGCATTTCGCTGAGTTCGGGTGAGTAAGGAGGCAAGCTGCAATGGCAGAATATTTGCATTTTGTCTGTGTTTCTCATGGAAAGAAATTGCTGACAAAATCTTCTGCAATAAAAGAAGCACAAAAGGGAATGTTTGCATTTCAGCAGCCTCTCACACCCATTTCCTGCTGCAGCAATGTGTGCTGCACACTCATGGCCCTGATTGATGTCCAACCTAAATTCCCCAAGAAACAAGCAATGCAGGTAGTGTTGGTGAAGGGAAATGTTGGTTTCTGAATCCAGGGGCATCACAGATATTTTATTGCAGGATTAGCTCGCTTTCTTTGTTGGTTTTGGTGCTGATTCTTGAGAATGTGCCCACGTTGTGCATATGCTACCACATTTTGGTAATCTGGTCTGACTATTAAGTATGAGTTCCTTGGTGATTAGCAGCAGTTGTCTGCTCACCCTTTGTGTGGAGGAGAGGAGACCGTGTGCAGCAAGAGCTTCGTGCATTCTGCTGTGGTTTTGGTTGAGGCTACTGTGAAAACTTTCTTTTTTCTGGAGGAACTGTTGACTTCTGCAATGAATGCACTCCATCTAGTGGGTAATCCTGCTTTTGGTCGTGCTTTGGATATTCACGGCGGCTCAGTTGGCAGGGTCTGGAAGGACCGTTTTGTACTTGTGCTTTCACCTGACAGGAACAGAAAAGCAATGGCAGCTTCAGGGGCTGCTCAGGGGTCCTGGCAGCTGAGCTGGGGGCTCCAGTTCCCAGCATTTGGCCTTTATTCCTGCTATCTGCTTCCCTGCCTGCCTCTAGGTGAAAATAAAACTGCAGAGCTGTGGGAAATACCGCTTCCTGGGGTGGATAGGCAGTAATTGTGCTTTTCGTCCCAGAGTATGTGCAGCTGCAGGAAGAGCAGCCCTGGAATAGGCAGGGAAGCTATTAAATAGGTTGTGCTGATTTCAATATTAGGTTTATTTGTGGCTACCTGAAATGTGAAGTTGCCAGAAATAATTACAGGACAGGAGCAGCTGCTGTCTGCAGAGATGGTGTGAATGCCCTCAGGTGGTGCCTGTTGGACTTTTGGCAGGAGCCCTGGGCTTGGCATGGTTTGGGAGTACCTTCTTCATATTGATGAGGCATAAATTAAAACAAAAGGTTCTTCTTCCCTCAGTCCTGTTGGCCACATGGGATATATGATGTGCTTCCCTGTTGGGGGCATGTAGGGGCCAAGGAGCCTCAGTTCCCTCATCTGGGAAGGGAGGTGAGAGGCTCCTCTCTCCCCCCTGGACACTGATCTGTTGCTTCACTCTGGGTTGGAAGTTTTACCATTCAGGGGTTTCTTTTGTGCATAGCAAAACACTGGGAACTCTTCTCCTGTAGAAGATGTTGTAGTTAGTAGAGTTAATGCACTTCAGATATCTGGGTTAGAGTGGGGTCAGTCTGCAGTGCCTGTTTAGCAGAATCATCACTCTCAGCAGGTTACAGTGTCTGAGAATTACAAGGACATTGCTGTTCCTGAGTGTGGGGAGAGCCTGGATGGTGAGTCTCACAGACTGGGGGCTTTGTCCCCTTTTCTCCTGAGCCCATGGCAGAGCTGGCTCCCAGGGTTCCAGCAGCTGATGAGCTCGTTGGAGACACCTCTCCTTCCTGTCTGCTGCTGATTGAGGAGTGATGGGTGGCTCAGCAGAAAGTTGCCGCTGATGTAACACACAGACAGCTTAAATAAATAAAACATGGAAGATGAATCAGCAGCAGCTACTTCATCTGCTGTTTGCTGTGCCAGGACCATGTTAACTGACACATTCAGGCTTGGCAGCATCCAGCTTTGCTTGCTCCAAGATGCCCTGGCCAGTCAGAGGCATTGGGGGCTGCCTGGCTTTGACCTCTTCACGTGAGCAGAGGATGTGTGCCACACTTGTGTCTGCTGGGACAGAGCTGCAGGTGTGCTGACCCTTCTGGTGAGGAGCTGACCATAAAACGCAGGACCTCCCAAAAATAATCTCAGTCCTGACCTCCCCTTATTTCAGGGCCTGCAAATTTAAATATTTTGTAAGTAGTTCAGTGAAATAATCAGCGAGTACAGGTTTGTCTGAAAAACTCTTGCCAGATAAAAAATAAATAAGGTACTTTGCAAACACTAAAACTCAAATGACATGGTTTGATGGCTTGGGATGAAATTTTAATTGTTCTGTGTTGTGTTTGTGTTTATAAAGGCTGTGCATTACCTAAAATGTGTTCTTTCACATGTGACTCCAGATTATTGTCAGCAGTGCTGGTTTTATTGAAAACTGCAAAGAAAATCTGGTCTCTAAACCTTTGTGGAGGCTGTCACTCTGAATTGAGCTCTGAGCTCTTCAAGCCTTGATTAATAGGACAAGGCAGGAGTTCAGAATTCATATGGACTCTAAATGAAGTTTGTTGTTCCAAATGGCCTGTGCTTCTGGAGTGTGCTGCATTTGGAGCTAGAACCCTCTCTACTCAGTACTAATTAGCTAATGCATGTAATAACTTTGGCTATATGTGCATAAGCCATCATCCTGTAATGCTTTCTGCTGTTACTGGCATGGAAATGTCGTGTTGCTCTTGTAGATGTAGAGTGTGTAACAACTGAGGCGACCTGCTCAGTGCATGGGTTGGTGGAAGTTGTACTTGGAATTGCTGTGCCTACAAAAGGAAGAATTTGGCTGTGCTTCCAAGGATCTGGAAGTATGTCAGTGGATGAGGTGTTAGAATTTTGAATGCCAGCTGTCTGGTATCTCCTAGTCAGTCATTGTTTGGTTCCTGCTGAGAGGACACTTGCAAGGGTTGCCTTGGTACATTCTTGCCATTTCTAATGTTGTGTTCAGATACAAGGACGAGGTATCTCAGGCTTCAGCGGGTGGGAAGATCTGGGATTTAATTTGGTGACATTATCATAATCAACTGTTTCTTTTCTCTCTCCAAAGAGTCATTTAGGCAATGTGTTGGTGGATATGAAGCTCATTGATATCAAGGACACTTTACCTGTAGGCTTCATGCCCATCCAGGAGACCATTGATACACGTGAGTATCTGTTCCTCAGTCCCTCTCTGCCAGTGCCTGTGTGTCCCAGGCCATGGAGGGTCATTCTCAGCACTTCTGCTCTCTGGGGTGGCATGTGCACATTTAGGGGCAGCTCTGGGCTGCAATAAAACAGCCTTTGGTTTTCTTGTCCTCCTTGGGCTGTTTAACTGGCTGCCTGTCTGTCTCCACTCACCTACTAGAGAGTTTCTTTTTTCAATTTGAAGAGTGGGCTGGCCTAGCAGGAGCAGAGCAGCTGTGGGTGTTGAGAAATGCACTGAGGGGGAGGGGGTGTGGGTTTATGCCTGTCCACTGTACATCTCCTGCTGTGAGTGCACGAGGGCTCCTGTCCTGCCAGGAGGTGCTGAGGGGAGTCAGGTATGTTTGTGCTTGCTGACACAAGGCACAAGTGCAGTGTCCAGGGGGAATACGTCCTTGTTTCTGCATGGTAGCATTGCTTCACTGCACCATATAATGAGCAGTTCCCAGGCAGTGTGTTCAGCTCCCCTGGGACTTGTGCCAGCAGCAGCTGGAGCCATGTCTGGTGGCAGCTCTGTGTTGTGCAGCAGGCACTGAGGACATTGGGCTGGCAGGGGACAAGCCCCATGGGAGTGGAGTGTGAGAGGATGGCAGGACTGGTGCTGGTGCCTGGTGTGCAGCTGCTCCTCACAGGAGGGCTGGTCCCAGTGATGAAATCCAGGAATGAGCACAAAGGGGTGACATGAACCTGCTTTGCAGGGAATCATTCATCTGAGGCTGCAGCACATGAGGATGGTTTTTCAGTCACTGTGCTCTGGTTCTGATTGGAACCTGTGGCCCGGAAGTGTAAGACTCTGAAAACCATTCCCCAGGTCACCCTCTGCTTCTGGAAGATTCTTGGGCACGTGTGGAAGAATTGTCACCTTATCCTGCTGACCCTTGGGGGTGCTGGACCTTACTGTGTGCTGCTTCAGTTTCTGTGAAAGCCCTGGTGGAAGGATGGAAGGGGGCTTTGTCATTGATTTGAAATGCTCTGGGTTGTGACTGTGACAGTCTTTAAAGCAGAGGCACTGCCTGTACTAAGGAAGCAGTGTGAAAGAGAATATAGACAAAAGCAAATTGTACAGCTTTGTACTTGCAGAGGAAGTTGAAGAGGCACTGATTTTGTTCAGAGATAGATTTGTGGTTACAGGTGTCTCTGTGCTCCTCTCAAAGTGGCAGCTGACTCGCAGTTAATATATTTAATACAGCACTCCTTAATAGGTCCTGAGAAGATTTTCAGGAAGCCTTAAATCCTAGACTCCAAAAATCAATTTTAGGCACTTCAAACAGAAGCCCTACTTTTTCAAAGCAGGAGAAGGCTAGACTTCATGGATGCATTTACCATCTCTAAAAACACCACTGTAACTGCAAGCTGCATGCACAGATGCTCTATTGGCACACCTCACACTCTCTGTATGGTTTTTGGTGCTAGTGCAGCAGCACATTCCAGAGGCTGGAATGGATTGCTGTTTCCCAAGGTGTGGATTACAAAACAGGAGAAGCCTATGGAGATTGCTGCTTGCCATCTGTTGAAGTGACAGCATATTTTAAGTTGGAAGATATTTGTTCATATTAAGATGAAGGGTTTTTATTTTGCAGGCACTTGTTTGTAGTTGCTGGTTGTTTCCAGATTTTCAGTGTATCAGTGGACTTCTGTCCTGCTTTCCAAGTGCCTGCATCCAAACAGGAACCTCACCCTCCTCACCCTGAGACTCCCTAGGGTGAGAGGGAGCATTGTTTTCCAAGCACCACAAATCTGTCTGTGTGCCAGTGCCAGCCCTGGTCACAGACAGCACCAGTGCTGGCTGTGGATTGTGTCTGTGTGCTGGTAAACAGCATGAAGATCTGTGAATTCATTAGACAGATAAGCCTGAACTCTGATGGGCTTGAGTTTTTCGTGATGGATAACATGGAAACAAGTGGAATTGCTCTGTGACACATGGCAGAAAGGGCTGTGCAGTTTGTTCATCCACCCTCAGAGCACAGGTCAGAGCAGCACAGCTGCCTTGTGAGAGGTTCTGGCACTTACTGCTTTGTGAATCTGCTTTGTCCTTGCAAAGAGCCAGGGCAAACATGGTGGGAGTATCATTTCTGTGCCTGCTGACTTGATCAGGAGATGTCACTAACACTTGGGATGTGTGAGATGTGGGCAGACAGCTCTTACACTCAACCTCTCTGCATGGCAGGCTCTGCCTGCTCCTCCTCACAGCAGCTTGGAAGGGGCTGGTTGGAAGCACGTAGCAGAATGAACTGACTGGTTGTATCAGAAGCTTCCAGGTACCTTCCTAGAGGCAGGGCTTGTGGGAGGAATGGCTGTCCAGGCCAGTGAGGCAAACATTACTTGGGAAAAAGCAAGGGAGTGTGAGAGACGTGGAACTGGCAGTCAGCTGCTGTTCTGTGCTGTGGGGCTGCACTGGGCACGTGGGGGAGCAGGTCTCTGCAGCAGGGAGGAGATCTGGTTATTGGAGTGCAAATAACACATCTGACAGTGCAGTGCCATTCAGAGAGGAATGTTCTGACTGGTTTGTTGACATATGTCTGTTCTTTGGCCATAATTACCTGCCTAATGTCTGGAGAGTACGAATAACGTTTATACTCTAATCTTGCATAAAACCCACCCTGTATTCTGGGTTGTTTTTGCAGAAGAAGTAGCTTTCAGAAAGAAGAGGCTGTGCATTAAATTCATTCCACGAGATTCTACAGAGGCAGCGATCTGCGATATCCGGATCCTGGGCAGGTCTAAGCAAGCCCCTCCCCAGTACACGTTCATAGGGTGAGTACCCCTCCCTCCAGAGCTGCTGTCATGAATGCACTTACACCAAAGCAAAGGCCCTGTGCTCCTCTAACTACCAAGTAGTAGCTTGTAAGAGGTGAAGCTTATCATTAGAAAAGTCCAAATAAGTACAAGTGTTCCTAAGTTTGATGTAGGAATTAACTCAACCCTCATTTTTCTTTGATTATGCTTGTTCTCACTGACCAAGGTGTTGGTGAAGCACGTCATGCTGATGGTGCAGTGTGCAGTGCTGGCACTGATGCTGGTGTTGCTTCCCCAGGGAGCTGAACAGCATGGGCATCTGGTACCGGATGGGCAGAGTGCCCCGCAATCACGACCCCGCCCAGCCCGCGCCTCCTCCCGCCCCAGCGCCGGCTCCAGCCCCCGCTCCCAACCTGCCGAGGTAGGCTTTCTGCATTCCAGCTCCTCCTGCTTGATGCTGCATGTCTTGTGGTTGCTAACCTTGCCTGGGAATCCAGGACCGGGGTGCTGCATCAGTGTGGAATGATTGTGTCACAATCTGATAAGGGAATGTGCTGTTCGTTGAAGGATTTGCCTGCTGGAAGTTTCTTTGCCTGTTGTTGTGTAAAGAAAAATGGGTGAAGAAGCCAGAAGAAGGGAAAAGCCTGCAGAGGAAGGGAAACAGAAAACTGTACCTTTCCTTTGCTTCCAACTATGCAGGATGTGGCTTTCAACACATACGTGTGGCTTGGCTCAGAAGGGTGAGCCAGAGCTGCAGCCAGGCTGGGTTTCTCCTTGGCCAGAGGGAGGGAGAAGTGTCTACAGACCTCAGAAGGGAAACAGGTTTTGCTCATCTCCAGGATCAGCCCATTCATGGTTTGAAGTGCTGGTTCTTGGATTTTTGTTTTCTTGAACCCAGTTGCTGAGCTCCAGTTATGCAGCTGACATGGACATGCACAGCAGCCTCCTGTGACCGATGGGAGCAGCACTGCTGGGCAGTGGTGTCTGTCCAGGCTGTTCTCCCTGTGTTACAGGCAGTATTTCTGTGTGTGTATCAACAGATTGCTGCTGTGTACACTTTCATACAGCAGTAGTGCTGTACTGACAGCTTACTTGCTGGATTTCTCTGGGCAAGAACGGGTGTTGTTAAGCAACAAACCAGCCCAGGCAGTGATTAAAGTGAGAACTTTGCACTCCTGGCATTCACTCTGAAAGCACAGCACCCAGTGTGAATTGTGCTGCTGGGGCCACAGCCTGGCCAGGCCATTGCCAGGGACAGCACATTCTCTTTGGGTCCCTTTGTGCTTTTGCCTGTGTAAGTGTACATGTATTTTTGCACTGGGCATTTTCTACACTGCAGATACCTTTACAGTATTACAGTAACTAGTGAGAGCTAGAATTCCAAAGGAGACAGCAGAGAGGAATTCCAAGGTTTCCAGTTTGTGTACAAAGGTCATTATATCACATGGGTGGAAGTTCCTTACATCCTTGAGAGTCTTGGTTTACAGGTCGTTTCAGAGTTAGGCTTTAAACTGCTGCAACATGTTCCCCAGAAAGCTGTCAGGTACCTCCTTAAGGCAGGGGAGTACATTTGAGCTTTCACCCATGACCCAGACTGGAATCCACTGTCCTGAGGTGGCTCTTTGAGCTCTCCAAAGCATTTGGGTGTTTCTTTCACTGAGAGTTTTGCTTGCTCAGCTGCCGTGCCCTGGCACAGTGCTTGCTGTGCTGTATGTCAGGTGTGCTGCAGGCAGACATGCTGTCATGCTGCTCAGAGATGGAGGCAAAAGAGATGAAAAGCCAGCAGCTTTGTGGAGATTCCAGCCTGTCCCACTAGGACCTGAGAGGTTTTTCTGAAGCTCTGCTGGACAGAAGCTAGGTGCCAGCCCAGGCCATGTGAGATCAGAGAGAAAGAGGTGTTGCTTTTAGAGCACAGATCTTAATTTTCTTTTTGCAAGAAATTCTGTCTGTGCAGGTTTCCACAATAAAGAAAAAAAGAAATTATCATAGCAAGAGAATGTCAATGGCAGTGCTTAATCACTGTATGTGGAAGGGTCACTTGATAGCTGACCAGGGAAGGCTGCAGAGCATTGTCAGAGCTTTTGGGAACAGGGCCAAAATTAGAACTCAAAGCATCAGTGACAGTCTGAAAAGAAGTGTTTACAAGGCTTATATATTTTATAACCTCATGTTGTGCAGTTTATGCTTTACAATGGCTGCAAGGAAATTGGATCAGTTTTGTTTTACTTGCCAAATAAAGCAAATGTCAAAATAGTCAATATAAAATGTATTCTAATTTGGCTGAGTTAAACCAGCCAGTATGCAGTGGAATAATTGAATGTTACATTAATGCCTTGTAGTAAAACCCACCTGTCTGTAGCCAGCTCCACTCTCACACCCCATGTGTGATTTACAGGTAACTTTTACACCACCAGCCTGATCATTCAAAGCATCTTTCATGTCTGTTTTTTTTACTCTGGTTATTTATTATCCAATATATTTTTTAAGAAATAGAAACGTATATAAAGGTGCATTCTGCAAATATTTAATTATTACAGGGAACACAGACAACTTGAAGGGCTCTTCTAACACTGTCAGCAATGTGGTGAGTTACTCAACACAGTGTTTGTGGAAGACTGTAGTCACAAGTAATCTCTTTTATTTTCACATCACCATAGATGGAGGAGATTACACTGGTGGCCAGTTTGCTGTTTTATTCCATGTGGCTGTATCCTGACAGGAATAGCACTGGGCTGTTCTGAAGCTGCCTCAGTGGTGAGGGAGGATCAAGGAGCAGTGCTGCATGGAGCACTGTGCAGAGTCTGCTGTTGGGCTGGTCAGATACCTCAGCTGCTCTCTTCAGTTGCCGTCTGCATTATGGAATAATTCTGAATCAAGAATTCAGAACAATTGCTGGATATAAACTAAAGCCTTCTGTACACCAAAACCTGAATTGGGAGGAGTTGTTACTGTGGGATATGTGTGTGTGTGTGCACTAGCCCCTGTGCTCTGTGGTGCAGGGGATGGTGGCCCATCACAGGGCTGTCAGGGAGGTGATCCTGCCCCAGAGCAGGTGCTGCTTACAGGTGGCTCACCTGGCCTCTGGCACACTCTTGCTTCACCCAGCCTGTGCATCCAGGACTGGCAGTTCACGGGCTGGGGCTTTGGAGAGCAGCACATGGCAGGAGTGTTTGAGCAGTGTGTCAGGGCTCAGCTCTGCCGTGCCTCACACTCTGCTGGAGTAGGCTGGAGCAGGATTTGTGGGTGATGTTCTCTTGGAGTCTGGTTCCAGTGTTTTGGAGCAAGTCCCTGGCTGCTGTGGGTACAGCAGAATGAGCCACAAGCCCTTTGGCCTGGGTGGTGGCTCCATCCCTGCTGTGGTGCTCTGTGAGCCTGGGTGGCTCCTGTGGATGAGTTCCACGTCCCTTCCCGAGGTGCAGCAGGAGCTTGTGCCACTGTCACTCCAACAGCCTGCTCAGAGTTTGTCAGCTGCAAGCAAGATGTCAGTCAGTGCTGTCCAAGTGTGTTTCACAGTGACAGACAGAATTGCACTTAACTTTCTGTGTGTTTTCAATCTGTGACGGATACTTTGGGGAAAGGAGCGCTCTGATTGCAGATGGTGTGTCACAGGCATTAAATCTTCCTGTTGGAGAGACCAGGTTTCAGTCACAGCTTTCACTTGTTGATGTGAGGTTTTGGAAACGTGGATTCACACTGACCCTGGGAGTCATTCAGTTGTTTGGTTTGCGAGGTGCCATCCCCAAGGTTAATGATTTACCTGGAGAGGGAAGATGTGGCTGCAGTCCACTTGCATTCCTGTGATGTGTGAGTGCAGCAGTTGGTGTGCAGGCTCAGTCTGTGCAGCAGGAGCTCCATGCCACCCTGGCTGGTCCCACAGCAGCTCCTGCCTGGCCACAGGGCCCTGTGCTGTCCCTCTGTGCCCCAGCCTGGGCACCGTGGCCAGGGCAGAGCAGTGTGTGCTCCTGTCCCTGGTCCTGCCCTGTCCTGGGCTGGGCTCTGCAGAGCAGCTGAACCATGCCAGGCCTGGGGACAGCCTGTGACTGCTGTGCTGGGGCTCTGGCCTGAGCTGTGTGCCTGAAAACCAACAGAAACAGCTCATTTTTCCTGCAGCTCAGCCCTGGCTGCTGGATCCCTCCCTGCTTGGAGCAGGCCGGTGTTGCTACCAAGTGCTCAGGGCTCCAGGCACTGCTCTGGCAGAGCACTACAGCAGGGAGGTGCAGCTCTGCCTTTGCACAGATAGCAATTGCTCTACTTAATCTCCTGGAATAAGAGAAGATGTGTGAATTTTCCTTCTGAGCTCCCAGTTACCTTTTCACTAGTTAAGCTGGCCCCTCCTTAGGAAAAGGAAACAATTTGTTCCTGTTCTCTGCTCCCAGTGGAGCTTCATGTTGAGGAATGTAGGAATTTCTTTGCTAGGCAGAGAAGTGTGGTTTTTCAAATTGATTTATTAACGGTGTTTGAAATCAGTGGTGTAAGCTTGGGAAGGGATCAGTCTGTGGCTTTCTGCTGCAGGCTGATGTGCAGTCGAGGCAGGTCATAAAGCAACACCAACAAGCCAGTGTGGAGACCCAGGCTGGGGCTGGGATGCACCAGCCTGACTCTGTGCAGTGTGGTAATGGAAGGGGCAACCTTCTGCCTTTCCTATTTGTTGAGCAGCTGCCCTATTATTTAGAAAGAGCTATAGTAATTTATTTCTTAAAGTCATTTAAGATAGATTTTTATGAAGGTTCCAGGGCTTCAGTGCTGTTCTGCTCTGGTGTAGAGAGAAGCCAAATCCTGAGGAAGCTGCCATAGCCCAGGGGCAGCCACTGGTGGTGGTGTGAGGGCCAGAATGGACAGAGCAGTGGGGGTCTGCCTTAAATCCCTCATCTGAACCAAATGCTGCCAGACAGGGAGTGCCTGGGGATGGATGTTGCTGGTATGGCTGGAGACTGTTCTGAGAAATGTTGCCAGTGGTATCCTTTCTGCAAAGTGCTGCTTTCTTGATAGAGTTGCATTTTTTAATCTGTTTCATAAGGAGAGCTCGAAAGTAGAGCCACCTTCTGACTTGTAACTAATTGTAGAAAGTTTTGCATTGGAAAATACCTGTAAGATGAAGTTTAAAAAGTAGTTATTAATTATCATATTTTGAAAATATTAAGTGGCTTGAATGCTCAAATCACTTGCACCATGAAACACAGCACAGTATTCCTAGTTTTTAAATTACATACTTAGCAGAAGCCAAGGATGTCATAAGGGCTGAGGTCACATCTCAGCAGCGATGGATTAAAAACCCTGTGACTGAAAGCAGTGAGTTGAAGCCTGGAGGGAATGTTTCCATGGATCCTCTCTGGTGGGGGTGGTGAGACACAGAATGTAAGGATGGAATGCCCATGGTGTGTATAGGCTGTGCAGATCTGGACATGATGGTTTGGGTGGGTTAAGGGGGGCTGGCACAGGTTTTCCAGGGTCTGCTTCCCATAAAGGGTTTGTTATGAAACAGCACTGACCGTGTGGCTTGCATCCAGCTCAGCTGGATGAAGACGTGCAAAAATTGGTCACAGTCCAGTGTGTTTTAGTGGTAGAAAATGATGATTTGGAAAAAATGTTCAAACAGTGTGGTTGGTGTGCAGGCACAGGAGTCTCTTGCAGCAGCTGGGAAGGAAAGCTGTGAACTGTAACTAGAATGGGCCTGATGGATTTGGCTGATTTTGAGCATGCATTGAAGAATTTGTGGAGTGCTCTGAGTGAAGAGGCTTCAATCTTCTTAGAGTCATTTTTCTTTATAGAGAGCCCTCTTCCTGCTGTAGCAGTATTTCTGCAGGCATGTTTTCTTTGGGGCATAGCATAGGGTTGTTAAGTCCAAACCGGAGGTATCCATTTGGAGAAGCTGTGCTCTGGGTTGTTAAATAAGCCCTGCAGGGAAACTGAGCTTTTTTTCCCTTAAACTTGTGTGTTGTCTGCTATTTAATATGATCTCTGCCACTGCTGATTTGTAATCTGTGCTTTCACCCTGAAGTGCATGTGGTTGTGTTCAGATATTTCCTTTAAATCAATCACTTTCACCGTTTTCCAAAACACTTCTTGAGTTTATTGCTTTTAGTAAAGTGTTTGGACTGTCATTATTTATTACTGGCAAAGTGCTGACAATGTGCTCTTCCCAAATGAGTCTTTATGTGGAATATTTGTTTAACAGGTTTTGCAGGGGAGGTGTGGATGTCCCTGGGGCCGGGCTGTGCCTGCAGCACTCTGGGGTGTGCCTGGGCAGCCCCCACCACCCCAGCCAGGGGCTCGTGTCTCAGAGGGGTTTTGCATCTGGCCTGGGAGCCTGGGCTTCATTGTGCTGATTAATTTGACAGAATTTAAAATCCTAACCCAGGAATCTTACACCGTGTGTAATTTATCTTTCTGGAGTATTTCTGCTGTTTGGCAATTTTTCCCTACTGCTTCATTATCTGAAAACTCCTGACTCTGGAGAGCAGCTTGTGAAGGATGTGGAGCTCCCGAGGCAGGCTCTGCTCAGCTGAGGCTTCAGAAGCCCCTCCAGGAGCACTTAGTGCTTGCAGTGCTGCCTCTGAGCTCTTGGTGCAGCCTGTGCCTGGGAGGATTTCATGGGCTGCAGCTCACACTTCCCAGCGGCGTAAATTCAACTTGTTAGGGTTTTTTCTGTTGTTTGTTTCTGTCCTAGTTACTCAAGTCCTCTGATCTGAATTAATCCCCATGTAGAGGAAGCTGCAGGAGCTCCATTCTGCATTAGGCCCTGCATTTTGGGTTGTGGGTCTGCAGCAGATGCCGTGGCCCCATGAGCATCACCAGGGCTGTGCATTCAGCTGGAGAGGGGCACAGATCCATCCTGCTGTGGAGCAGGGGCTGGCAGAGGGGCACAGATCCATGGAGCAGGGGCTGGCAGAGGGGCACAGATCCATCCTGCCCTGGAGCAGGGCCCTGGGCAGGGGCTGGCAGAGGCACCCCTGGGCCCAGAGTGTGCAGTGTGTGCTGCCCTCCTCCCCCCTTGCAGCTGGAAAAGTTAAATGAGGAGATCTGAATGTGGAAAGAATCGCTCACTCTTTTTCATTCTCTCCTGCCATTGGGCTTTTATAAAACCTGAATCTGGCACCCCCCAGTTCTCACTGACTCTTAGGAAACAGGATATTTTAGTAGCTTGGAATGAGATGAAATGCTTGCAAAGCCCATATGTTGCTTGTTTTAGGGAAAGGGTCAGGAAGGTTTTAAAAAGTATTTAAATATTTGGTTTACACGATTAGAATAGATTGTCTGGAATGAAGTCCATTACCCGAGGTGATTCTTGCCTCGCAGTTGAGGTTTTCATTGCAGTTCTTTGGAGTATGAGGTAGGTGTTCTGGCATCTCAGTGCCCCAACACAGTCAGAGTTAAGGGCTGTGAAGAAATGCTGTAGCTGGGATCTTGCCACTGCTGGAAGCACAGATACCTGCTGTGGCTGGGAGATGCCTCCTGCTAGAGGGGGTGGTTGCCAAGTCCTCTGGTGCCAGTTCAGAGAACCCCAGCAGCTACTTTCTTAGAAATGTGCCTTTTCCAGTCTCCATAAGCAAAGCTTTCATGTTGGAGTACGTTTCTTGAGAGCTACAGCCTGATATTAACTCATTTTAGGTGTGTTTTCAGCTTTCTACAGCTTGAGATTTAATTGTTCTGTTCTCAAGTTTTCATGAGGAATGATCTTTGCATGATGATCATTGTTTATGGAAAGTAAGGCTGTTGTGGTATTTTTTGTAAGGTATTCCCATGAGACTGCAGGTTTTGCAGTCTGTTCTGAAGGTTGTGAAAAAATCAAACTTTTCTGCCTGACAGTTGAGATGCTGCTCTGGGTGTCACGCTTGTGCCACCCCAGTCTGTCACTGTTGGGTCCAAAGCCCAGCTTACCATTGTGCTTTTGCTGTGCTTTGTTGATATTTTTATATGAACTATGAAGCGTCCTTTGATATCTGGCATTTCCCCTTGTGGTCCTCTGTTCCTTTTTATGAGTACTTGCCCCCTCACTTCAAAAGCAGTTCATCACCTTCCTGCAGACAGTTCTTAATAACAGGTTTGGAACTGTCGGGCATTCCTGGGCCTGTTTTATGTGAGTTTCTCTCCAAAAATGTTCAGAAAGTGGCCATAACCTGCACAGACCTCACATCCCCTTTGCCTGCACGTGAAGATCTCCTTATCACATGCTGACGTGTTCTGTGGATTTGCTGAATAAAAGAGCAACTGAAGTGAAAAAGGTGATTAAACTTCCTCTAAATTGTCTTGAAATTATCAAATTATCAAATTATCATATGCTGGGGAAAAATGTTTGGTATTGGAGCAGTGTGGGTTTGACTGCAGCTGTGGAGGGAAGGGCTGGAGCCCTGGGCCTGGCCTTGCCAGGACTGTCCAAACTGAGCCCAGTCTGCCTCAGTGCTTGTCTTTGGGGAGGGGAAGAGCTGCTGCTGGTGACACTTCAAAAGGGACAGAATTGCCATGGGGACAGTCTGTGTGAGTTGCCATTCCTCAGCACCACAGATTCGCTGAGGTACTAATAATTACTGTTAATATCTTTCAGTGGAAAGTTTCTGAGTAAACGAGTGCTGGTTGAGGCAGCATTTAAGGGCTGTGCTGGCATGATCAGAATGCAAATAAGTGTTATTAGCCTAATGATTTTGCTGTCACCACGGTGTGCAGCAGTAGTGTTGTGAATATGTCATGCAGTACCCGTGAATTTGGAAAGTGTGTCAAAACACAACTTCAATTAGTTTGCTCTAATTATGACTCTAGAGAGTTCATAAGTATATCACTCCTCATTAAAAGAGATTTTCTTATCTGGATTAATACAGCACATGAGGGGCTGTAGGGGCGGTTGGAGGCAGGGCTGTGCACAGGGAGGATGCCCACGGGCTGCTGCAGGTACAGCAGGTCTGGAGCAGCCCTGGGCTCCAGCCCCATCCCAGGAGCTGCTGCTGCAGGGCCAGGGCTGGGAAACCTCCCAGGCAGGAGGAGTGGCTGTGCCAGGTCAGCTGTGGGCAGGAAGAGCCTGGTAGATGGTGCTGGACAGGCTCTTCAATTAAAAATAACCAAACCAAAGAGCCCCGTGCCAAAACAGCCCTGGAAGGAACCACGCTTGATGCTGGAATAGAGATGTGGCCCAAAAGCTTTGCTCTGGTCAAGGAGCACAAGCAGTCAGAAGAACAAGCCTGTGCCAGCCTGGCCTCTCCAGAGAAGCCCTTTGGGGTGCTGGGTGTGTTCCCCTTTCCCAGGCTATTTGTGGTGCATTTTACAAACTGCCTTGTCACATTGCCTGAGCGTGTTCCAGCTCTGCAGAGCAGGAAGAGATGGCTGTGCTCACAGGTGAGCAGTTGGGTAAGGGTTAAAGCAGTAATTGTTTAAATCTTTTAGGCTTTCCTCCCAGTTCTGTGATAATTTGATGAAGAACTTCACCCTAATTAAATATTCAAATTAGGAATAAGTGTCAATATGGCTTCCTGGTGCCTGGAATGATGATTAATTGTATTCAAAACTCTAGTGGCCGCTGTAATCTAAACCAAACCGTTGTTCTTGATTATTTGTGCAACACATTTACCATGTTTTTGTTTTAAAATTTAAACTAGTAATTGATTTGCCATATGCCACAGAACTGCACATACTTTCACAATATGTGTTTAGGAACTTGGGGACTTTGTAATTGGGATTTTCTTGCTTTTCAATGGCAGCCTCTTTTTTTTGTCTTCTACAGTGCAAAATGATTTGGCTCTCACAACACATGAGGAAAATGCATTATGCAATCAAGTTTGTAGGTATAAGCTATATTGATCCTGGCCAAAGTTTACATTAATTTAAAATAAATTAGGCTTTGTTTCCCATTCTTCCCTACAATGTCATCTTTTATAAAAAGAAAGAGGGAAGGGGAGAGCTGATTTCCATGCAGCAGTCACTGCCCTGTCTTGTGCAGCTAATGTTCTTGGAGACATCTCTCTGGCTGTCTGTAGCAGCTGGAGTGATGGAATGCCCAGTCCTACGTCAGAACAATTTCTGCTGAGAAGAAAGCAGTCTCCCATAGAGGGCAGAGAAATTCAGACTTTCTACTGGCTGCCTTTGGTGGCTTGGCAAATATTTTCGAATACTTCTATTAAAAATCAAATGAGAAGCATGTCATGCCCACAGGCAGTGGTCTCCTGTTTTAAAGTGTGTTCGTAACAAACGTGCCTCTGCTCCAGAGACTCTCATGTGGATTGTGTTTCAAACAGCAAACTGATAGCCAAACTCAAATATATTTTCACACCATCTTTTTTTGGTTAAAAATAGCTTTGGAAAGCAAAAGCAAACTCAGACTGGTGTTTGCTTTTTCTTATTTTATCTGTGCTGTTCACCATCATCTGCATCAAGGGCTAAAAATACCTTATTCTTCCCAAAACGTGTCCTGTTTTTGGAGGCAGATAACTTCCAGATGATTCATGTGGTAGATAAAAGCTGCTGGCTGAGGCCAGGGTGTGATGCACTGCTGGGGAGTACCCAGGGCCGTGTCTCACACACAGGGTGTGCAGGGGGACACAAAGGCTGCCTGCTTCTGCTGGCAGGAGGGCGATGCCCAGATTCAGGAGCTCTCACTCGGGTGAGGTGGGAGCTGCTCCCTCTGCCTCACGCTGCACTGAGCCCCTCCATGAAGAGGAAACATTTTTTCTCTTATGTGTGGCAATGCGGTCCAGAAGATTAATGATAACATTTTATTAACAGTCACACCACTGGGGATGTGCATTAGAGAAACAGAGATGTGAATTAAAGGGGCAGAGCTGTGCTGGCTGTTGCTGGGTGCTGATGGTGTGGAGCTGCTGTGCCTGCCTCCCCTGGGGGTGAATGCCCTGCTCAGGGTGGGTGGCCACTCCTGCAGTCCTTGCTTGTTGGAGCCCAGGGCTCCACGGGGTGGAGGGGGCTGGCACTGAGTGCAGACAGCTTTGGAAGCAGTGTTAGAATTGGTGTTTGCTGCTTAACGTGGCTGGAGTGAGCTGGCAGGAGCAGCACCCTGTGCTCTGTGCTAACATTTGCCATTTGCTCCCTTTCCCTCAGGCACATCTCGCTGACACTGCCAGCCAGCTTTCGGGGCAAGAGCCACAGCACCCGCCTGGACTTGGAGCACTCCAGCCTGTATGCCATCTCAGGTGAGCTTCCCTCACTGCTGCTGGGCCACAGCACTGTGCTGGCAGGGGTTTTTGGTAGTGCTATTACACCTGAACAAATATTGTCACAGGCATGGGGGAATCACACTTAGCACAAGTTTCGCTCTGTTTTATGTTGTTTTTGCAAGAGGAGGAAGGTACTGGATTTAAACCTGACTCTGTCAAAGCCTAATGAAAGTCTAGTCTCTTCATCTGGCTGAAGGAGGTTTTAGGACAGTTTGGAAACCCAGCAGTGGGTTCAGTGGGCTGTGCAGTTGAAACTGCTTGTGTGTAATCAGGGAAGAGAGGATGGCAAAAATGTACCACTCATGGGTTCATCCTGTTAGTACTGAGTGACACTTGTGTCATGGGAACATGGCATTAATTCATGTACCATGATCAAAGGGTTATTTAAAATGTAATTTCTCCCTGGAACTGCAGCTTCAGGTTCCCGAAGAGATAAAATGTAACAATTGCATAATACTTGTCAGTCCTCGTTTTTCTTGTTGCCCTCCTGCCCTGATGCATTTGGAAATGGAGGGGAAGGTGTGTTGCTGTGTTGGCAGGAGGCAGTTCTGCATGGGATGGATGGGAAGCTGTGCTTTCTCTCCTGGGGCAGCACCAAGTGCAGCAGCTCAGTGTGGTGTCAGTGGGACTGCCCTTGCTGCAGGGTGTGCTGGCCTCTGCTCCTGGTGCCTGCTTTCCACACAGCCTGAACACTTCCCCAGATCCTTACAGGCAAAGCACAAAACAAGGCCTTGTGGAGCCAGACCGGGCATTAGTTCTTCATGTTTGCTCGAGCACATTTTCAAGTATATAACTCTTTATTTTTCCTCCAGTTGCACATTCTCCTCCAGAACCACTGTTATGAGTTGTGCATATGTTGTAATGGCTATTACAGCTGCGAGCCCTTTCCAAAGAAAGGCTCTTGTCATATGACACATCCTGTGCACTGACAGGATTGTCGTGCACAGCTCCTGCCCACGGCTGCCTTGTCAGCAGCTGCAGCGAGGTGCCGCAGTTCCCTTTGTGTGCTCCAACCTTTGGGAGGTGGATTAGCCCCCAGACACGCTCTGGAAGCCATTCCCAAGTTTCCTGTTCCGTCGGTGTCGTGCGCAGCCAGTCTGGGCTCTCTGCAGTGCTGCTGCAGTGCCATGGCAACAGGAGATTTAGGAGCAGGCTGCCACGCCTGGGCTGCTGCCAGGGGAGGGCGAGGGGAGCGGGGCCCCCAGCACACACAGGGCCAGGCTCTGGGCTCCCTCTCTTGGCTCCCAGCTCACAGGAGGGGTTCTTGCTGAGGGGAACAAAAGCCATTATGAGCAGTCTCTTGGGGTTTTGGTGTGGCCTCAGTCTGCCTGGGAAGGGAGGGCTGGACTGGGGTAGGATGAGGAGCTGCAGCATGGGCTCTCTTTGCTCTCTGTAGACACCCAAGATTTTCTCAGTATTCGATGAAAACAACGGTTACAGCTGTGGAAGATAAAATGACTTTTGGCTGTCAGTCCTACTTTGTATTGCAAATATATTTTGGCAGAATAACTGTATCCTCACTGGAACTGCCCCTTACCCCTTGGGCTGTGTAATGCAGTTGTTGTTTGCACAAAACTGGAGTCAAGGGGAAAATGGTCCTGAAAGCAGCAATTACAATTTTTAACCAGTCTTTTGTCATTGCCAGTCTTGACCATGACACACTGGGTGACCAGCAAGTTCAGGAGACTTCTCTTGGCACATGCCAGTAAGCGTGCCCCTGGCAGGGTGCAGGTGGGGAAGCACTGCCCAGAGCCTGGCACAGCCACGGCAGCACTGGCACTGCTGGCATCATCCTCGTGCCTGGCAGCCTCCCTCATCCCACCCCGTGCCAGGCACCCAGACCAAAAGGCAGAATGGGTTCTGGGCTGGTGCAGAATGTCTGTGGGTGCTGCTGGAGCAGGGTGCTGAGGAGCTGACAGATTGGATGTGCGTGCTGGGGCAGGCAGCTGCTGCAAGAAGAATGCCTCGCTCCAGACAGACCTGTTGACAGACACAGCTCAGTATTTCACAGCACAGTCTTTCCTCATGGCCTTCAGTTTAATTAAGATGTTGTTGTGACTACATACTGCCTTCATTTCAGACTTGAGCATCTTCTGCCAGCATATTGCTTTGGCTTATCAGAGGCACAAGCACAGTGAGGGAGAGGCAGCCCTCACAGGCAGGCACAGATAATAACATACAGGGAAAATTCCTCAATGAAGTGAAAAATTATTTATAATAATGGTACTCAAATAGAAGGGAAATAAGTCACTCTAAGGGTATATAAATTTTTATGATAGTGTATAAACAGCCATAGCCTGCCTTGTCTCCCATCTATTCCTGCAGAGAATGAGGGCAACATCTAGCATAAAGAAAAATACAATAAGAAAATGAAGAAATGAATGGGAAGAGCTGGAGGATTGATCACCCAGTGTATTTGTATATCCTGATGTAAAAGGTGCTGCTGACAGGTGGCCAGGTTTCTTCTGTATAAAACCATGTGTGTGCTGTCAGGGCAGTGTGAGCAGCCTTGTTTCGATTGATGAATTGCCTGCTTCCTTGATTAAACCTTCCATCACTTACAAAACAAAAAGCCTGTGTTTCGATGGCAGAGTGGGACATGTCAAAAAAACCTGTCTGCTTTACCTTTGTGCAGATGTTGGGCACAGACTGTAACATGTATTATTAAAATGAATGTGGCATTTACTGTGCATTATTTCTTTCCTGGGAGAAGGGACCTGTAAATTATATGCTAATAATAAGCTTTAACCCTTCCAGGAACCAAGAGATGTAGGAGTGTAAATATTCTGCAGGCCTCACTTAATTGGATGGGCTCTAACACCACTGCAGCATTCTGAAGTTACTAAGCAGAGGGTTCCAGCCATTGCTGCCAATGATCTGTGCACTGTGCTGAACAGGGTTGTCTTTTTTTCCCCCCTGAAATTTCCCTGTAGCCATCTTCAGTGTTGCATTACAGATAAATGTGTTTTGGGGCGGCAGCAGGCAAGTTTGTGTCATTTGACTCCAGGACAATCTCATCCCTTCTTGGCCTGTTCTCAGATTAGGATGGAAATTGTGTTGTAGGGAGTCTCAGTCTGTACAACCCCATCAGAATGTGTGCATAAAGCAATTAAAGCCTCTTTACACCAGTTCTGTGCAGGAAACAATTGTATGAACTTCCAGATCCTGCTGCAGCTGGCAGTGTGTAGCCAGAAACCCAGCTTCAGTCATATGAACCTTTCCAAGGATATTCTGGCAGAAATTTGGAGATAACAAGATGATCAGTTACCCTTGGGTCGGACCAAGGTTCATCTTTTAAACATTTAAATATGGGAAAGCAGTAGAACAAAAGCAGAACATTGCTTTATGTTTGTTGGTAGCATTTTCAGGTAACATTTGCCAGCTGTCAGCCCCAAACAGTCAAAACATTTGTGAAAGTACCTCAAGAAATTAATGGTGTTAGCTGGACATACTAACATGTCATCCATAAGTTTGGGCACCCATCCTCAAGTCGTGTTAATCCATAGAAATAAACCAGGATCCACTAGTGCAGCATCTCTCACCACTCAGTGCATGTTCAGTTCAAGACCTTGCTGAGCTGCAGGTGAAGGTTTTCGGTCTCTTTAAGAGGAGAAAAGCCATGTCCTGTGGGTTGGAGCTTAGATGTCACATCCCAGAAAACATAACACACTCTATTTTCTGATAGAGCAACGTCCATGCTGTGACAGACCGCAGGACTTGCTGTTTGTTTGGCTGAGGAGCAGTGACTTTTGCAGCAGTCATTTGATGCTGAAATGCCTTTGCATGTATTTCTTACCTTAAAGGTACTGTTTTGTGGTCTTTGAACACTTGAATTGATACATATCAAGCTACTTGTGTGAACTATTTTTCAGTGAGAAGGGAAGTGTGGCGGGCTGCCAGCGCAGCCTTGGCTCAGTGTGAGTGAGTGCCAGCATGCCATGGAGGAGAGGTTTCCATGTGCAGCTCTTACAGGTGCCAGCTTCTCCACAGCTCTGCCTTGTTTATTTTGGAGTCACACACCAGTATTTATTACCTTAGGGAGGTAAATATTTACTTAAATGGGTATTTATTACATTTATATATAAATAGCTTTTTACGATATTTAAGTATTTATTGCCCTCTTTAAGACACTTTCTGGGAAAGGTCAGAGCAAACTGTGGTGTGAGAGTTTGGAGAGGGAAACATTTGTGTGCAGAGGCTCCAGTCCAAATTGCACTTGCTGGGTCACACAGGTGGGCATTCCCAGCAGGAAAGACAGAGCAGAGCCCTGCTGGGGAGGGGCAGAGGGCAGAGGTGTCAGCCTGGTGCAGCCCAGCCAGGGCAAGGTGAGCCAGTCTGCCATGGCCTGAGCTGAGCTGGGCTGGGCTGGGGTTTGTGTGCAGGAGGATGAGCTGTTCCAGACTCTGCCATGGCCTGAGCTGAGCTGGGCTGGGCTGGGGTTTGTGTGCAGAGCCTGGGCTGTTGCAGACTCTGCCATGGCAGGAGCTGGGCTGGGGTTTGTGTGCAGAGCCTGGGCTGTTGCAGACTCTGCCATGGCAGGAGTTGAGCTGGGGTTTGTGTGCAGAGCCTGGGCTGTTCCAGACTCTGCCATGGCAGGAGCTGGGCTGGGGTTTGTGTGCAGAGCCTGGGCTGTTCCAGACTCTGCCATGGCAGGAGCTGGGCTGGGGTTTGTGTGCAGAGCCTGGGCTGTTCCTGCAGGCACTGCAGCGACATTTGGCGTTCACTCCACGCAGGTTTCTAATCCAGCTCTCTGGAGGCAGCAGAGAGAGTGGAAACTGATGTTAATGGTCTGGAAAAACATCAAAGGCAGTGGATTCCTGAAAAGGAAACCGAGTTGCTTTTCTGTACTGCAGGCTGGGGCTCTGGGCAGGTGTCATCTGTCTGGGCAGTGCCGTGGGAAGCACTCACTCCACACCCTGCTCCTGACACAGCACTTGGCTTCCTGAGCCCTCCTGGTCAGGAGGGGCTGACTTGGAAATGCCTTGGAGTATCTACACCCCTCCCCACGCCCATTTTTTTTCTTTTTTTTCTTTGGTAGTGACAAAATAAGTCTATTTCAGAGGTCTTCCAGATTTAGATTTTGTTGTATTTTAGTGCCCGTGTGTCAACTTCCTTCTTGTTGCAAAATGCCAGGTTATGTTATGTGCCACTTCCTTAGTTGTCTGTTTCCTTTTAAAAGACACAGTAGCTGTCTTCTGTATATAGGAGGACAGGTGTTTTAATCAGAGGTTAATAATTTATTTTTACAAACTATTGTTTTGCTTCATTATTTTTGTAGATAATTAAATTATGCACTTGTCACTATGTGTTTACTAAAACAGGTAATTTGGGAAAAAAAGCAGATTCTATTTTCTGGATCAGTGCACAGGGATTGCTTTTATCTTCATCTCCTAGCACAGTTCCTGGTGGTTCTGCAATTGTCTCTGATGTTCAAGGGTTTTGAGACCCCCAGTCTTGGAAGGGGAGGTCCTGTGCTGCATCTTACTGTCCCCATCCCTTCACTTAGCTCTTGGTGCTTCTTAAGAATAGAAGCAGAACTAAATATATATTTTGTGACACTGAATTTTAATCAGGATGGTCCAAAAGCCAGACAAGTTGTGACACAAGCTTTATTCTGCATTGAAACCTCTTTCCTGAAGCTGAGATTAAAGTCAGTCTGTTCTTTACCCTATTGCAATTTCCAGTCTTTAGACTAAGAGACCTGGATAATCTTCCAGCTATGAAAGGCTCTATTAATATCCAGCAGTTCAGGGAGGCTGGAGTCTCATGTAAAATGCTGCAGCTGCATATTTCAGAAAGGGAAGTGTGTTAGCTAATACTGTACTTAATGAGATTCAAAAAGTATGTTTCTTATTAAATTATCCCATGCTTGGTGTGCTGTGTCGGCGTGCCCCACGTGTTCCCCAGGCTGTGCTGGGGCACAGACCCCAGACAGGGATGATGGAGCCGTGAGCTCTCTCACGGGTGAATTTTCAGACAGACAATTCTTGTTGTTTTCCAGGCCCTGGCTGGTACTGCCCTGCCCTTGCCGTGTCCCCTCCTGCTCCTTGGCTTCTCCCGTGTTCCTCAGCTCCCACATCCCCTTCCAAGGAGGCTGCTCAGTCTCTGCTGAGAGGATTATCCGGCTGTAACCCCGGATCCATGAATTATGTATGAGCAGGTGTACAGGGCACAGCCTGGTGGCACAGCCAGGGGTGATGCAGGGAAGGGTGGTGATCCCTTGGAGCTGACCTGGATCCCAGGACAGGAGTGTCCCCACCCCAGAGCAGCAGTTTGTGATGCAGGGAAGGGTGGTGATCCCTTGGAGCTGACCTGGATCCCAGGACAGGGGTGTCAGCAGTGGCTGATGCAGGAAGATGAGGATGAGCTTGTGCCATTCCCATGGAGCACAACCTTGGGGTGGCCTGCACTGTGTTTGTTTTGCTTTGCCAGTGCCAGAGTTTAATTTTTTTAAAATAGGGAGCCGCTCAGAGGTTTGGATAGTTAAACAGTTATTAACCAAATGACAATTAACAGATTGCAGAGACAGATTTTCTTTTCAAAACCTCAAAAATTGAGTACAGTTTGCAAAACTATCACAGCATAGTAATGACAATGAATTTTGATTTCCCGGAACTGATATTAGAATCCTTATTAAACTATGTGCATCTGCTTTTAATTTACTCCAAATAATTGGAAAATGCAATGAAGCTTTCCAATTAAAGCTTGGCTTTATGCTGTTTAATAATACCCCCCATAATATTATAGCTTATGAAGTGACAGGTGAGTTGGTCTATGAATAAAACATAAAGGCAGCAAATAAGGGACAGAAAACCAGAGACAGTTGTTGGGGATTTTAAATGCTGGATGTAATTTGCATATATTAATCTCTTCTTTTCAGCCTTATCAGGCGTTCCTCAGTATTTGAAGTTAAAATAGCATTGACAGGCGGGAGTACGCTTAGTTTTTTCAAGGATTTATTACTTGTATAATTTCTGATCTTTAATAAGCAGATATGACTGATCCTCATAGTTCTATAGAAATCAGTTAATTGTTCCAGATGGCGTGTACTGATTATGCAAAATTACTTTTCACACCATTTTTTTTTTTTGATGGAGTTTGGAGTAAAATTAAATTTTTATAGCCTTCTTATCATGCTGTTTTACAGTGGGTTTTGCACAGAAGTTGAATTTAATATACTATATTACATTGACCAGCAGAGTTATTCTAATGCAGCATTCTGTGATTTGACAAAGAATAATAGAACACGTTGCTCATTGTGCATTTCTGTGCTGCTAATAAAAAGGAGTTGCAGTGCAGCAAACCAGGCTGTGTTTTATGGAGAATGCTTGAGTCACACAGTTAAAAATGCAGGACTGGTACAATGAGATGTTCACTCTTTTGGGTGGAAGGCTTGGGCAGAATGAATGCAAATAGTCCAGATTCCATCGAAGAGAGCAGGAGTCTGTAAATGCCTGCTGTGGCTGGGTGGGATGGGCCTGGGAGGAGCAGCCATGCAGGCAGCACAGCACGTTCCAGCTCCGAGCAGGAGATGTCACTGGTGTTTTCCCTGATTATCACCATCCAGATATCTCAATGGCATCATTTCATAATTGGAAACATTTGTAAAGGTTGTTGGGCTTCATTTATCTAATGAAAAGCTGTTTATACAAAACAAACCACACATAAAACCCTCTTGCTAATAAGTTTATTGCGGTTTGTTTTGGCAGTGGCCGGGTTCTTTGGGGGTGTCCCATGGCCTGGCTGTCCTGTCCTGGCTGTGGGTGGGTGCCCATCCATGGGCACTGCTGCAGGTTTGTCCAGAAGTCCTGTCAGGCCCTGGGTCATTTTGGCAGGTCCCATCCCTGGCTGGGCCATGGGCAGTGCAGAGCAAGGGTCCTGCTTGGCCTGGGGCTGGGATCTGCCCTGGGGCTGCACTGTCACCCTCCTCAACCTCTGCCCCAAGCCCAAGGCACCTTACTGGTCCTTGAAAAGCAGAATAGAGAATGTTTCAAAAATGACCTTTTAATGGATAAGTGGGGGCATCATAAATGGATTGTTATGAAGAGTGCATATTTTTAACTCAATAGGAAAAAGGACAAGTAATTAACTCAGCTGTTAGAATTTCTCCTGTCTCCTCTTGAACTAGAAAATGGTTTTGTGTATTCTTTTATATGTACATATAGATACAAATATACAGTATATATGGAGACAACTAATGGCATAAATCAGAATTATTAGAAAATATTTGTTCTAATGAAGTAATAATTTGGTGGTAACGTATTTCATCAGTGTAGCTTAAGGCTAAATTAAGTGAACAGACTTTATATGGATTCTCTAATTTTAATCTTCAAAGTGCTATCTAATGTCTCATTAAGACTTTCATATAATGTATCTTAAGTACAGTCATTAAATATAGTTTAGGGAGATGTATGTTCAGATATTGCTTAAAGATGTTTTAATAGGCCCATTTACTCTGATGATATTAATGAGCTCTTAACACATATTAAGGGTCTAAAACTAGTGGTGTGTCCTTGCAGTGAGCAAATCAGCAGAGGAACTGGGGAGGAACTGGGGAGGAATTGGATGCTCCAACAAAGCCAGGGACTCTGCAGGACCCAGCTCCATCCCTTTAGCTGTGTCAGCACGGGAGGTGTCCCTGCTGCTGGGCAGTGTCCCCACCCCTGGTGTGTGCCTCAGCTTTGGGTGGGTGGCTTTGGATGGTTGGCTTTGGCTTTGCATGGGTGGCTGCATTATCCCATCCACACTGCGGAGCTGCACCTTGGGAACTGGCCAGCCCATCTCGGGGTCTGTGACATGTTATGCACATTTGGCTGCATATCTGTTAAAATAAACAAATCAGATAGGTTAAGGGAAGAGCCAAATACAGGCCTGTGTTTAGATAAATTCTGCTTTTTGATCGTCTAAAGTGAAGATGCAAGAGTTGTAATTAGGATAATAAAAACTGCTCATTCTCTGTTGTCACTTCAATTCCAACTCAGAAAGTTATTGCAAAGAAAATTCTCTGGTTTCATCACTCAGCTTTTCTTAACAAATCCTTCTGAGTTCAGAGACTTTTATAATTACTAAATTGGTTTGTTAGAGGGAGATAATAGTAAATTTCTTCTTTTCATAATTGGACATTTCTTCCCTGTAGGCTAATGCAGGCGCAGCACTCACATACACAATGAGCTGTGCTTTTGAAAAACCATAACTGGCTAATAAGTGCTGTGGTGTCATCGGAGAGTAATGGTGTGCTGATTAGCATAATTAATGACAAATGGTGCTGCAGAGTGGGTGGATTGGTTTAGCAGATGATGAATGCGCTGCGCCAACGCCGAGCCGTGCCGCGGTGGCACAGCGGGCTGGCACTGCTGCCACTGCAGCTGCCACCACTGCCTGCCACCCCAGGGCTCGTGGCACCAGCTCGGTGTGCTGGGCTGGCTCTGGCTGCTCCTGGACCTGGCTGGGTGGCACAGAGTGGTGGCACAGGCTGGTGGCACAGGCTGGTGGCACAGGGTGTCCCTGATGGGGCTGCTGGCCTGTCCCCACCGTGCTGAGGCATCCCTGGGTGCTCCTGGACCTGGCTGGTGGCACAGGCTGGTGGCACAGGGTGTCCCTGATGGGGCTGCTGGCCTGTCCCCACCGTGCTGAGGCATGGATCTCTGCAGTGCCAGCACCAGCAGGAAGGAGCTGGGGGTTCCTGGGAGCCACGAGCAAACCTCACCCTCTGAGGGCTGGAGGGCCACGCCAGGCACTGGCCGTGCCACAGGATGGGCACATTAATCTGTGATTTGATTAATCAGGGCTAATTTACATTCACAAATGAGACTGATAGAAATGGAGTTACCTTTTCACCTTTAGTGAGGAGGAGGGATTATTTATAGGTTGTCTCTTTTTTAAGTGATAAGCAACTCTTTTACCAATAAGGATGAAAATACTTAATTTGCATTAGCAAAAGAAGCTAATTATTATATAGTTAATTAGCATCTGGAAATGAGGATTATCTTAATTACAAAGCACAGTTTCCTTAATAGCTACAAAACTGTAAGTTTGATGTGTGTGGAGATTGGTGACTATTATTATGTAATTACTGATCATATTAATGGTGCAGTGTATTTAGGTATCATTTGCATATGCAAATGAAATTTACCTGATAGAAATATGTGGCTCCAGTAATGATTTTGAGCACTTAAAAAATTCAATTGCATTAGAAGATCTGGATCCTGTGTGGCACAGTGGGTCTCCTCCTGCAGAGGAGCTTTGGGCTGGGCAGGGCTGTGGCTCTGTGCCTGGCTGGTGGCAGGAGGAGGGAACCTGCCCTGTGCCATCCTCTCCAGCACTGAAGGCCTTGGCTTTGGGTCTGTGTGGAGACTCCTCTGGCTGGGTGAATGCCCCATGGGATGGTGGGAGCATGTTCTGTGGGTCAGGGAGCTCCAGGGCAGAAGATGGGTGTCCCCACATCCTTCCTAGCCATGCTCATGATGAGTTTCTTTCCATGAAAGGCAGGCGTGCTTACGGAATGGAGAGCACGGTGTCAGGGCAGCTGCTCTTGCTTCTTTGTCCTGCTTTTATTGGAAACACAAAGCTGCTGTGTGTTAGAAATAATTTGAGTCCCTTAAACCAAACCATGTAAAGAGAGGACCCTGCCCCAGTCTCCCCTTGGAGTCCTGTGGGGCAGATGTTGGTCACTCGGTGCTCACTGGAGGGTGTGGGTGCTGCTGGGCAGGATCACAGTGTCACTGCAAGTGTGAGCATCTGCCCCTGGCCAGTGGCCTGGCTGCTGTCCAGACAGCCTGGGACTGGCACAGTGGCAACAAATCCCACCTCACATCAGAGCTGGCTCAGCTAAGGAAAAAGCTTCCGGGGCCAGGCACTGTAACAATGTGGATTTAATACCCCCTGCTCCTGCCCTGCAGCACTGGAAGCTTGTGGATGTTTCTCTCATCAAGCAGCAGGAATTTACAGCTGCTGGCCAGGGAACACTGCACCCATTGTGGGGCTGCCTGAGATGCTTTTTGCAACTGCTGCTGCAGCCTGGGCTGCCCAGCCAGGGCAGACAGACATGACATGTTTAATGACTTCCAAGGAGCCTGTCATTACAGCCAGAGCTGAAGGCAATGGAAAAGCATCTGGGTTTCTCTTCAGCACACAGCCGTGAGCAGACACTGGAGGAGAACCTGCCTCTGCCTTTGCCTCTGCCTTTGCCTTTGCCTTTCCTTCACCTCCCCATCACTGAGCCCTGTCCCAGCTCTGCTCAGCCCCACGCCAGTGCCCTGGTTTGTATCTGCTCTGCTCTAATTAATTAAGGGTTGTGGCTTGGAAACAGCACATGCTAAGGTGTGATCTTTGAAGTTTAGTGTGGTGCAGAGACTTCAAAGGGGGCATTTTATTAAAAAATAATAAAATCAAGAGCTCCTAAACACTTGCAATTTGAAGAGCTTGTTTGAAGTCTCTCCATGTTCTCTGGTGCTGATGGAGTCACAGTGCTGAGGTGCTCCTTAGGCATCACCATGCAGTACTTAACCTTCACTTTATTTAAAAAAGAAAATAATCAAATCCAGGGGTACTTTTTCAAGTGTTTTCGTGGCTTGATCTTAGCAGTAAAGGACTAATTGTGCCATGTCATGAGCTATGCAGGAAACTGAGAAAATCAAGGCTGACAATCAAATTAGCAAAAATGAAAATTTAGTCCTGGTCTGTTTTTTTAATCAAAGTCATTTCAAGATGAACAGGAAAGCTGTAAACTGTTCCCAAAGCAGAGGTTCCTTCCCCAGCCAGGAGGCCCCTGCTCTGCCCCTCACTGCAGCAGGCATTGGATGGTTTGGTGCTGCTGCCATCCTGCTGCCTGGCCAGGCCTGGGCACAGGGCACAGGGCACAGGGCTGGGTGTTCCAGCTGGCTGTGCCCCACGACAGCCCTGGGAGAGCTCCTGGGCAGCAGGAGCCACATGAAGTGTTCTGGGGCTCTCCCTTGGGCAGGCAGAGCTGGGCACCCCTGCCTGTGCCCCTGCCTGCACCTCTGGACCTCTTTGTGTGCCACAGAGAAGCTGTGTGCCTGCTGGCGTTGGTGTCTGCAGCTGGGGAGCACAGCTGGGGCAGCTGCAGGTTCCCTGTTGCAGCAGGCTTGGCAGGAGCTGTCAGGAAAGGCTGCTTCTGGTTTTGGCCCTGAGGTTTTGCCATCAGGGATTTGGTGTGGCTCCGTGTGGGCCTTGGTGCACTGTAGCACAAGGCACACACACATTTACTGTTCAGGTTGCTGTTTAAGTCTCTGTGCATAGAAATACAGGAGGAGGAGGCTGAACATCATGGAGAGCTGGTTTGAAAAACTCACATCCTTCTCTGGGTGCGTTGCAAACTATTTTAAAACATTTTTTCATGCTTCTGAAATGGCACTAAGGGCACAGTGTGCCTGGTTTGTGCAGGTGTCCTGCGCTGCCTTCCATGCACGGGTGCAGAAGCAGCTCAGGAGTGCAGAGCTCATGCCAGGGCGTGTGCTGGGAAGCACAGGGGCATGGGGGAGCCAGGGCTGTGTGCCTGGCAGGGCTGCAGGGGGCACCAAGGGCAGCTGCCCTGGCCAGCAGCACGCTGTGCCAGCAGCTCCCTGTGGCTGCTCAGCCCAGCCAGGGAAGTCTGTCCTGCCTGCTGTGGGTCACTGCAGCTGAGCCCCAGCCGTGGCCCAGGCAGGGTGTGCTGCTGCTGGAGAGAGCAGTGCCTTGTGCTGGCCAGGCTGGGCACAGACTGCTCCTGGCTCTGCTTTCCTGCTGTTAACACAGAGCTCCTGGGAGCTCAGTGGCTCTTCTGGTGGCCACGTTTGCTGCCCACACGAGACAGGGGCTCGTGTCCCTCCAGGTGCTGCTGTGCCTGAGCTCTGTGCCAGCCCCTGGTTCTCAATCTGCTTGCAGATTCCTCTGGTGCCATTTAGCTGAAAATCAAGTTTTCTCTAAGCAGGGGAGCTCTGCTGGTTTATGAGATACTCTTCTAGGTAAAGCGTGAATGCTGTGAGCATTCAGGTCTGGGGAAAATGGAAACAGTTCTGCAGCATTACAGAAAGCCCTTTCTACAATCTAAGGTCCTTTAAATTTTAAAAGTGGCCGTAGTGCACTCAGTGTTGGGTTTTTTGTTGGTTTGGATTAACAGTTCTTCATTTTCAGTCATGCAGGAAAATGTTTTGCAAGGGATTCATTTATTTATTTAAATATTTTTAATATCAGAAATTGAAAATTCGAGTGTAAAAAGCTATGAAAAAACAGCAGTAAAGAAATCCAAAGCTATAAAAGCTTATGGTGAGAATTTAATGCAGAACCAGCTGTTATTTCCTCGGGAGTTAAGGTGTATAAACTCCTCCATGGCTGTGCATCCCCACAGTCGTGGTGTGAGGAATTAGCGCTCGCTGCAGTGTGCAAGCAGAGCCCGCCAGCCTCTGAGGCAGCGATTCATCTGTACCCAGGACTTAAATATGACAATGTTAGCATTTTTCATTTCCCTGACGTTACCATTAATAAAGCAATGATCCAAAAGAAGCTTTGCTGAGTCTGTTCTTTATGCTTCCATCACTCACAACTAGATAATTTCACAGAGGATCGTTTTTAAATTAAATGACGATAAAAGCGCTCTGCTGTCCTGTGCTCACTAGTTCATAGAAGTCTATCAAGTCATTAATGTGTCATGACAAACTGTGAGTTGGATACAAGAGTAATTAATTATTTGCATAAATAACAGGTTGAACTTTGTGCTTTCAGCCACAATGACACATGCACGTGGACGTGCTGGAACCCCTGGCAGAGGTCACGGGAGGGTGAGGGCTGAGCTGGCACATGGCTGGTCCCACTCTCACACACTTGGGAGCTTTTGTGATTCCAGGTTCTTCACTGATGGTTGCTTCAAGAGAGCATCTGATCTTTGGAGCTTTAGCGAACAATTATACAGATTTTCATAATCACCATTAATCACCACATATTTTTCAAGATAATTACAGCAACTATTATTTAGATTTCTCTTTTATGTGCACATTGTAGAAAAGAACAAGTGCTTATTACGCTGGGTAGTGTAGAGAACTACCGTCTGAAGTTCTTTGTCATCCAGAAACTCATTATGTTAGCTGATGCTGCCTGTGAAAGTTCGTCAGCATGTTTAAATTAGGGTAGCATTGGCAGGTCTGATTATTTAAATCTGGTAGCTTGGCTAAAAATATAGTTATTCAAGAAAGATGAATTACTAATTTGACAACTGAGATTTAGTTGGAGTCTGCGGCACAGAAGGCAGCATCTCTCGGGTGCTTAGAGAAGGGTGACAATACTTTTACAGATTCCTTCTGGCCGTGGGGCTTTGAGGGGCAGGAGCAGCTCTGCCTACCTGTGCAAGGAGGCTTTAATCTGCAAGGTGCACTTTATGGGTCTTCAGAAATATTTTGGAGTCCCAACCTTTAAAGAAGTTGGAGCCTGTGTGGGTCAGTGCATGAGCTGCTCCTATGATAATATGAGTAATGCTATAAAATATGGACCTTGCCCACTACTTCTATTTGAATCAGCATGTGTATCTTTGGAAAGAGCTGTGCTTTGTCATTCACCAGAACCAGTTCTTTTATCCCCTGGTGTTACTGCCTGCTGGTCTCAAACGTGGCACAGACTGACATGGAGGAGCCTGGTGTAGCCTTTGGCCACTGAAATGGGAGCTGCAGCTCAGGGCCAGGGCCTGGTGTGTGACTGTGACACTGCCCATGGAGGTGGTGGCACAGGGGGGATCTCAGCACAGCAGTCACTCCTCAGAGCCTGCCAGGAATGCTTTAAAGGCAAGAGGAGAAAAAAAAAACAAAAGGAAAAAGAGAGAATTCAGAGGCTGCTGCTGATGTTTATTTACAGAACAAGGGACAAGGAATTAAAATGCCCTCCTAGACTTCTGGTTTCATTTAACTTTATTATTAAATTAGTTGCTACTGTAAAGAGCAGTTGTGTGCTGCCTCACAGTGTGCAGTGGGAGCAGTGGTCCCCATGGCCAGGCCCTTGTGCTGGACACTCCAATGCTGGACACCCCAGTGCTGGACACCCAATGCTGGACACCCAGTGCTGGACACTCCAATGCTGGACACCCCAGTGCTGGACACTCCAGTGCTGGACACTCCAATGCTGGACACCCAGTGCTGGACACCCAGTGCTGGACACCCAGTGCTGGACAGCTGGTCAGGCTCCCACATAGCCATGGGAGCCCTTTCCTGCTGCTGGAGCTGCCCGGCCCTGGAGATCATTGCGAGTCTCCACAGCAGCAGTGGTGGGTTCTCATCCTGTGAGCAGGGCACTGCCCAGCTGAGGTGGGGGCACAGAGGGGTCCTTTCCCCAGAGCATCTCCTTTGTTCAGGGCATTTGCTCAGCCCTGGAGCAGACACAAGGGGGGAGCTCTGCTCCCTGTGCATGTTGTCTTGGGGGTGCCCAGTGCCTGCCTGCAGCCCCTGGGTGGCCCAAGGGCTCCTGGAGCCGGGCTGAGCTAGGGGGTGCAGGGGTTCAGGGGTGAGGGCTGCTGCCCTCCTGCTGCTGGGGCACGCACTGGCAGTGGCTGCCCAGGGCTTGGTTTGTGTAAAGTTCCCAGAACTGGTGGTATTTAAACCCTGGTGCCAGCGGTGCCTGGCTGTGGAAGGGATGCTGAACGAGCACCTTGTTCTGTGCTTTCTGCCTTTGATGCATTTCAGCAGCAGGCTGGTGACGGGCCTGACACGGCAGCTCCGCGCTCAGGGAGCACAGCGTTAATAACACACTTCCATGCATCATGCCATTCTTAAGCATGATCGTTATGATAAAGGGCATATACTTAATTACAGGCCTGCTTAATTACAGCTCTGTTGAAGCTCGTTTGTTTAGGAGAGTGCTAATTGCGCTGCGGAGCCTTTGGCTCACCCTGCTTTTATCTGCTGCTCTGCTCTGTGGTTCTGAGCTCCGGGTGGGCTGGGGCGGGGGCTCGGGGCTCTGGGGATGCACACTCAGCCTGCCTCAGCCTTTAGATTGCTTTACAAAGCTGGCGTGTGGCTGATCAAAGGGGGTTCCTGTCGGATAACAAGTGCAGATGGTCTTGCAGGTTTAAAACTTCCTGGATTTGGCGATGCTGCTTTTCATCTGTTTCCTTTTGTTTCCCTTTGCGCTGTGGCTGCCTCACAGCACCTTTGATAACAAAACTACTCCGTGGAGGGGGTTTTTAAATCGAGAATAGACAAAGCAAATGTACAAGGCTGAGTATTCTTAAATGACCCTTGTTTAATCACTAACACGGTAACTCAGTGGTGCTGTAGAAGTTAGAAACAGCAGACAGAGGAGCACTGGGTTTGTGGGTGCAGTTGCTTTCTGACAGAAAACCCTATTTGAGGATCACTGGGCGGCCTCTCAGAGCTTAAATCTTCTCTAATTCGAAGTTTTTTTTATTTCTTTCAGAGTTGAAATTTAAAGACTTCAGATGTTAAAGGTGTAAGTGCAATAAAGGGGGTGTATCTGAGGTGTGCACTGCCTTAGAAAACGTGCCCTTTTCAGTCTTGTGTGCAAATTGCTGAGTTACAGGTTTTAAAAGTGTGTCTCCCTTGTACTACCACATCTTGTGGGAGGCTTCCTGTGACACGGTGATAGCAAGACACAAACCCTGATCGTTGCACTAGGATGAATATAGGAGATGGTGTAAAGGCAAACAGTGCTCTGAGTACCTTTACAGTTATGCTACAGAGAAAGCTGGGCTGTGTGACACGAGGCTGGGCTGTGTGACACGAGGCTGGGCTGTGTGACACGAGGCTGGGCGGTGTGGTGTCATGTCCTCATGCCTGTCTTCATATTCCTCTGGTCTACATCCTTCAGATGTGGTTTGCAGGTGTTTGAGCCCCACTGCTCACTGCTGGGTTTGCACTGGCAGCAGGCAGGCCAGGGAGGGGCTTGGCACCAGGTGTTTGTCACCGTCCTGCCCAGGTGGTGGCAGCTGACTGCCTGGGACACAGGGCTGGTGTTCACTGCTCTGGGGGCTGCACGTCCCCTGAGCCAGCTGTTCCTTATCCTCTTGCTCAGACACCACAAGTGTGCTGAACTGCTTTGGTGAGGAGGTGGTGAATACAAGTGTGTCCTCCTGCCAGTTTCAAGTGCTGTCCTGCTTTGCCAGTGCATAAAACTGGAAAATGGAAAATTGAGGCTATGAAATTGTGTATGGATAGAGCAAGGAGAATTCATTGGATTCCTGGTTTGGTAGGGACTGACCCAGGTATGTCCACTGGCAGTTTAGAGGGAGGAAAAGGCTGGCAGTAATGTTTGGGAGCAATCAGTCACGTGTCAATGCTGTGAACACTTGATCTGTCTCTGGGAATGTGTGAAGTTGCATGTTGGAAGCCAGCTGGAAAGGTCATGTGTGATGTCTTGTCCCTTTCAGCAATGGATGGAGTGCCTTTTATGATTTCAGAGAAGTTTGCCTGCGCTCCTGAAGGGGTGAGTTGCCTTTTTTGTTCTCCCAGTGTCTGAAATTCATTGTTTCATGGAGAGCGATCACAAAACATCAAGACAAATTTCCTGCTTCTGGGAGCTGTTCTGTTGTGGGGCCAAATACATTCCCAGTGCTTGAGATGGGCCGAGGTTGCACATCACAAGAGCTGCCCATTAGGTGGGAAAGGCTTTTGCCAGATTGCTTCTAAAACAGAATTGTCCTGGGATTTCAAGGTTTATTACCATCAAAAATAGGAATGGCAATGGGACTCCCTGGTGTTGAAAGCATTTCTAATTTCTTAGCATAGATTGTAAAGAAAGCTGCAGATGTGGAGTTCTCCTGGATTTACCTGCTGTGAGGATGACATAGTGCCAACAGCTTTACTATTTTCTGTTGTCACTCCAGAAGTTCAGGGCAGTGGTGATGGCACAGTGCACTCCAGTGCCATCAGCTGCCAGGGTCCTGCCTGGCTGCAGGCAAGCTGCAGAGGGCTCCGGGTGGTGCCTGCTTCACCCGAACAGAAACACTGCTGCTGGTTCAGAATGACCTCTGCGTGTCACTGGGCCAGTGCTTGTTAAAGTTGATGATCCAGAGCGCAAAGATTCAGCATCCCACTACCAGTTCCTGAATCCATTTGATCCTAAAGCAGCATCTTTTTAAAAATCAATTTACAGGAAGCTGTTAAGGCAAACACTGGGCCATCAGCTGTGTCTGATTTTCCAGTAGTGCTCCAGCTTTGTGCTTTCTTCTTCCTGCTGACAGGGGTTTTTCACTTCCCTTGCTTTCTGAGAGGGTTGTTTATGGGCCGTTATTCCCAGAAAGCTGAAGTCCCTGCTGTGAGGACAAATGCTGAGAGATTAGGTCGTGCTAATCCTCCCTGCGGATCCTTTAGACACCATTGCCACCATATGGTCAGTTTGGTCAGGGCTTCCTGCAGCTGGTGCTGCTCACACCTCGAGCTGTGGCCATCCATGGGGGTTACAGACTCTGTGCAGTGGGAGATGCAGGTCCCCTGGGCTGTGGCCATCCATCCATCCATCCATGGGGGTTACAGACTCTGTGCAGTGGGAGATGCAGGTCCCCTGGGCTGTGGCCATCCATCCATCCATCCATGGGGGTTACAGACTCTGTGCAGTGGGAGATGCAGGTCCCCTGGGCTGTGGCCATCCATCCATCCATCCATGGGGGTTACAGACTCTGTGCAGTGGGAGATGCAGGTCCCCTGGGCTGTGGCCATCCGTGGGGGTACTGCTGTTTCACTCCTGCTAGAATGAGGAACAGGATCGTGCCTGTGTTTACAGATGGTGCCTCTAAATCTCTGGTGATAGTGTTTGCTGACTTTAAACAGAACAAAACAACAAACAAACAAACACACTCCCTGACCCTGAATTTGACATTTTTGTTTCTTTCTTGCCAGATGCAGCCAGTTGATCTCTTGGGTATCACAATCAAAACCCTTGCAGAAATTGAAAAGGAGGTAAGTAGCCTGCCAGGCACTGAGCAAATCACGAGGGCTGTGTTCACCTTTTCTTAAGAACCTTTCCCTTATGGAAAATACTTTTCTTGTCTCTCCCAAGTCACAGAGAGGATGGATAAAGTCAAGCAGTAAGCCCAGGGTCAGGGATGCCCTGTATGATCTGTGATGAGTGAAGACACTTTAGGTGATGAATTCAATGGCAAAGTGTGGGGCCTTCTGTTTGGGTGGGACTGCCTGTGTCTGTCAGGAGGGACCCTGGGAGCAGGGGGTTCTCAGGGCTGGTGGCCGTGCCACGTGCCTGTCTGCTCTCCTACTCTTGCCCTGAGCTGGCCAGGGAGCAGTGATCCCTTTGGGGGAATCCATGTGGTGCTGAATTTGCTGCTGCATCATCTCTGTGTGCTGCCTGCAGGGGTGTGGGCTGCACAGCCCTGCTTGTGCCCTCACGGGCCTGTGGAGTGTGGGGACACCAGCACTGGAATCATTTGTGTGGGCCAGGGAGGAGAGGCCAGTACCTGCCTGCTGTCCCACAGCTCCTGCTCTGTAGCAGGCTGTGTGCATTCCAGCGTAATGAAAAGTATGATTATGCAGCCCATATTCCTTGATGAAGCATCTTGTCTGCACATAGAGAGCTACACATATAAATATTGTGAATTTCGGCATGGCTTTATTTCCCTTGCAAGCAATAGCACCATTATAGCAAATCTTCTGGATATCCAAAGCAGCCAGAACATTCTCCCTGGAGCAAGATGCCTTGCAAAAAATATTCCCAAAGAATTCCAGGAATTATTGTTCTCTGTCACCACATTTGCAGATGTATGCACCCATCCTCCAGGCTGAAGGCAGCTGAATTTCAGGACTCTACCCTGTCAGGAAAATGATGGAAATAGATGCAAATCCTGGACTGCACGTGAGCTGCTGTCGTTGCCCCAGGATGGCACAGCTGTGCCCAGGGGGTGCACAGAGAGCTGGGCTGTGAAGAGGTGGTGAAGTGCAGGTGTAAGTGGCACATGCCATCACTTGGTGGTGAGTTTGGTGCACGTAGGACACAGAGGAGAGTGCAGGACAGACAGTGCTGCTGCCAGCTCTCCCAGCAGGGCTCTGGGGGCTTGGCCTTGCCACCCCTGCCTGTCCTGGGAAGAGTGCAGTCTCTGAGCAGGCACAGGGGCAGGTGCAGGTGGTCGCACAGGTGGTGGCACTGTCACTGTTCACAGCTCTGTGTGGATGCTGTGGCAGTGAGGGCAGTGTTCTGGCCACTGGCAGGGTGCACCCTGTCTTCATTTGTGCTTGGTGTGGTGTGAAAAGTCTAGAGAGAGTCTAATTAGTAAAGGGAGCATCCAATATTCATCATTCCTTTTAAACTGATAAGGAAGGCAGTTCATTTAACCACTGAATTGCTACAAGTTTTCATGGGCTGCTCTTTGCAAATATATTTAATGAAGAAGTTGTAAATCTAGAACAGCTTAAAATTTTAATTTTACACAGAAATATTTTTCCTTGTTTGCATGTTTGTAGTCAATTCTCCTGAGCGCAGTCACATGAAATGTTCTTTAAATGAACATATTTGCTAACTGGCATGATTTCAGATTTTAAAACATTGGTTCCAGCAATTAGGAGTTTCCTCAGTTCCCCAATGACTGGAGAAATTCGTCTTGATTATAATTGCTCTTAGCCACGCATATCTAATTTGTGTCTTTTTAAGTGTTAATTAGTAAACAGTTTGAGCTGACATCTTTATGCGTTTGGGTGTTGAAAAATGAGGCCTTATTGCGTGTGCCAGTGGCTGCGGCATCGCGACAGGAGGTGTGGCCGTGGGAGTAAAGGCCTGGTACAGCCCAGGTATAGACCCGGTATAGACCCGGTACAGCCCCTGTATAGATCTGGTATAGACCTGGTACATCCCCGGTATAGACCCGGGTGTAGACCCAGTATAGACCTGGTATAGACCTGGGTAGAGCCTGGGTATAGACCCAGTATAGACCTGGTATAGACCCGGTACAGCCCCAGGTACAGGCTGGGTATAGACCCTGTACAGCCCTGGGTATAGACCCGGTATAGACCTGGGTAGAGCCTGGGTATAGACCCAGTATAGACCTGGTATAGACCTGGGTAGAGCCTGGGTAAGCATCGGTACATCCCCGGTTCAGCCGCCTGAGCCCCATTAAGCCCGGTTCAGCCCCATTAAGCCCGGTTCAGCCCCGGTTCAGCCCCGGTTCTGCCCCCGCAGTCCCGGGTGCTCCATTCCCGCCCGGCCCGGCACGAAGCTGCGGCGCCCCCTGCCGGTCCCGCGCGGGCTCGCCGGGGC
>VWZS01003263.1:196353-211569 GCA_013397075.1 Rhabdornis inornatus | reverse complement strand
TCGCCGGGGCCGGGCTCGCCGGGGCCGGGCTCGCCGGGGATGGGCTCGGCAGGAGCGGGACTCCCGACCCGGCACCAAAAGGAGGTCGGCGTTGGAAGTGGCACGGCGCTGGTACAGCTGGCACGGCCCCTGCCCGGCTGGCACAGCCCTGGGCCAGCCAACAGCAGGGCTGATGGTTGCCCAGACTGCCTCGCTGGCAGCCCGGCCCGTGCCCAGCCCGGCTGTGGGGAGCGCACAGGGATGTGTTTGTGTGTGTGACATTCCAGGAGCCACAAACGCGGTACCGGGAGGTGCATGGGGGGCCAGTCCGTGATCGGGGCCGTGGCAGCGGATGTGCCAGGGTCCTGGGCAGCTCCCACACCGGTAACCCCAAAATACGGGGTTGATTTCACCTCCCACCTGCCCCAGGAAAGCCGCCCATACCCCGGCCTCTCCCGGGTGCCTTGGCAGCGGGCAGGGCGGCCACAGGCCACGAGATGGCACTGCTAGCCGTGCAGTGTTACCGTGCATTGCTGCTGTGCATTGCTACCATGCATTGTTACCATGTGTTGCTACCATGCATTGTTACCATGTGTTGTTACCTGTACTGTTACCGTGCACTGTTACCGTGCGTTGTTACCGTGCATTGTTACCATGCATTGTTACTGTGCATTGTTACCGTGCATTGTTACCGTGCATTGCTGCTGTGCATTGTTACCATGCATTGTTACCGTGCATTGTTACTATGCATTGTTACCTGCNACCTGCACTGTTACTGTGCCCTGTGAGGGATGGCCTCGGCTGCAGGGGTGTCCCTTGTCTGCAGGGACATTGTGGGACACAGGGATGTGTAAATAGGGATTGCCAGCCAAAAATGTTAATTCCAGTGGTAGTGGCTTGTGTAAACCGGCCAGGGGGAGTGTTTCTGATTTATGGGCAGGATGAGTGTGGTCATGTTTGTGTTACAGCTGGGTTTTGGGGGAGGGGGTGAGCCCTACCTGGGTGGTCACTGATGTGGGTCGGGTGTTAGCAGCAGGTTCACCTGGCATGGCCCTGCCTGGGCCAGCCATTGTCAGGCCCGGGTTTTCTCTCATTGTTCTGCTGCTGCTCCTGTCCCAGCCCAGCACGGGCAGTGCTGTTTTTGGGACAGTGCTGCAGGTTTCCTCTCTCTGCTTTGCCCACAGTACGACTACAGCTTCCGGACGGAGCAGAGCGCGGCCGCCCGCCTGCCGCCCAGCCCCACCCGCTGCCCGCCCGTCACAGTGCCACCGTCCTGAGGGGCCACGGCCAGAGAGCGTGTGGGTGTGCACTGCTGAGCAGGGCTGGGACACGGGGACGCGGCCACAGAACCATCCATCATGGAACCATCCATCCACCAAGGAACCATGCATCCTCCATGGAACCATCCACCATGGAACCATCCACCATGGAACCATCCACCATGGAACTATCCACCATGGAACCATCCATCTACCGTGGAGCCATCTACTGTGGAACCGTCCATCCACCACGGAACCATTCATCCACCACGGAACCATCCACGGGCCCGGCCGTGTCCCCACTGTCCCCACCCTGCACTGCACCACCCCTGCACACACCACGACCCTCGGGCAGCTGCCCCCTCCCTGCCCCTGCACTCCCCTCTCCACGTGAGTACAGCACTGGGAGCCTGACCAGCCCCTTCTCATCGCCACTGGGTAACCCTGCTGCAGGACAGTCACGGCATGCAGAGCTGCAGCAAACCTCTGCCAGCACAGCCGGGAGCTTGTGGAGGCGTCTGACCCTAAAAGGAGCAATACAGGGCACAGCTGGGCACTGCCACACCAGCTGCCCTGGAGCTGCTTGGCTCTTGACACCTTGCAGCAGGAGGCTCCTGTGGCGCTCAGTCCAGTGCAGAACTCAGCTGCAGTGAATGCCAATCCCTCTGCCAAGGGCTGGGCACAGAAGTTCCGCTGTGGCTGGCATCAGTCTCAGATCCACTGTGGTCACTGGATTTGCTGTAGGCTGGGGCAGCCAGGGGCCCTGGCTCTCCCTGGGCACTGGCAGGGCAGGCAGGGTGCCCGAGGTGCACTGCAGGTCCTGAGATGAAGCACCTTCGCTTTGCACAGGGTGTCCATCTGTCCATATGGATCTGGGGCAGCAAGTGTCCTGTGTTTCTTTCTGGATGGATGCTGGCAGTGACACCCTGGCAGTGCCCCACTGACCCCAGCCAAGCAGGACCTACTGACAACTGGGATGCCATCACCTGCCTGTCATTGAGACACTTCTCTAACGTGTTCCCCGCTAGCTGCTAAAACAAGAGAGATGTGCCTGTTTCCTGGCATTCACAGGGAAGCACTGAACACTGACATGGCACATAGGATGAGCGTGGGATTCATGAAACCCTAACCTCTGCCTCCCTGTGATTCCTGACTGGGCTTGCTCCCTAGCCCAATGCATGTCTTGGAGAAGTCCATTGCTGTAATAAGTTATTTACAAGTGCCCATCTGACTCTGTGCTGCTCTTTCAAGTCTCTGCTGTAGAACAAAGATACATCATGGCAGCAAAATGGCAATTTTGGAGTGAGAGTTAAAACGTACAGTTTTTTATATTGTAAAATACTGATTCCCTGACCCCATTGAAATGCAATTGCTATGGTAACAGTAACAGTGTTGTTGCTCACAGCCTGGGTTGTACATGTGCCCTGACCCACTTTGCACTCCCTTGGATTGATCTGGCATTTTCTATTTGCACAGAGTGGTAACTAACAGCAGTTTTTGTACTGTCGGCTAATATTTTTTATTTGTACATAAGTAAAATAATTCTTGTCCAAAGATTTATTTCTGGTTTTAAGGCACCACACTGTACTGCTAGGATAAAGAGCACAAAATACCGTGACATTCGGGACAAACTGAGTCCAGATCTTTGCTTCAGCTTCTTCCAATCAGGTAAATAATTTTCTAGAGCTGCCTCTGTAGAATTGCCCTGTGGTTGGAGAGCAGAGGCCAGTTTGGTTGCATGTATGTTGTTTTTGGAGAAAAGAGTTAAAGCTGTGCACCAGCTCTGGAGCCCTTGGGTGACCCCCTGGAACTTCTCGTTTACTTGGAGCTTGCACCACCATTTTTAGTTGTTATTTATCCTGCAGTAAAGAAAAGCCAGACCTCACTGCCAGGCTGCACAAAGGGCAGATTGATGATGCCGACATCGACAAATGAACATACCATGGCAGCTTGGTCATTCGGCTCAGGTTCACTTCAAGTTCAAATCCACTCTATGCCGTAGTGCTGTGCCCATGTCATCCATCTTTTGTCTTTCTATTTTTCTGCTTGTAATTTGTTCTGTAGTTTTCTGTGACATCCATTTATAGCTTCTCCTGTGGCTCAGTGGTCACGGCAGGTAGGCAGGAGCCCTCTGCAGCAGTGAGTTCCTCGTGGCTTTGGGATGAGAGCTGACCTTCCCTGTTCATGGTGGAGCAACGAGGGCTGCGGACTGGCACAGGGCACAGCACGGTCTGCAGAGCTCCAGGGGCAGTGCCTGCCACAGGGCCATGGACAGGGAGCTGCCAGGAGCCCCTCCTCGAGCCCCCTGCTCCAGCCACCTCTTCCACAAGGGCAGGGTTGCCTGCACAGCGGACGGGGGCTCAGCAAGGAGCAGGTTCTGAGAGTCACCAAGCCCCAGGCTCAGTGCCACACTCCCTGGGTGTGTCTGGGGAAATGGGTGCAGTGCTTTGAGTCCCTTATGTAAAAGAAAATCAGTGCTTTAATATTTATACCCACTGCTAGGTTTGCTCTGCCTTCTTGGAGATAAGGAGCTCAGCTTGCTCTGCAGTGACCTACAGGAAACACTGGATACTTGAAACACTGGCAGGATACACGGCTGAGACAGGCATCTACACCTTCAGGATATATTTGTATACTTAATTCTCCCTCTCTAACACTAGGCCAGCAAAGCTGCTTCAGGACTCACCTGCAAACCTTGAGAGATGAGTTTGCTCTCCATGCTGTGGTCCTGCACCATGCAGGGACAGCCTGTTCCAAATGCACAGACAGGACAGATGCAGTTCCTGTGGGGCAAACACAATGAAGGTGTTTTGAACAGAAAGCTGCACCTGCTGAGAGCCAGCTGAGCTCTCAGGCCTGCTAACCACAGGCTGGAAAACTAGGCAATTCCAAAAGGGAGAGGGCTCGCAGCCAGTGCTGGAAAGCACAGCGAGACACAGTGCAGGGTGGTTGACTGTGTCAACTTCTCAGTCCACTGATCAGAGGAAGCTTTTTTTATTGCACTGCTGAATTCCTGAGACCAGGGGTGTCAGGTCAGCATTTCCACGGGAAGGTTTTATTGGCTGTTCCATAACTTTTGTAGTCACGGCAGCTCGTTGCAAGGCTGGTCCTTGCATCCTTACAGAGAGTCCTCCATGCTGGCAAGTGCCATGGCCAGTACCAGCATCTCTGCATCTTCCTCCCTGCCCAAGATGTGACAAGACATGACGAGACGTGGAAGAATGGGCCCAGGCAGTAAATGTTCAGGGAGTCTGCTGTGGATGTTGTCTGGCTGTGGAGAAGCCTTCTGGAGCATAAGGGGAGGGGAGGAGTCAGTGGAAAGCAGCAGAAGTGAATTTGCAGAGCTTTACCAGATGTTCTTGGCTACCTTGCCTGAATTTGTAGAACAAAACTGGTCTCTAGGTAGTTTAATCTTGTGGCTGATGGAGAAGTCAGTTTGCCAAATTATTATACATCTGCAACAGAGACACAAAAGCAGCAGTGAGGGGTTTGCTTACTGTAAAATATGCCTTCTGATGTGAGTTCATAGTGACACGCTGCCTCCTGGATTCCTCGTGGCAGGAAGCTGGTCCTGTGCCAAGGTGACTCGTGGCCACCCAGGCCAGGCTGTGCTGCCTGCTGTGTTGATCGTGGAAAGGCAAGAAGTTAGTCCAGAAAGTGATGTAGAGTGTGAACTTCGTGATAAAATTCAAGTGTGAATAGTTGTAGCAGGTGTCTTCCCTTATGGGAGCACCTCGTATCTGTAGTTCCATAGGAGTAATCTGTGTCAGACTGTTCCTGTGACTGTCCCTGCGTGTCCCCACGGTGCCTGTCGAGGTTTCCTGGGAGCCTCCTGTGCACTGGGAGGTTGTTGGTAGTCTGTAGCATTTGGGCTTGTTTGGTTTCACACCCACCTCTGCCCCTCAGTGTCCTGAGCTCTCCAGGCTGAACCCACCTGCTGCCCAGCCTGGAGAATTCCTGTCACGGGCACTGCACGTGCCAGGTAGGTGCTAGTGGCACTGCCATGCCTCCACGGGCCTTGGCACCTCCTCTTCTGTGGGGGCCTGAAATCTCCTGGGAGGAGGGGAGAAGGGATGGAGCTGGCTGGTCCCACGTTGGCCTTCACCTCCCCCTGCTCCCCAGGTGACGCTGGCTCTGTCCCCCAGGTGTGCCCAGCTGCTCTCCCATGGCAGCCCCAGGAGCCTGGGGAGCTGCTCCTGCTCCTCCCAAGGGGCAGGCACACCTCACTGCATCCCAACAATTACCTCAGCCTTGGAGCCTTCAACAGCCTGGGATCCCTGGCAATGGGACAAGCCACCCCAGCCTTGTCACCCAGGCTGTGGGACAGGAGGGGACAGGCTGCTCCTCTGTCACCAGCCAGCTCACTGAGGTGCTGCCCAGCTCATCCACCACAGGGAAACCAAACACTTGGGATATTCTGGTTGTTTGTTGTGAAATTGTTTCCTAACAGCAACAGATTTAAATGTCATCATACAAATGGCAGAGAGAAACCTTTTATGCAGTTGCAAAGCGGTTTTCTAAGATGGTTGGGTTACTGAAAGTGATTTTACTGTGCATTAATCTTATGAATGTTACTATGTTTTATATTTATTTTAGATGACCCTCCTGTATTTTACAAAGGGAAGTTTCATTGTGTGATAACTCAGTCTGTATTCTTAATATAATTTGTTAAATGAAACTTGTTTTAATCAGATAATTCTGTGTGCTTTGTGTTTTAATTTTCTGTCTAAAACAACTACCTGGACCAGCAGGGTGAACTACAGGGGTGGCAACACGATCCCCTATAGGGAACATGGTCTTGTTTGTGGGCTTTTTTTCTCAGAAATTGGATATAAAAAGCCTTGGAAAATGTGTCTAAAACGTCTTGCTCTGCAGGTATGCTGCAAAGTCAAACTCAAATGACATGTTTTGTGGGGCAGGATTGGGCAAAGCCTGGCAGGAGCAATACCCAGCACAGCAATGGTGCTGGCAGCGTGGGGGCAGCAGTGGCCACCTGGGCCCAGCCTGTGGCCACAGCTGAGGCTGCAGTGGCCACCCTGGCAGCAGTGCAGGTACCTGCATGGCTGGGGCAGCAAGCCCTGAGGGGAATGGGCTGCTCAGCCAGGGGGAGGCTAATACTGCACTACACTGAAAATTGTTTTTCTTTGTGCTAAATTATTATTCTTCTGAACTTGACCCAAGCTAGTGGTGCACAATCTGACCTCTGGCATCTTCTCACCCCAGACAGTATTTCTGTCTCGCTTATTTTGAGTGCTCTTTGAATTAAGGGAGATTAATACCCAAGTTCCCGACATTCTCTTCAGGCATATGTTTGTATAACCTTTTGAAAGCAGTACCACTTGCTCCACAAAAAACTCAGAAGCAGCATCTTGTGGCTGCCGTGGGAGCTGTCACCGGCACCTGATGGAATGTCCTGGCAGGGAGGAGGTGCTGTGGGGAGGACATAAACCAGAGTGGGCCCATCCCGTGCCAGCCCTGGCTCCCCAGGCGGGCGTGGAGCTCTGCAGGGTCAGGGCTGTGCTGCTGTCACCTCTGTCACCTGCTGGCTGTGGGCTCAGTCCTGTGCACAGTGCCTGGGTGCAGCTGAGCTCCCAGCCTGGCCAGGAGAGCCCTCAGCCCCCAGCACGGAGCTGCCTGACATCCATCATTCCCGGAGTTTGGTTTCCAGGGAAGATCTCTAATTCTGCTCTGCTTAGTGCCTTGGGGTTGGGAGCAGCCTTTTCTCTCTGGAGAGGTGTCTCGTGGCCATCCCTGCCCCAAGGAAATCTCCCGGTGCCTGGGGGGAGCAGCAGGGGCTGGCACAGCCCCTGTGTCATCACAGGGTTCTTTTGGGCTTTGTGTGCCGGTGGCTTTGGTGGTGTTTTGTTTTCTTTTTTCCTCTCCCTCCTACAGCTTTAAAAATTAACTTGCCTGGGGAGTTTCTCAAAATCCTTTCCTTTCTCTGGAATGATGGATAAGCCATGTAACTGATTGTCATGGCCCTAGGGAGGATAAACATCTTCTGCAGTTTAAAATAAAACCTCCTCGCTCCTTGGTTAATAAGTGTTGAAAGAAGCACAAACAGAGCTAACATGGGATTTCCATGACTAACAAGATGACCACATCAGTGAATGTTGTTTGGGGTTAAAAATGACTCAGCTTTTGCTTCCCCTGAGTAAGATGTTTTATCCCAGTGCAGGAAAAGCTGCCAAGAGCACTTTGAAGCTCTGGCAAATGCAATGGAGCCAGGATTGTGAACTGGGAAGTGTTTGAATGCCGGGTTAAAAAAACCCTCATAAACTCCACTCCATGTGTGCGGATTTCTGGAAGATAAAGGAGCCCACAGCTTCATCCAGCTTGTGCTGACTCTTTTCTTTTCAAAAGCCTTTTCAGATGTTTTCACTTTTCTGCTTGCTTTGTTGAAAGATGTAAAAATTTAAGACAACCACAAAGTAAACATTTCAAAACTTTCTATTCTAAAAATTAGTGACATTTTCAAAATCCCTCAAATTCCATTTCAGCACTATCAGAAATGAAGATGTTTGGGTTTGTTTTTTTTTTTTGATTGGCCAATTTTGCAGGCAGGTTTTTGTTTATTGGTAACTTTTATTTTTCAAAGAAAATAGATTTATTATTCAGTAGAAACACTAGATAAGTAGATGTCTTGTCAAAATCAAGCAGGTTTTCTTTATTAGAGTGAAATAGTAATGAACTCATCTGCTTCCAATATTTATAAAGAGTAGGGAAGGCCATTAATTCTGCTGCTTGTGAATAAAACCATCTGTGATTTCTTTCCATTTGATGTGTTTTGGTTTTAATACACATTTTTCACAAATAAGTGTAGGGATTTTTTGTGAAAATGTCACATTCAGAATCTCATAAAGAAGGAACGCAAGGAGGGGGAAACTAAATGTTTTGTTAGCTCAGTAATTTCTCACCTTGCACAGAGAGTAAAATTCCTGCCAACTTTAACACATTAGGCGACAGAATTACATGTTCGGCTCTAATGCAATCCATGACATGGAACAAGGCAAACAGAGGATGTTTGGAAGTTTGTTTTCCTTTGGGAATCACACAGCACATTTAACTTAATCTGTCCTGACACTTGAATTATAACATGAGCTTCTTTAGGGAAGCAAAATGGTAGATGCCTCTTTTTAAAGCAAAGCAGAAGTTAATAAAATGGGCAACACATCGAGGAGAAAAAGCCTGAATGAACATCATGCAATTCTCAGAGCAAACGGGCTCTAGTCTGGGGTTTTTCCACCAGAAATGCTGGAAATCTGGTGGCATCCTTCTGCTGAGGCTGAAATTTGACCTCTAGAATTTTACTCGATTAAAGCAAAAGCTACAAGAACGCCCCAGGTGAGACCACTTTGTCGATGGACTTGTGAGAGTTCTGTCTGAAATTAAACTGGGTATTCATCCAACTGCTCTGCCAGGATTTATTTCACAATCTTCCCAGCAGCTCATGCATTGGAGACTGTAGTGTGCCTCAGCTGTAGGGGTGAAGGAGAGCTCTGCTCCCAGCCAGCACAGCCCAAGCACCCCCACTGAGACAGGAGCATCAAAATGGGGCTTCAAATGGTAATAAGGAAAATTCACACTGGATATTGAGAAAACTTCCTAGAGGGGAAGCAGGTGAGGCCTGGGAGGTTGGTGAGTCTCCATCAGTCTTTGCCAAACACGAGTTGGGAGGGGAGGTGAGGCTGAACGTCAGCAGTGCCAGCACTGGGTCCTTCCCTGGCTCTGCCCCTCCTCGGGGAGCATGACTGATGTTCCCACGGGCATGGCTGGCGTTTGGGGTGTTTGGGTCTGCTGGGGGGTGACTCCAAATCTGCTGAAGTGTCAGGAAAACAGAGAGCCCAGGAAGCCATCATGCTGTAGAATCGTTTCCGTTTAATTCCCTGGCAGGGGAATGCTCCCACCAGGAGTGTTTGATCACGGTCCTTAATCCAAAACAAGGCAAGAAGCCCCTGGTGGTTTTTCACTGCTGGTGCCCCACAGGAGCATGGCAGGGGTTGGTTGGGATGCATCTGGCCAAAAGCAGAGGGCACAGGATGAGCAGAGTGAGGACAGAGGGAGAGCAGGAGTGGCCAGGATAGCCCTGGGCCACAGATGGTGCTGGTGACCGTTCTGTGGTGACAAATGAAAAGGGAAAAGCTGTCCTGTCCATGGGCTGGGCCAAGGGCTGGCAAAAACCAAGGAGTACAAGCTTGGGGATATGTGAGGATCAGGTTCACGAGCCCTGGAGGCCACAGGAGTGGCTTCCTGTGACTGATTGTTCTCTGAATCACACAAAGATTTTGTGCTTTTCCCAGCGGCACATAGCCCTGTTCCCACAGTCCCCACCTATGACCTGCCATGGGTGGCAGAAGCCAGTCAATAGACTCAAAGCCCTTAATGCAAGCGTTTTCCCTGTTCTGACTCTAAATTCCTTTTTCTGTCCAAATTCCTACTCATATGAACGTTTTTGGAACTTAATTATCCTTGAGACTTCTACCTCTCTGTGAAATCTGGTTTAAATCAGTAAAGAAAAGAGTTCAAAGTTATTGGGCAGGACAGGCAGACAGACAAGCACACAGGGATCACAGGAACCTTGTTTTCATAGGAAACTAGATTAAAAAAATCCCAGAGCAGTTACCAGCCCCTTTGGTGGCACGGCTGCCTGGTGCTGGGTTTGTGCTCCTGGGCAAGGGGAGGGGGCTGCAGCAGACCCTGCTCCTTCAGCCAGGGCTGCCTGGGCACTGATTCTGCAGCCTGTCTGCTGCTCCCAGCTGGATGCAGATTCATGACATCCCTGCTCGCTTTGGCATGCAAACCTGTACCTAATTTCTTCTGAAACGGGCCCTGAGGAAGTCAGCAGATGTTATTATTAAAGCATTGAGCATCAGCAGCTCCCGAGATATTGTCAGTCTGTTAATGAGCTGATCAAACTGGGGAAGGCAAGGGCTTTCCCTACTTCTTAATAAGGAAAATAAGACCTCCAAGGTTAAAAGACTTCATTTAAATTGCACCAAGTTTATAGGTTGCAAAATGTTCTTTAATCAGTTTATTCTTAGAAGGCCCTAACTGCCCGTGAACAGGAGTTGGCATTATCTTAAATGCTCCCACAAGAACACAGCAGCTCTGTCTTGGTGGGGTTTGATGGCATTTTGCTCCCTTAGTCTCCTTAACTAGACTTTTCTGTTCACCTTCTGCAATTCTTTTGTGAACATTCTGTGCATCATTACCCACAGCTCTGCCCCAAGTCTCCTGATAATTTGGGAATTATTAGGTTTTGCTCTTTGAAAGTTAAACTGATTTTCCTGTCAATATATTTGTTTTTGCAGTTTTGCAAATCTTAAATCCCAGCAGTTTCCCAAGGCTGCAGGAGACATCAGTTGTACAAGTAAGCCAGAAATATCCTGCATTGGGCATCTCCCTTCACCTCTCTGTGTCCTCCCTGACTCTGAGCCTGTCCCTGTAGCTGCAGACCCTCTGGATGCTGTTCTCCTAGCAGCAGTGGTTAATGGGGAACCCACTTTGTTGGCTTTTCTCTTAACCCCATACTGTCTGGAAGTCTGCTTGTGGTTTTCCACCTGCAGGGATGTTCAGAAATTGGACACCAGTGATAGTGATATGACACTGTTGGTAACAGCTGAAAGTTTGAAAGAAAACATCTATTATTTCTACAGGAGCGGAGGAGTATGACATGCCTCAATGGTGCCTTGCCACCATCACTCACCTGAGATAGGTCCAGGAATAAGCTGAAGAACTCTTGTCTTGGGGAGCTTCATTATATCCAAATTGCCAACAGGTAAACAGCTGCCAAGGAGTGGTCAGAGAAGGAGAATACAGAGAAGGCTCCTTTAATTCTCTCCATCTGCTCTTGGTGCAAGTGGGAAGGAGAACACAAAGGTGAGGCCCCATGTCCCATGTCCTGCAGGAGCTGGCCTGGTGTGGTTGTGGGCAGCCCCATGCCCAAGGGGGACTCCCAGGTGCTCAGCAACACTTCCTCCTCACCATGGGTCACTGAGCTCACACCCATGCCGTGATTTATTCCAGCATGGACATATTTACACCATCTGAGAAGCAGTGCCTGCTATAAATATGTCCATGCTCTCCCTTTTGCTATGCACCAGTGAGGAAGGGGCATGTTGTGATAAATTGACCCTGAAATGTGGTGCATGTACACAGTTTCAAAGACTGGAAGGATTGGTCAGTTTGGTGTCTCTCTGTTGTGGTTCAACTTGTTATTTTTAAAGGCATCTGCTGAACTGTGGCTTCCAGGGAACATTTCCAACATTACTGACATTTTTAACCCTAAAGTGTGTACTTGGCAAAACTTTATGAACACTAATAAACAAAAAGGTCCTCAACTCCATCTCAGCATCAAAGCAGGGCTGTTCTTCCCCTGCTGTGGGCAGCGAGGGCAGGGCTGTGTCCTGGCAGGGGAGACATCCACTGCTTCCCCTGCAGGGAGAGCATCCCAGGGCAGCCAAGCCTTGGTCCACCAGCACTTGTACACGCCCTGCTCGAGACCTCCAGGGACCTCAGAGCCTTCCTGAGCAGGACCACTCACAGGTCTGTGTCTGCCAGCATCCTTTCACAGTCCTGGGTCACTTCTGCTGACTTCAGAAGATGACATGGAACAGAGAAATAAGGAACCTGAAAAGAGTCAGTGAGAAACAACTGCCAGTGGTTCAGACAAGAGTGTGGAGCTGGCTGTGCTGTGGGGGATGCTGAGGGGCACTGACACCCAGCATGCCTGGGGCCTCCCTGCAGCCAGGGTGCCCGGGTGAGGCTGGTTAGGTGCGAGGCTGCACGATCAGGTCCCAGCTGATGGTGAAAGGAGACACCTGAGCCTTTCTCATCATTTCCTCAGATCTGGGCTCCATTGGCAGATCTGCCTTTGAGCTGCTGTTTCTGCTGCCTGCCTCTTCTCCCAAACTGTGAGTATCAGCTGTATTTTTTATCTTTCAAAGGAAGTTTATAATTAGGCTGGAATTCTTCAGGCAGAGGCAAAGGCCATGCTGGTTTGGGTTAGATTGTTTTGTTAAATTTTGAGAAAAAGTGTTCTTCGTTAAAGAATATGCACTGGTTTCCAGAGGAATGGCTGAGACCTTCCCCTCTCTAGTATTTGGAGTCTTGTGCAGTTCTAAACTTGAGTTTCTTTCCTGTTAAAATATTGAAAGCTTGCCTTTGCTTTTGTTTTCACAAAACTTGAGCTGAGCTGGAGGAGTGCCCCAGGCTGTGGAAGCAGAAGCTGGGTCAGCCCAGTTTGAACTGACTGTGTGCACAGCAGGGCCTGAGCAGCCCAGGAGGGGTTGTCAGCAATATTAGGAAGAGGAAGCTCATTTTTCGAGGAGTTTTGAATGGTTGTTTATCTCTGCACAGGGCAGAGCAAGAATCTCAGTGGGTGAATTGGGTGAGCTGGGCTCTGCTGCCCTGTGTGTGAGGGGCTGGCTGTCCTTTCTCTGCTGTGCCATCTGTTTGGTTCTGTTGGAGCAGTGCCACTGGTGTCTGTGGCCAAGAGTTACCCCTTTGGATGTGTATTTTACTTTTATTTTGACAAATGTTTTTTAGCAGAGTGCCAGAGCTGCAGCTGGGTCCCAGCACAGCTCAGGTCTGGGGGAGTTGCAGTGTGTGGAGCTCCCTGAGCTGTTTGGGGTGAGCTGAGGATGGTGCTGTTCTCCCAGCCTGTCACCACCCCAGGACATGTGCCACCAGGGGCTGTGGTGAGAGCTGGCAGGGGAGAAGTTCACAGAAACCCTGAGTCCCAGGGAGCTCCTTGGCCCTGGAGGGTCAGAGGCTCATGCTCAGGAGGAGGGACCCATCCACAGCAGGGGTCTGCTCTGTGGCAGGGTCTGGGAAAGCAAGCAGCCCTCGCTTTCACTTCTGGTGGTTCTCTCCATGCTTTCTATTAGCAGGACACAGATTTCAGGTGGAAAACTTTCCTGCAAACTCTGCATCACTGAGGAGGCAAGAGCAGGAGAGAGCAGTAGGAATGTTGTTGTTGCTGCAAGTAGAGAAACACCCTTGCCACGTGTGGGTGGACAGCAGCCCTGGAGCGTGGAGAGGCCGTGCCTGGCCCAGGAGCTGTCCCAGAGCTGCTCCAGAGGCACAAGGGAGGGAGCTGGGCTGGGCTGGGCTGGGGCCAGACCTCTGCTGGGAGCACCTGGGCAGGTGGTGCCATGCCAGCCCTGCTTGGTGCCCCCCAAAACACTCCAGGCATGGATTCATGACAACATTTTCACCACAAAAACGTGTGAAGGGTTAAAGCAGCCACTGTGCACTCTTCTGGTAAAACCCAGCCTAACGTGGTGCTGGTGGGGTGCAGGTTTCTTTGTTGAGTCACCAAAACTTTAGAAAACATGAAAGCTCTTCGTGTAACTGAAAAGGATACTAGATGCAGGCTTATTTCTGTGTTTGCAGGACTATTTTGGAAGAAAAAAAAAATGTTATTATTTAAAAAAAAATCAAGCTAGAGTATTTTTTCATAGCATAATACCAAAAGGAAAGTAGTGCAGCTTTGGGCAAATTAGAAACAGGCTTGAGTATTAGACTCTACATGGATGGTACTCGGGTATTAATCCATTAAAGCAATCAAAAGAGCTTAAATAAGAATCTGAAGGCTGCAATATATATGTCAATGAACAAGCTGTAAAACTTCCTGAAAAGGTGATTTCAAAGCCATATTGTCCAAGCTTGGCAAATTGCATATTTAATTATTTTGTCAGTCCCTCTTTCTACTCTAATCTTTTGGTGAAATACCTTTAGACATATGAAATCAGTTAAGATAATTAGGGTATGATGGAATTAGGTGTTACTTGATTTTTAAGAAAGATACCATCCTCTGCCTTGGTATAAAATGTGTGCAGACCCCAAAAGCTGGACTGTATTGTAATGTTTTCTTTTCTATAAAGATCAAAGGTCTCCAGCCCCTTTCAAGATGTTTGCAGAATTTGTTTCCTAATTATCCCACATTTACTTATTTGTGTGCTGGGACATCAGAGTTAACTCTTTGATTGTAAAGATGAGATGGGACCTTCCTCCAGATGACTGCGCCCAGCAAAGCCTTGCATCTCAAAATTGTTTTTCAGATTCCATGGCTGCTCCAGTTCTGAGGTTCTGGTGTGGTTTAGGATAGATGAGGTGTTGTGTTTGCTTGATTTTAATGCCCCAGTCCTCTACAGCAAAGATTTGGTTTTCTGCAGTAAGAGTTTACACCTTCATTAATATCCTTTACAAGTTTACAAACTCTTGGTAAGCAACAGTAAACTATTTAGGCTTTGATTTGTCTGGGGGTTGGAACTGTTTTCACCAAACCTTTATGGTCTTTCCATGATGTGGTGCCCGAGTTTCTTCAGCAGAATTTTCTATAAAAGTTTTGAAATTAGAATTTCTTGGCTCACTTCATTGACTTTATTTTTCCCCCATCTAGAGAGGTATAAAAGACTGACAGGACACCCCAGAAATGTGAAAACAGGCTGTAAGTTTTGCAGTTTCAGTTGTGAAGTTACAAAAATAAAGTTGATTGGAATAGCATGACATCTATAAAATAAAAAGTAAAATGTTTATAGAGGAAGTCTAATATGAAACATTTTTAAACAATGTGTTTTATTTACTTTTTATACATTTCATTTCTCATATTCTTTTGAACTTTTTTGAATCTTCTCATATGTTTCCTAATTACATTTGCCTCTCTGACTCCTGTCTGTATTTCCCTCAGCACAGAGGGGCTGAGCGTTTGTCTCGGTTTGTGTTTGTTCCTTTCCTTTGCAAAACGGACACAGTGCCTGGAGCTTTTCTGGGGGTGCATTGCGCTGGGCTGGGGGGGAACTGAGCGTGGGCTCGGTGAAGGACGTGCCTGCACCGAGCTCTGTGGGCACCCAGCAGCACCCACAAACAAATCCCGCCGGCTCGTTCGGGGGAAAAGCTGCTCCCAGGCTGCCTGCTGACAAAGAGAAGCTTTTTCCTTTTCGTGGAGTGCTGCTGCCTGTTTGTGCTTCAGCGG
>VWZS01003263.1:167278-196299 GCA_013397075.1 Rhabdornis inornatus | reverse complement strand
GCATCCCCCCGAGCCCCCAGCCCCGGGAACACCCCTCGCTCCCCGGGATGCCGATGCCATCCATCAGCCCGGGCTGTTCCGGCAGGGTCAGAGCCGGGCTGTGCCTCGCGGGGTGAATGATGTCCTTAAATGCTTTCCTGACTTTTGCGGGGATATTTATTTCTTTGCCATCTTAGCTCAGGTGTGAGGTTACTTATTGTAGTTATTTTTTTTTCTCCTCTGCTTCTAAAATTCGGGGAGATTTTCTTCAGAATTCACCATTTCAGGCTTTGCTCTTAAATTGGTGTTTTGCTCATTTTTTTCTCCCAGTATCAATTATTTATCCACATAGGATTCTAAATTTCTCTCTTTCACACACTTCGATAGGAATAGTTTTCTTCCTCATTAATCAGTATATTACTCACTTAGCACCCCTCAAGAATTCAGTATTCATTTCAGTATTTTGTTTGTTATAATTCTTGACTTCAATAACATCACAGCTGAGGTTTTTTACGTTATGTACCCAGCTCAGAGAAGTGTTAGGGAAAAGGTGGGGTTTTTTAATTAAACATGCACTAAAATACATCTCCAATTCCAGCAGCCATTAATAAATATTTCAGGTGATGCTCTGGATTGAGTGCATATCCTTTAGTCTGGGCCGGGTAAAACATTTAGTTTCTTAATTTTGCATAAATTCCAATTTTTTTAAAATGACCAAATTTGAAATGAAAAAGCATCTTGGGTGTTTTAATGATAAGTTTGTTAAAGATCAAGAGGTCTCCTTTGCACTTGGGTAAAAATTTTGACTAAACTTGAACTTTAAAGTGTCACAGCAGCTTTTGAAGCAGTTTAGCCAGCGTTTCAACCTGGGGCTGACTGAGGGGATGTGGTGCCTGCAGAAGAGGCACTGAGGGGTTTCACACCAATTTGGTCCAGTCTCATCTTGGAGATTTCTAATCTGAGCTGCTTGAGGTATCCAGAGCTGTTCATTTGGCTTCTGGCTGCAATTTTGCCCTGATATCCCTTTACTTGAAAACCACATTTAGGAAGGGGGGGGGAGAGGGTGTGGGAGAGGAAGGAAATACAAAGAGATTTCACTGAAGAACCTGTGTAAGTTCTGGATTTTGAAAGTCAACTCAGAAATTCCTCAAAGACACAAACTCTGTTGTATTGCCACGAATAGCGACCCAGAACACAAGCTCCCAGCTCTGGAGTGAGCACAGGGAACTGGCAAAGGCAGCTGCTTGGACAGCAAACAGCTGCAGCACACACCATGCTGGAGGAGGAGGTTTCACTCGTGTTAATTACTGTGATGAGCAGAATAGCCCTGTGCAGTCAGCATCCTTGGGAAACCATCGATCCAGCTCTGCTCAGATGCTTTAAAAATAATTTTCAAAGCTATCCTCATTGAAAAATATAAAGTACGTTATTACAGGTAAGAATTAAGTTAAACTTTGTTTTTGCTTAATTCTAAACAGATTAATAGCATACATTAATAACATATATTAGTCCATGAAATGTCTTACCCAGGTCACCCCTACTGAGGACAAGGAGATGCCACGCTCCGTTCCCTGTCCTTCCTCGTGCTTTTCATTCATTGCAATTTCTGCTGCAGTTTTAGCCAGAGCAGCAATGGATCTGTTTGGATACAGATGTTAAATCCAGCTGCCGTTCTGGGCTGACACAAGCAGAAACACGAGGTTTACCTCGCCGTGCTGAGCTGGGAGCTCGGCGCTGTCTGCGGGGTTCGGGGTGTGCTCAGCCTCGGCTCAGGCAGGTGCACAAACACTTCCCCCTCCGAGGTGCTACCTGCTCTTTACTGGACGTTTATTACAAGTCGATGCAATTCCACAAAGCACCTGCATGCAATAAAACCCTGCTACATGTGTGAGGCCTTAAGGAAATTAACGGTTCCTCCCTAGGGATGCATATTTTGTTAAGATGTTTATTACAGATGAAGTGGTCCTGGGGTAAAACATTAACAAGTTGTAGAGTGATAAAAGGAATTTTATCATTTCTCAGTGACATAAATAGGAAGAAACCTTGAACTAAATCTATAAAATTCCTGTTTCCTAATGAATTTGCTTTAACTATTTATTAACTGGATGAACTTACACAGGCTGAAATTTGGGTTTTTTCTTCCTCATCCCCACCCAAAACCCAAGCAGAAGGCATTGTCTATGAACTGATGTGAGCTCTAGTGCTCTAAAAAGAAACTTTAGATCAATAACATTTTTTTAAAATATCAATTGTTTTCCTCTGTGGGTTTTAGTCAGGGCCCTAAAACTCAGATCATTCTTGTAACACTGATTTTAGAATCAAATGCAACATTAAAATTCTGTGTTATAATCATGCTAACTCATATTACTGAAATTACATGTTATATTTTAGGGTTCAGTCCCAGGAATTTATTTTTGGATGCCATTCTTTTTTAGCACCATATTAATGAAGTTTGCTCTTTACCATTATTAGAGATGAAAGCAGGAGCACTGCTTTGGACTGAGAATGCTCCATCTAATTGAATTATATGAATGCAGTTAAATGTCTACTTCAGAAAGGCCATATTCACTTTCAAGATTAGTTACTCCAAGAGTTAATGGCCTATTTAAGCAACATAGTCCAAGAGCCAAACACAGGTGGGCTGTGTTAATAACTTTATTTAAACCGTTTTTTCCCCTTTTGAGAGGCACAAGCCATCCATTAATGCATTCATTAGAGTTTATGGCATAGTTCTGCTTTTCTCCTAATGACACTATCCAGACTCAAACTTGCTTGGCTAATTTAGCCCAGCTGCCCTTTGCCTCTCAGCAACAGGTCCCTTGTTCTTCGGTCACGCAGGCTCAAGTGTCATGATTATTAGTTTTTGGTCATTGCTGCCCTTTGCAATATTGTTTTGTGTTTTCCCTGCATCAGAATTTACTTTTTCTTCAGGCTTTTAGCTGGAGGTTTGTGTGCAGCAGCTGTTGGAAGGGGCATGGCAGTGCAGAGGCACTGCCCCTCGCTGCAGCCCTCGCATTCCAATGTGATTGAATATTGTGGTTTATGGCTTCACTCTGACCAAACAAGCTCACAGGTTTTAATATCCAGCTCTGCCAAAGGTATTTGTGGAAGTTCCTCACAACTGCAGCATCTGAGCTTGCCTGGACTTTTCAGTTTTAAGTCTGATCCGAGTGTGCCTCTTACTGATGTCATGACAGCTGTAAAACGTGTGGCTGTGTACAGAAGTGCCTGTTTCCTGCAGTAGCTGCAGTGGAGGTGACCTGTGTGTGTTTAGTAATGAATTCCCCAGGTACTAATGAACATCACAACAAATCAGGATGACCAATGCATCACTGGGACAGGAAAAACCAGGGTGGGTCACGCTCTGCACTGGCAGCTCCTGACACTTGCACTTTATTTTGGAATATTTAATCAGTTTGGGTGTGGATGTCTGATGTTTCTGGGAGTCCTGTGTTAGCTGTTGGCTTCCAATCTGAAATTTCACCTCTGATAAGCTTGTACAAACAGTGGGGGTGGCCTTGGCCATCCTGGCCAGACCTCGGGGTCACAGTGCCACCGAACTGCAGCGACCACAGCGATGAGCATTCCTTGCTGCTTCCTAACAGACGGATTTGCGGGAAATAACGGCTCAGAACATTTCTGTACCTGCACCCAGCGATAAATAGCGCAGCTCCAGTGGGATGGCAGTGATGCTGCAGGTGTAGCATCGTCACTTGAGCAGGAGCTGTAGGAGTGCCACTGCAGACGCTACACTCGCGAACTGTCGCGTCAAGGCGTTTCCTTTCACTGATTTCACAGCGGCACGCGTGCGTTTGGTCATGGCCATCATCATCGTCCCCGCCGCCCATCGGTCGCTGTCGTCATTACCTGGGCACAGGTGATGCTGTGGGGCACGCCCTGCCTGCTCAGGGCTGCAGTGCGCCGGCCCTGCCCCGCGGGGACCGGGGTGCCGGGCCGTGTCCCCGTCCCGGTCCCGCCGCGTCCCGGTCCCGCCGTGTCCCCGTCCCGCCGTGTCCCCGTCCCGCCGTGTCCCCGTCCCGGTCCCGGTCCCGCCGTGTCCCCGCGCGGCCGCCAGGGGGCGAGCGGGCGCTCCGTGCGGAGCTGCTGCACCCGGGGGGGGGTCACCTGGGCTGGGACACACCTGAGCGTGGCACTGGGGTCACCTGTGTGTGACACACGGAGAGACACCTGGGCTGGGACACACCTGAGTGTGACACCGGGACACACCTGGGCTGGGACAGACACACCTGAGTGTGACACTGGGACACACCTGCCCTGAGATACCTGTGTCTGGCAGTGGGAGACAGACCTGAGTCTTGTTATGAGAAATTTTCAGTAATTCCTCCCCCTTTATCGTGTCTTCTTTATTTGATGTCTTTTGGCAGACTTTTTTACATAGGCATGTGAGTTCCCTGTGTCTTCTGCAATACTCTAACAATTAATTAATGTTCTCAGTAACTTTGAATAAAATCTCACTCTGCAGGAGGGGTTCCACGAGCACCTACAATATTTCTGGATGAATTGCAGCAGGATGTTGAAATTGTAACATCTTGTGACCCCAACGCTTTTATCTACAGGGGCAGTGAAAGAGTTAATGCATTAGTTAAAGAGATTTTTAGCACTGGTCTGAACTGAGGCTGACAATCCATTACTCATGACTTCTCAGAAACCTGGCCTAGTTATTTTCTCTTTCTTTTGTGATTTACAGATTTTTACACCAATTGTGAGCACTTTGCAGTTGGATTTTTATTAGAAACTCTGAAGTGAAGAGTTATGGTCTGGGATTCACAATGAGGGAAGCGTTCTGGTGTCTGTAGACCCTTTTCGTGTCCTGAGCCTGGCCCTGCCCAGAGAGGAGGCTCCCGTGTCTGCAGGAGCTGTGCTGGGCTGTGTGTGAGGCTGAGCCCTTGGGGTGTCCCTGTCCCCAGGCAGGCCAGCCCTGGGCACGAGGGAGAGCCCCTGCCCAGCACACTGGGCAGGCAGCTGGGCTGCAGGGGACACTGCGGCGAGGTTACAGGGAAAATGTCCTCCCAGAGAGGGTGGCTCGTCAGCCACAAGGTGCCCGGGGCAGTGGTGGAATCCCCATCCCTGGAGGGGTTTAAAAGTCAAACAGATGTGGCACTCGGGGACATGGGGCAGTGGTGGCTTTGGCAGTGCTGGGGGAACAATTGGACTCGATGGTCTTCGAGGGCTTTCCCAACTGAACAGCTCTGTGATCTCCTGGCAGTGATGGAATGGAGAGCCTGAGTGCCCAGGCAGTGAGCAGGGCTGGGTGTGAGCCTCGGGTGTGAGCCTCGGTGAAAGAATCGTGAGGAATTCATGTTGGGGTTGGCTGGAGACTGAAAGCTCCCTCCCCTGCAGCATCCTGCCCCGTGCTGGTGTCAGACAGAGCAGCTGCTCACTGCTGCTCCCATCAGCTCCTGGAAGAAAAGAATTGCAAAGAGAACTCTTGCAGCTCCAGGGATGCCTCTGTCCAGGGTTTATTGCTGCGTCTGAGGGCTGCTGGGCAAGCACAGTCACAGTGGTCCCTCATCCAAAAAACATTTGGGTGCAGTTGCAGCTCCTTGGCTCTGGAAGGACAACTGCAACCAGAGACAATTTTTCATTATGGACAAGAGAATTATGAGGTACAAACGAGTGTGCACAAGAAAGTTCATAAATTACTGGGGATTAGCATCAGTGATGGGCAGATCTGCTGTGTGCAGCCTTCGCCTGGCAGAACAGGCAGGATCCTGCACAGTGTTTGTCACAGATCAGAAACAACAGCCCTTTGACAGATGCCACGTAGATCTTCATCTCCAAATTCACCCATCTGAGAAACATCTGTGTGCTTAGGCTGGCAAATCTCAAGGAATGCTCTGCCAAGCAGCGTCCTTCCGCTTTTATAGCTCCGTAATCCTCATTCCTGCTCTGAAAGGAGCAGGAGTGTGTGCAGCTCTTCAGGAAAACTCTGTGGGTCCGGGAGAAGTCTGTGAGGAAAAGATTCATGGCGTGATCAAAAAGCACCCAGACCTTTTACAGGCAAGGCTCAGTAGGTGCTTTAAGCAGCTGTAAATAACGGTGAGGAGTGAGGGACAGAGATTAAAGAGCCGAGTGCCGTGGTCTGTGATGGGTAAGGGGGGGACAGAGAGCCCGGGAGCTGGGGACAAAGAGCCCAGGGGGGGACAGACAGCCCAGGCTGTCCCACAGAGCAGGGATGGTCCCTGTCCCTGGGCAGAAGTGTCCCCAGCACCAGGACAAGGCAGGCTCTGTGGCCAGAGCTGCTGTCAGGCCGCAGCCCAGGGCTTTGGGGCTTGGCTCGGGCACCTCCTGTTCCAAGGGTGGCTTTTCCCTGGAAATTCATCACAAAATGAGCACCATCCCTCAGAGTGGGCTCTGCCCCCAGGCCTGCCCAGGCGCTCTGTGCTCGTGCTGGCACAGCCCTGGGAGCTGCAGGGACGGTGCCCACCTGGAGGAGAAGCACTGTGAGCATGGCACAGGTTCTAGGGCAGGTCTGTCACAGCCTTTCTCCCCCATCACAGCCTGTGGGTGAATTCCCCCAAATCTCCCCTCCGTGCTTCCACCCCTTTGGAGTCACCAGCTCCTGTACTTGTTATAAAACAAGGCCCATTTCCCCAGGGAATTTTGAATTTGAATTCTGGGAAGTCTACGGATTTTGCGTAGTCTGCAGCAGTCACTAGGGATTTTTTATAGTTTTGTTTTTTATTTTGAGAGAAACCTTTGGAGAAGTATTACTTGCCTAGGGGCTGTCCCAATTTTTTCCATTTGTACAGGCAAAAGAATATTGATGGGGAGGGGCATAGGCACACAGAGCACCCTCAGGGCTAAAGATGTTTCATAGGAAATTGTTGCTTTCAGTCAGATGAAAGCAGATCCCTTTAATTTTTCGTTAGTGCACGCAAGGAACAAAGTGCTGTTTAGGTGTGCTGATGTTGTCCCTTGGGTCCAGGCTTGCTCTCTGTGGAGCTGGCTTGGAGCTGGTCTGGAAATGAAATGTTAAAGGACAGCAGAAGCGTTTTGTTTGTAAAGAAGTATCCCCTGCAGCAGGGTCCCAGCAGGCTGAGGTCACAGTGGGGCTCCCAGCTGTCCTGGGGGACACAGTGACAGACCAAGGCGAGGTCTGGCCCCTCTGAGGGGCAGTGAGTGCCTGGCACTGCTCACCTGGTGCTGAGGTTCCAGCCCCTCCCTGTCCCCGAGCCTGGCCTGGCTCCCTTTGCCCCAGCACCAGGGAATGCTCACCTGGTCCCTGCCCACACCAAAGCATCCCTGCTGCCCCTCGGCTCCCCTCCTGCCAGCAGGGAAAGCAGCACGTTTGCTTAACATTTGAGGGCATGATTCATAAACAACCCTTAATGCACCTTTTAACCTCTTTTTTTCATTGTTTAAATTTCAAATTTTTTGGATGCAAACTCCTTAAATCAGTTCAATATGCGCTGAAGGGCTTTGCTAGAATTTGGGCTGAATTGCTTCCAAATGGAAACACAGCTCCAAAAAACCAGCATGTCAGTGATTTTAATTGACTCTCTACTGTGTGTGTACCCTTAAATAATTGAAGTGTTTTCAATACTCATAGGTGCCTCAATTTGGCAGTTGTTTGGGTATAGTCCTAAAAAAAGGCAGAATGTAGAAGCATTATACCTTGGGCTTCACAAGGGATTCCCTCTGGATTTAATTGGGATTCCTGTAAAGCTGTGCAGAACATTGCCAATAAAACTGGAAACCAGGTGAGCTCTTGGTGAACCTGTGTGAGGTTTGGTGTGACCCAAGTGGCTGGGAGGTTTGGGATGAGAACCAGGCAAAATTCACTGATTTCGCCTGACCCTTCTATGTAATTTTGGAGTTTTTCTTTACTTGAAACACAAAACCAAATCTGAGGGCGCTCAGTTTCTATATCTGGGGCTTTCTTGGACAAGGTAGATTGAGAACAAGATTTGAGGATCAGGCTGTTTCTGCCTGGAGGATCTGTGATGTTTTCTGCTGGCTCCAGCTGCCCCAGGTTGGCTTCTGCACCCAGTCACACCAGGCAGGTGACAATTCTTCACTGTCCTGTGTCAGCTCAGCACAGGCCTGAACTCTGCTTGCAAACAAGAAAAAGTCATCGAGAGAACAGGAAATTCACACCTAAACACCATAACCCTACAAGATTTGTTCTCATCAAGTTTTACTGAAGTGAATTCCTCTTAATCCATTTAACAGGCATGATTTTTAACTCTGGAATGAGAGAGACAAGGTGGTGTCTTGTTCCAAAGCTGCTTTCTTGGCTGACAAAGACTCTCAGCTCAACAGGTGCCTGTTCCCCTGGTCTGGCTGCTGACCTTCCTTCTCATTTTTCAGAGGCACCCACCCCTGCACCCTGTGCACAAAGACCCTTTCCAGGTCAAGGGGCTCTGGGGAGAAAGAGAAGAGTAACTTAGAAAATGGAATGAGGACTCTTTCTCATGTCTTTCCTTTTTTCATGAGGAAAATTGTATGGTGAAAAAATAATTTTCTGTTTATTGTTTCCTTTTAACAATCAGGGAAATAGCAGCTACTGTTTCGTGTCTTCCCTCCTATTTAAGGCTCCTCTGCTAGAGTGGAAAGGGAGAACTTGTTTTTGTTTGTGCTTGTGTTCAGTCAGGGAAATAGCTGCGATTTTTATTTTCCTCTGAGAAGGAAGCTGTGGTTTGTTGGTACAAACACTGCAGGCATGCTGAAGAAATGCCCAAAGCATTCAGAGCACATGTGTGACCCCATGTTGGTCTGGTCCCAGCTGAAGGACGCTGGGATGCTGCTCAGGGCACTGCCTGTGCCCACCTGAAGCCTCCCCTGGTTTCAGTCCTGTGCACTCAGTTTCAAGGAAACTTTGTGGTCCTGGTACCCGCACTGCATGGCCAGGGAATGGGCTGGTGGGGTTCCACAGCCCTCACTGTCCCCACTCCCGGGGCTGCTGGTGCCAGTCTGGGCACAAGGTGCTCCCTGCCCTGCCCGTGGCACTCAGGGGGTTAACAACAGTGCAGGTCTGCTCTTGCACCTGTGCCTCCAGTCCTAAAAACCTCTGATGGGAAATCCAGATCCCAGGCCAAGCTCTGCCTATCTCAACCATTTAATCTTACAGCTTTTTCAGCAGGTTTTTCTTATGCATAAAATAAGCAAAGTTTGGTTTCCAAAGTGTTTTACTACACAAATCACAGAACCCTCAATGGCAGTGATCTCCCACTCATCCTGTCACAGCACTGCTCACTACCTGACTGTGTGTTCAGCCTTCAAACAGATTCCCCAACGCCCCCAGGGCTCAAAGGACCAGGCAATGGAGAGATCTGGCTCGCCATAATTGACTAAAATGTTTTTCTGGATACAAAAGGTGTATTTCATTCACTATTTTGATACTGTGTAAAATCAGTTTCCAACTTACGTGCTTCTGTATCATGGCAGGGGAAAAAGGTATCCCATGGGTTCTTCCACCATTCCTTGCTGGAAAGGAAAGCAGGCTAGGTGTGCTGTACCAGGGTAAAATATACATACATGCAAGTTTGCAGAGCAAATCCAAAGCATCACCTGCTCCTGCAGCAGTCCATTCTTGGGATTTCATTGTGCATTGGTACATGCTGTTCAATCTTTTTGTGTCTGGGAGCCAAACCATCAGGAAAGCATCTGGGCAGAGCGGCTCATCCCCTGGCATGCAAACTATGCACATGGGGAAAGATGCTGAGGAAAAAGAAAAAACTTGGAATTTCCACTGACTGTGAGTCATGTTGCCCAAAGCAGTCTCAGAGGATGAGTGCTCTAATGAAGCACAGAGCAGGCAGCCTTTTCTGGGGCTCCCACACTCACCCCATCCTCTTGCCCAAATATTGGCTGCCCAGCATCACCTGAGGCTGCATCAGCAGGGCATCCGAGGCAGAAAAACTTGGGAGATTTGCTCCTTCTATTTCCTGTTGTTCCCTTCTCTGTGACCTTGTGCATTTTGTCTTTCCCTGTCTCGTGTTTGGATCCCAGCAGGGCTCAGGTGGCCAAAGGGCCCGATTTGGTTGTGCTGGAGCAGCATTAACCAAACCAGTTACAAATGCTCCCCTCTCTGTGGCATGGCAAAGCAAACTTCAGGCAAACAGAGCCAAAGTTCTGAGAACATCCCAGAGGTGTGTGTGGCAGGAGGTGCTGCTGCTTCTGGGCTCCCACCCCACCACAGGCACCCCTGTGGCCCTGAGCTGGCCCAGGCAGGGTGGGGAGAGGAGAGGCACCCAAAGCCTTTGGTGTTCTGCCTGCCCTCAGAGTTTTGCCTGTCCCTGTCACTGCCCACGGCACTGAGCAGCTTTTTCCTGCAGCTTAGTTGCCTTCCTACTTTCTCCTGTGCCCTGAGCTTCAGGAGCAGAGGAAGAGTCTGATCTTGGCCAGGAATTAATAGATAGCAAAGCTTCTCTGCTCTAGCTGCTGACATGTTTCCAACCTGGAATAATTAAGAAGTATCAAGCATCTTGGAAAGCAGTTGACTCCCATTAGATTTCCTGCATGGTCTCCAAGTCAAAGAAATCAGATAAGATGTGGTGATGTTGGGGAATGTTTATGCAAACCAGACTCACCCTTCTCACATGCTGCATACATGATTCCATTACAGCACTCATCTTTCAGCAGACATCTCAATAAATAGCCTCTAATGTATAAAATAATTAAATCCTCCTCATCTCCCTCTTAAATCCTTCCTGTGTTTTTTTTCTCCATTGTGCTGCTCCTTTCTTTCTGAGCTGTCTTGCTGGCACCAGCAGGACTTGTGAGTGGTCACAGTGCTCGGTGGTGTGGTGGGGCTGGGCGTGACCATCCCCTCTGTGCCCTGCCCTGCCCAGCCTTGGCACGGGCTGTGGCCATCTCTGGGCAGGGCCGAGCTGGCAGCAGTGCCAGCTGTGACTCCAGGAGCCCCAGGGTGCTGGAACAGCCCTGGCCTTCGCTCTGAGTGTTGTGCCTGCACTCCGGGTGCTGCAGCACACACTGTGAAGCTGTGGGGGTGGCAGCAGGCTGTTCAGCTGCTGCTGAGGTGTCTGCCAGGGTCAGGTAAGGCTGGTGGCCAGCTGAGGTGTCTGCCAGGGTCAGGTAAGGCTGGTGGCCAGCTGAGGTGTTTGCCAGGGTCAGGTAAGGCTGGTGGCCAGCTGAGGTGTCTGCCAGGGTCAGGTAAGGCTGGTGGCCAGCACACAGTGCAGGTCCTCAGCTGCAAGAAGCTTTTTGCTTGGTTCTGTTCTGCACGGGGCAGGGCCCCTTGCACAGCCCCAGTACAAGGTGGGGCTCCCAGCAGTGCCCAGCTGGGCTGCAGCAATGGCCAAAAGCTCCCTAAGCTCCAGCCAGCCTCCTCTTCCCTCTTTTTATCCCTAAGCTCCAGCCAGCCTCCTCTTCCCTCTTTTTATCCCTAAGCTCCAGCCAGCCTCCTCTTCCCTCTTTTTATCCCTAAGCTCCAGCCAGCCTCCTCTTCCCTCTTTTTATCCCTAAGCTCCAGCCAGCCTCCTCTTCCCTCTTTTTATCCCTAAGCTCCAGCCAGCCTCCTCTTCCCTCTTTTTATCCCTAAGCTCCAGCCAGTGTCCTCTTCCCTGTTTCTGTCTGTGCAGCCCAAGGCACAGAGGTGCTCAGCCTCTCCCCAGCTCTGCTGTGGCACACCTGGAGGCAGCCCATCGTGGTTCTCACACCTTTCAGGTTGTGACAAGAAATACAGGTGTTCTGAGGTTTCTCTCTGTCACACATACAGGACATTTGCACGGTATAATTAATTGAACCCACAGTGCAAATGTCCAAGAGGAAATAAATAGTTTTAAAGGTGCATAATGTCTGGGAAGCGTGTGCTGATCTCTGGGGAGCAGCTTGATTTCCTGAATGCATTTTGAAACTACCACTTCTGACAGGTCTCAGTGTTTCTACAAGCCATTTTCCCATCAGTTAAAGAACCCACTTCAAGCCCGAAATAAGGTTACCAATGTTTTCTAGTATTTTTTTATTAACCACCTCCACCATCTTGTAATTTAAAGCACCTGTCCATTTAAATTTTCCTCCTGACCTACTAAATAACCCTGCATGATACATACAATGAAACTAATGGCTTTTGGATGATGTTGTTGAAAACTAGCTTATGAAAAGTGAGTTGAATGAACCACACTGCAGGAAATCCTTTTCATACCCCCTGGAAAACTGAGCTGGAACACCTTTCTGGTTCAGAATACGGGGCTGAATTCTTAAACAGTTATCACTCACTTTGCACTTGAAAAATGAGGACTGTCTTGTGATTTCTGGTGTCCTTGGTGTCACTGTGCAGCCCTTCCCGTGGTATTTTGTGAGGAATGCCAGAGGCATGGCACACTCGGGAGCACTTGCCCACTGAAGACAGCCATGCAAAGAGATTGCTGCCTTCTGCTGCACTTTCTCTTGTTCTTACAAAAATAGGAAGCTTTGGCTTTTGTCGAGGAGTGGTGAGTAGATTTTCTCCCAGCCAGAAAAGGAGCAGCTCTGTGCCTTCACTCAGTTACCACTTCAGTGTTTGTGAATCCTAAAGCCTGGTGAGCCCCAGAGGGGCTGTGGGCACCGAGGGGTTGTGGTGCTCCAGATGTTTGCACAGGAGGTTTCTCGGGTCTCTTGAAGCTGGGGCTGGCAGTGACAGTGCAGGTGTGTGGGAGGATAACTGCAGTCCTGCCCAGGAGGCCACAAAAACAGGGGCTTGGTATTTTCACGGGAAGCCACCTCTCCTGACAGCCAGGCATCGTTATCCACATCCTGCAAGGGCTGGCCACAGGCCCCCGAGATTTGTCAGAGCAAGTAAGAAAAAGATAGTTCAAGAGTTAGGTAATGATGTGCGCCGAGAACTGGAGACTGCAGAGATAAAAGGCAACTAGTAGCAAAGCATAAAGACTGACACCACTTAAAAGGGCAGGAGAAGTAAAATGGCTAGACACATCATAGCCCTAATGGGAAACACATGAGAGATGTTGATCAGAGAATGCTGGCAAACAGATGAGGTCTCTGAAAAAAAAGGGGGAAAAAAAGGAGGAAACAGAAAACAAGATGGAAAGATAAAATTTCAAAGCAAGCCCTAAATGGATAGCAGTTCCAACTAATAGGAAGACCTGTAGTGATTTTGCCAAGTAGTACACAGAGAAGCTGATGATCATTAATATCTTGATAAATTTATTATCAGACCATTCAATCCTGTCAATGTCAATTCTCTCCAAGAGATTAGAGGTGGTTAATGTGGGTAAAAGCAAGTGAATTCCTAAAACCACTGATCCTCCTTGTCTGCATCTCCACATACTAAATAGTCAGGAGTTAACTGAGGAGAGTAACTTCCTACCTGCTGCAGTTTGTGGGAAAGACCCTTCTGAACACCCACCCTGGACACGTGGAGCTGGAGGGACACACCCAGGGGTGCTGTGGGAGATGCCAGCAGGGCTCGGGGCAGGTTCCCCTGGCAGCACTGCCTGGCTGTGCTTTGATCTTACAGGTGTTGTGTCCTGCAAAAGCTGCGTCCCCACAGCCCAGCTGAGCAGGGACAGCAGCCACTGAACCTCATGGGGAGAGAGAAAACTGAATTTCAGCAGTGCTGTCTACTCCTGCCACCACCTGGAGAGCTGCTCCTGCATTTCCCCATTGCTTTCTGAAGGATGTGTGGGCTCTGGCCCTGAGCTGCAGTCATTCACAGGGCAGGGAGTCACTGACTTGTAACTCACTGCCAGTAAGACACAATAAAAGCTCAGAAGTTCAGTGAGAGCCAAAGGCTTGGCTGTCCCACAGGCAGCAGAGCTGTGACACCACGCTCTGCACACCAGAATTATCACAGCCCAGGCAGAGCTCTGCATTCATTCCTACATTTGCTTCATGGAGTTTGATGTGCCTTCATTTTTAAAAAAAATTAATTACTCATGCCTTATGCTATCTTTTGCAGCAGGGCTGACACATTTTAAAACTAAAAATACTCTTCCTACATTTTCAATCAGGCTTCATTATGAATGGCAGATGCTTGAAGCTAAAGTGAAAATCATCATCAGTTGTATTTATTGGCTAAATTCCTGCAACACTCAAAGCTTAAGAAAAATCAAACATGTTTGACAGCTGGTAGAATGAAAGGAAAGGATAAATCTTACCCTGACAGCATGCAGCATATTTATCATAAGCTGTTAAACTCAGAGAAGTATCAGCCTTCCACCAGAATGCCAGCACTGCTCTAACAGGGCTCCTGAGCAGCTACTGGGGGCAGAGGTGTCCCTGCAGAGCCGTGGTGTGCCAGTGCAGCTCTGCCAGGGCTCTGCTGGGCTGTGGGGCATGGCTGTGCTCACCTGGGGCTGGGTCAGCTCTGCAACCCCAGCAGGGCTGCAGCTGGACACTGGGGCAGCACAGCTGGACACCCTGCACCCACACAGAGCTGCAGCTGGACACTGGGACAGCACAGCTGGACACCCTGCACCCACACAGAGCTGCAGCTGGACACTGGGACAGCACAGCTGGACACCCTGCACCCACACAGAGCTGCAGCTGGACACCCTGCACCCACACAGAGCTGCAGCTGGACACTGGGACAGCACAGCTGGCTGTCCTGTACCCACAGCATGGGTGTGCTGGGGACAGCAGAGCTCCTGACTTCTCCTGAGCCTCTCACTTGGCAGCAAGCTGGCGAATGTCTGAGAGGCACGATGGCTCAGGTGGCTTCAGGAGCAGAGGGGGCTGCTGTGGCTCCAGCCCCAGGTGTGTGCTCCACCCTGAGCAGGGTGAGGCTGAGCTGGGCTGGGCTGGGGGCAGCCAGGACCATCCCAAGGCAGCCACAGCTGCAGGGCTGGCCCTGGACAGCGGCCGACCCTGCAGCCCTGGGGTAAGCAGGGGATGGTTGGTATCTCTTCCATCAGGGCAGCAAGATGATTTCCCAGTAATTTAAGTACAGAAAGATAAAGTTTCAGCTAACTTGTTAACCTGATTGGTGAGCACTAACTCCAGTGTCACATTTCACCTCCAAATAATTGGGGAATTGTGATTTGCATTCATTCCCTCTTCACCTGTGGGTCAGAGGTCCCTGGCATGTCCTACAGCATTTGAACAGCTGGTTTGAGGTAATGCTGCTGCGTCAGTGCCTCGGAGCTGGGCAGGTTCCATCGCTGTGGGTGACCTCTCCATCCCACCTCGAGAGCGTGGGCTGGCTCAGCGCTGACTCCTTATCACCAGCACTTATGTGGCTCTAGAAGACATTTGCAAACTCTTTGTTGATACATGTTTTGCAGGCTAATATTGCTTGAAGACTGTCTGTCTGTAAAATGTATTTCTGAAGAGAGCACTGAAAAAAACCTGTCTAAAATAGAAATGCATGTGTTATAGAAAAATCCCGTTTTACTACCAGAAGTTTGCAGATTATTATTTAGGTCTGTTTTAACTTGATTTTACATGATGCAGATTTATTAGGTTGCAATTAAATATTGGGGTAAAATAATTCTGCCAATAAGTGATTTACTGTGTGTACAACCCCATTATCTGTGCCTATAGCAATTAGTATGTTACAACTTAAGTATTATATTTACTTTCTACTGAATGTAATCAATCCCAAATTCTATCATCTTTCATTAAATATACATAAAAATACTGCAAAGGGCAGCAGAAGTGGCAAACTTCGGCTAATCCAAAAACAAACTACAATTTCATAGTACTAAGAATCGACCCCAGTTTTCCAAGTAGAAAACACATTATTTCCCCAGTCAGCACCAGTGAGTTTCCAGTGGGTTTAGAAGACCCACAGGAGTTAGACTGACCCTAATGAAACATCACTGTGGGTGAGGAGGCTTCTTCCTGATCCTGGCACTCCTGCTCAGGAGCAGTAATTCCATGTGTGGCTTTCCTGCCAGAGTGGGGCAGAGGAGGCTCTTGCTGGGCACAGCTGGTGCTGCTGGGGCACACAGGGGCTGTGCTGGCAGTGGGTTTGTGCCAGCTGGGATCAGGGGCTGGGCTGGCACTCTCAGACCCGTTGGAGCCAGTGCCCTGCGTTCTGGGGCAGGGCAGGGTGCCAGGGACAGGTGAGCTGGGTGCACCTGGGGCAGCCGGGTCTCCTGCCACTCTGCTGCTTGCAGAGCAGTGCTTTATGCAGAACCACGGCATAGACAATGTGTAAACTGTTGGGAAAGAAGAAAATGATTTGGGGTTGAGCGCCTTGTCTGAACTTTGTCCTTTTCTCAAGCAAAAGAAAATATTATTTCACCTTTTAAAGAGCCACACATAATAAGAGGCAAAATGTCAAGACCAGTGTTGATATAAACCCCCAAGGAAAACAAACTCTATGTGACTTCTCCAAAAGGTCTCACTTCCTCACCCCTCTCCCCTAGTTTAAACAGATTTAGTAACTGAGGAGGAAGGGGGGAGGGAAGGCTCTTCTCTGGTGGCTGCTGAAGGTCCTGTGCATGGGCCCACTTGTGCAGCATCCTCGCTGCAGGGGTCTGGTCCCACACAGCACCTGGCAGAGTGCACAGCCAGGCTGGGGGAATCTCTGGCTCTCCCAAGGGGATGTGGCTGCCCGGGGCACAGCAGGACAGAGGCACAGATCCGTGCCAGCACAGGGCTCTGAGCTGCTGGGGAGGAGCAGGGCTCTCTCCTGGTGCCACTGCCTGGCTGGGCTTTGGGAGATGTCACCAGCACAGGTGGGCACAGGACACGCCCAGGCTCTGTCACCTGTTTGGGTCTGTTGCTTCTCCAAGGCGTTACATGAGGTCAGAGCTGCTGGCAGCTGGCACCGAGGAATGAAAACTCGCTTGTGTGTAGGCTCAGCCTGCTGGGGTGATGCCTTCAGTCAGAGGGACAGAGAGCTCTGAGGCCCCTCAGAAGGTGGAAGCTCTGCACGTTGGCACAGCGAGTTCCATCTGCTTCTGCCCTGTGTCTTCACAGTCGCTGTTGGTCTCACCTTCCCCCTTGGGCTCTGCATTCCCCAGCACCCTGATCCTGCAAAGGATCTTGTTTTAAATGGCATGTAGCTGCTTGTTGGGGACAGGCTACAGTTCTCCCAAAGCCGCTCAGCAATGGGAAATATGAACTTCCCAATGACACTGCTGTTACTGGGGAACACAGAGACAGTAATTCCTACCCACAGCCACAGCAAGTGTCACGTGGTGCAACACAAAGTACAGAAATTAATAATTAATAGCCTTGAAGAGGCTTCAGAAGAGCTGTGCTATTACGTGATCAGAACCAGGATAAATCACAAGCAATTCAGAAGTATATTCCCAGGTTCACTCATAACCAGCGTGGTATTTGGAGTCGCTCTGGGAGCAATAAATGACAGAGAGTCCATGTTATAAAAATAAACATGAACTTAAGTGGTAAGGATTCATTTAAACCAAAAGGGAAAAGACTTCCCTACTTGCACTATCAGTTTAACATAAGTAGAGCAAGTTTTACCTTGAAGTATCTGCCCCATGCTGGGAGGAGGGAACCGCAGTGGAGGGAACTGGTTGACACTGGCTGCTTCACTTCAAAGGTTTTTAACTAAATTCTCCAAAATATGAGCCTCAAAATGCTGTTCCAAAGCGAAAACAAAAGGCAAAATGCAGCTGTTTGTCTCATGGCACTTCTACTCAGTCTTTTTTTTGAATGTGACTATGACCCCCCTATGCACAGCACTGGGGTTTTATCACAGGCGTCACGGCATTCAATCCAGCCTTTAGAACTCCACCCCAGGAGCCCTCAGCGAGATTCCCTGCACTGACATTCCAGTCCTTGCACTCACAGCCAGAACTGATAGTGCCCCTCGTGCTGCTCTGAAGGCAGGAGGAACTCAAACTTTATTTGTTGACATTAATGGTTCTAAGCCACCTGAGTGGATTTTAAGAACCTAGTCTGAAGCTTTTTGCTGACTAAGAAATTCAGCATTTTGCCCAAAAATGCTCGTTGAAGTTTATATGATGACAGGCTTTTCCAATCTGACATTCCTTTTTTTCCTTCGGTATAACAATCTTACAATGTCCTCCAGCGCAGACCAAACAATCCCAATCATTTGTTCAGTCTAGCTAAACGTGGAACGCCTCCAGCCCTGTGCTGGTGGTGCTGGGAGGGGGCACAGCCTGGCTCCGCAGCCCCGCTCTTGGCACAGCACAGAATGCTCTGGGGAGGAGCAGGAGCAGAGCGCCGGGGCTGGTGGAAGCAGCCGTGTGTCCCCGCCCAGGGAAATCACCCAGGCTCGGGCACAGGAGCCCTGCCCTGCCAGGGCAGCTCTGCTGGCACCCAGCGAGCGCTGCCCGGGCCAGCCCCGCTGCTCGTCCCCTGCCCACCGACCCCGCTGCTCTCTGACCCTCGCTGCATCTCGCTTCTGGTGTCGGCTCCTCCTCACAGGCTCCGTTTCAATTAGCTCCCTAAATAAATACAATTTTGATGTGTGGTCTCATAGTGGGTTATTAAACTGGCTCCAAGATGCTTTTCAGCGAGAAGCAGCTCACTTTCCACTGGATTATCCTGCTTCACACTTCTGATGTAAAAACCCCGCGGGGTAAACACACACAAGCACTTGTCTTTTCCTTCATAGCAGATTTTTTCCTAATGTCTTGAAGAATTAGCCTTTAAACGGTTCTTGGTGCAAGCAGAGCGGTGCCGGTGCCTCAGCCGTGTGCAATCTGCGGCGGCAGCAGTAGATGGAGCCAAGCGAGAAAGGAAAGGTCTGAGGATTGCAGCATCTCTCCCATGGTGCAGGTTTAGCGCTTGACTTAACTCGATTAAGAAAAAAAAAATCATTTAGTTCCTGATGCTTTGAAGGTAATACAGGGAATAATTATGTGTAGCTCTGCCAGCGCAATACCCAGTGGAAAACAGTGACTTTTGGAAAAGTAACAAGTTGGAGACAGTTTATCTTGAGGGATGAAGTATATAGTGGAAGGGAGAAAGGATAGTTGTATTATAATTTCGTGAAGTTGAGAGATGAGGAGAGTATTCTGGGAGGTGGCAATAGGGTTTTGAGCACTGAAATGTTCCTTCCTCTTCTGTGAGCCCTGAGAAGTTACTCAGCCAGGCAGGAGTTATCCCCAGCGTGCCCAGGGATGCACTCAGAATGTTTCTGCTGGGCAGCAGGTTCAGAGAGGGTGCAGCACTGGTGCCAGCACGCAGGGCTTCCCCAGAGACACTCACTGCCTTCTTGTCAGCCGTGGCAGGAGGCCCATGGAAGGTGGCACTCGTGCTCTGTAGTGGGCTGGCACTTTCTTGTTCTGAGGCCCTCTGAACAAACTGTGAATGTAAGGCTGCCTTCTCTAACCAGGGGCCACACAGGTCCCCGAGCTGTGCAGGTGGTGTATGCTCAGCAAACTCTGCTGTAGGGGATGTTGGAACAACAACACTTTACCCAAGGCACGTTCTAGAATATGTGCTGGCGTGGTGTAAGATGGTTTACGTCTGTGTTTTGGGGGAAAACACTTTGTTGGCCAGGAGAAATGGAGAAAAGTCAAGTGCTCACAACAGCCTCTGGTTTTGATGCAGTTACTGACTGACCTGATGGCTCCTCAGAACCGGGCTGCTCCTTGCTGAGGGGGCAGAACTGCCCCCCACGCAGGGCTGCCTGCTATTGGGACAGGTCAATGTCCAGGTGAGAGCTCAGCAAAACCAGGGACAGCGTTTCCCCCATGTCCCAGTGACCTGTGCCAGGTGGAGCCTGGCCCTGAGAGCAGGGCACGGCTGGCACAGCAGGACAGGGGCAATCAGCACCTGCACGCCCCGAGCACTTCAAGCAGCTTGTGTAACGGGCAGTCACTGGAGCTGAAACGGGAAAAGATGAATGAGACCCTCCCTGCAACTCTCATAAACCAATCCCTGTTTCATGTTTTCGATTGGGTTTAACTCATGCTGAATGTTGCTGTATGAAGATGCTGTTTATTTGGAAGTTGCTGCATTCTAGTGGTCAATGAATACATCTCTGTGTGCTCCAAGTTCTATTAAAAATCACATGGAGAAAGGTGATGGAGAAAGACGAGATGTAACTTGTCCAGTTCTTTCTGCATTTCTTTTAGTTTCAGCACGTGAGGTTCAAACCCTTACCAGGAATACTTTGTCCTGGAAGAACTGAGAAAGACAAATTGTTTATCATTGTTCCCGTTTTCCTCTGCTCTTGCCTTTCTCCCTCCCGGGGCCGGCTGGGTGTGACAATCCCAGCATGGTTCCACAGGCAGGGCTGCAGGCAGCTCTGGATTCTCACACAGCACTTCCAGTGCGTGTCCAAAGGTGCCAACACATCCACAGGAGATGGATCAGACGTTTGAAAGAGGTACAGAGAGCACTCAATCTGCACAGTTTGATAAATACTTGGAGCAGTATTTTGGGGGGTGTGTGGAGATCTGGGGGAGGAGAACTGGCAGCAGCAGGACTGAGGTGTGTTCTCCCTCCACAGACCCCAGTGCAGGTGTCTGGGGAGGGCTGCCCCGGTCTCCTCCTTCCCGTGCCACTTCTCCGTGTGCTGTGACCATGTAGAGACAGAAACAAATGAGTAAGACCTTCTCATGCAAACAGGGAAAAATATGAAAATATTCTATTCCTCTAAAAATATTCAGAAGGTGAATAAAAAGCATAGAAGCAAAGTTTTAAAAAGATTTAAAACTCCAGCCTTTTGTACAGTCCATTTCTACAAACACATTGTGCCCGTGGTGCTCCGATGTCAATTAGTCAATGAAACTGGCAAACAAAACAATGCTTTAGAGTTGTAATTACCTAAATATTCTACAATTAGCACATAAATATTAAATCCCCGTAAATAATGTTGTCAGATCTATTTGATTTCAACTGTATTGTATTGTTGTTAAATGAAACAAACACTGCATTTAAATTTATTCCCCTTGCAGTCTTATTGTTCAGCTTTATTTAGATTTCTTTTAAAAGAGAAAGAGAAAAACACGTCCATCCTATGAAGAAGGCTACAGCCAAAACAAATGCACATCAAGTAAGTTTATTTAAGCAGATGTGCTCATAAAATGTTAACAAGACATGAGATAATTACAGGAAAAGGCTAAAGTCCAACTCAGTATGGAGTCCAAAGGTCTGAGTTTTATTTAAGACTGAGATCAAATAAAATATGCACTGACAGTGTAACACCAAGTCTTCTATCAGTAGTGATGCAGCCATTGTTTTCAAGGCCAATAAACTTTAATGTAGCACTGGAGTTGTATCCAAATCACATAAAATGCCTAGCCATAGAACATGTAGAACAGACTAAAATGGGGGTTACGCTTCAAAATATTGCCCTGGTGCAGATTTATTTATTACCACTCTCATTTTGATGTGGGGACTGTTCCTTACATCGAGATAGTTCTTCAAATGTTGGTGTTTCTACTGCAGGCACACCTTTGTTCTTTGTTCTTCGAGAGCTGATTGTCTTCATTTACCTAAACCAGCGCATTTACCTAAACCAGGGTGATGCAGACCCCTGAGATGTCACTCAGGATTCCTCAGCTGATGTGACCTGTCCCGGATTGGTGGCAGGGATGCAACCGCAGCACAGGCAGGGAGAGGGCAGAGCCTCGGGGAGGGGGTGCAGGGCTCGGGCTGCCCTTGTCCCCTGTGCCCCCTGTGTCCCCTGTGTCCGCTGTGTCCCCTGTGCCCCCCTGTGCTCCCCTGTGCCCCCTGTNCCTTTGTGTGCCAGCACAGTGGCTCTGTCCCCATGCAGAGTCTGCCCCTCACTCCTTGGATCACGCTGCTTTGTTTGCACTGGGTTTGACCAGACCATGAAGTCTCTTCCCACGTTCATCTATCCTGGCAGAGCTGTCCAGCCTGGCACTGCCAGGCAGGGAGAGACACTGGCTGGCTGTCACCTCTGCTGCTAGGGCCTCTGTGTGCACCCCTGAAGCCCCGTGTCCCCTGTGTCCCCTGTGTCCCCCTGTGCCCCCCTGTGCTTTGGCACTTCTGGTTGGCAGCGCCGGTTCTTTCTGCTCCGCCCTTGTGCCGGAGGCTGCCCTAACACTTGGTGGAAGCTTCAGGGCCGAAGAGGTTCTTTGGCTGAAGGTCTTCGGGCTCTAAATAAATGGTTCATTCTCTCTTTGTTTCCATCCTGCACCGGCGGTAAGAGTTGGAACGCTCTCCCCTCAGCAGAGCTCGGGTCCCCTCTCCTGCATCCCGCGGGTGCTGGCAGAGCTGGCACAGCCTGGCACAGCCCGGCACAGCCCGGCACAGCCCGGCACAGCCCGGCATAGCCTGGCATAGCCCGGCACAGCCCGGCACAGCCCGGCACAGCCCGGCACAGCCCGGCACAGCCCGGCACAGCCCGGCATAGCCCGGCACAGCCTGGCACAGCCTGGCACAGCCCGGCACAGCCCGGCACAGCCTGGCACAGCCCGGCACAGCCCGGCACAGCCCGGCACAGCCCGGCACAGCCTGGTACAGCCTGGCACAGCAGTGTGTGCTCTCCCGGCACACAGGGGACAAGGGCCTGGCTCTCCCTGGAGGGGACAGAGTCCCTGCTAAAGCCAGCAGCCTGCCCTGGAAATGCGGGTATTGATGTTGGTTCTGGCTCTGCGCTCGGGGATGTCTCCACTCAGTCTGTGCAGAATCCACTTGGGATGCTCAGTGGAGAGAAGTTTGGTTTTTCCCTGCACACATCCTCAGAAAGGCTTTAAGGTTAAGAAAATTCTTTTTCTGGCTGCAAAGAAAACTTATAGATGCGTCCGGAAAGGACCCAATGCTTTAGCCACCAGGAATGAAAATAAAGGAGGGTTTAAGATCCCGTGCTTTTAAACTGCTCTTCCAAGCTCTCTAAATGATGGATCTTGAGCACCTTGGTTTAGTGCTACTGGAACTGGCTTCTCCTCGCTGATTGTTTTATTTCTATTAATTCACTAACAACGAGCGGCATTCCTGCCTCCACCTGCTGGAGACATGCGGGTCTCGGTGTGTCATGTGAGAGAAATTTGGGTAACAGCTTTCACTTCATTCCAAACTATGCATGTAGCAACTGAAAATATTCCAGATTAGTGTTGTAGGATGGTGACCAAAATGTATGTGTTAGCAGATGCTCCTTTTTAAGTGTTTCACTGTAGTGAAATTCATAATTTTTTTTTTTTCTTTTTCCCTTAAGATGCCCACTTGATTTTATATAATTCTAGAATATATAAACAAACTTCAAACTGTTTTCCCTGGACACTGTCGGGATTGGAACAGCAGTCTCAGAGTGAAAGTATTGTAATTAATACAGCATGCCAATCAAATCCCATCAGTGACACATATTTCTTTAATATCTTTTTTTATTGTTGAGCTACATTATAAACATTTTAGTAGTTCACATCTGTCTCTCGTAGAACAATTGTAATTGAAATTAAAATCCTATTTTTTCCAACGTAATTATATTTTAGAAGCACACATTCTTGTTCGAGGATACGATGTTTTCAGCTCCATATCTCACCGTGCTGTAAACTCCGTTTAATCACCAATAGCAACTGTTCTGTACGTCTTTCACCTGCCGCAAGGAAACAAAATATTACCCTGAAAATTCCTCTTCATCCGTACCGTGGTTTTGCCCTCTACACCTCCTGCTCTGGCAGCAGAGATGCTTTAGGACTCCCCAACAAAATGATAACGCGCAATGTTTCTCTATCTTATTGTGGAATTGAGCTTGAAAATTCAAAATCTTGCAAACTTCACACCTGCTTTTTCCCATTTAACAGTAGCATTTTAATATCTTATCAATAACCTAATAGATCTCATTAATGTCTTGTTTAAATGTATTATTTTACTAATTACCCGGAATTTTTCTTAGCACTTTGGACTGCAACTCTTGCTTCCCACACAAAGGCAGGGTAAAGATTCTCCCGCGTACAAGGTGCGAGCTCGGGGGTTGTGAAGGCGCGGCAGGCTGGGTGTGCTGGTGGCGGGGAGCTGGGCAGGGGGAACCCTGCGCTCTGTGCGCCCTGAGATCCCCCGTGCCACAGAGGGAGCCTGGCTGTGTGACCCGCCCGCCTCTCCCTTCATCAGCTCCCACGGCTGGGGAGAACGCGGCATTAAGGGGCCGCCTTAAATCGGCCCCAGAGTAATCTTAAAAAATCCTCCAACCTTCGTGCACAAACCCATCAACACACCCGGGCTGCCCCTACGCTTGTGAGCAATGGGTTTATTCCTTGACTCTTAGAAAAATGAAGACCCAGGAGCTCACGTGCTGTTGATACTCGAGAATGTGAGCTCGGTGTGTGTCCCCGCGGACACCGGCTCCGTGCCCGGGGCTGCCCGGGGCTCCGCACGCCGGAGCCCCGGCCGGGGAAGGTGCGGAGCCGCACGGGGAGCGGGGCAGGCCGGCTCTCTCCTGCCTGTCCTGCTGGTAATTCTCCCCCCGAGCCCCGGGCCCCGAGCCGGCCGATGCCCGGAGCTGCGGAGCGGGGCCGGCTCCGGCACGGGGCTCGCCCGCGGCCGTGGAGCGCAGCCTGTGCTCTCTCTGTGCCCCTCTGCCTCAATCGCACTGCCGCTGCCAGAATCAGGAGAGTAAATGCATTTATCGACCAGTTTATATGATGGGCTGCTTGGGACTGAGGGGTTGGGGTTTTTTTATTTTCTAAATCGGGCTTAAGCAACGGTGTGGAGTTGAGCACGCACGGAACTCGTTCTGTGTGGGCAAGTGATTGAACAAATCAGAGTTTTTGCAACGGAACCCGCTTTGTCTAAAGCGTAAGATCATTCCCGCGAGGGTGGTATGCTGACCCCGACCGAGCTTTCAGGTGACCGTGACTGAAAACGCGAATCCCTGTGTTCATATCCACAGGGATCACATCGAAAGTCACACTTTGAAGTTCTCAAACCAGTCTTTCAGTTCTCTCTTAATAGTCCCTTTCACCCAGGTTGGAAGGACGCTCCAATCTGTAGTAAATGTGACTATCTGGGCACGCGTGTGTCGCATAAACTATCTGTTCCTGGGAAACATCTTTCCCCGTCTGTTACGCAAATACTGAACTTCAGAAATACCCGGGGAATCCCTACGGAGAGAGCAAAGCCAAAACTGGTCTAGGAACGGGGGCCCTGCTCCATCGCCCCCTGACTCTTTCTCCCCGTTTTCACATGCGGAGCCCCGAGTCACCAAAACCGCCTCCGGTCTCGATTGAGGCAGAATCGGTCACCGCGACTCCAACGAAAAAGATGCAGGTCCCTCGTTTTGAGATGAGCAAGCCTGCGTTGCAGGAGGGGGTGTCATATGGACTCATCTGTCCTTGGCTAGCTGAGGCTGAGGGTGCTTATTCTCCGTGATAACTTTTTAGCCGCAGGATCAGAGGAGCTCTTTCAGGAAAAAACCTTGGGAAAGGGATTCCTCAACAATTCGATGCCACAGCTGAGTTTACATAAATTTACGTCTAGAGATAAATAGAAATGGTAAGCAATAAGCTGGGTTTATTGATAATGGGAGGAAAAATTAACCGTGTTCCTCCACGCCCGCCGGCAGGAGCGCAGGCAGCGGCGGGGCTGATTGCAGCCCTCCGGTCCCGGAGCACTCCAAGAACCGCTCCCGGTTTCACCGTGCCAGCACCTGGCATGTCAGGTAACTCAGATATGCAAAAAAACGGGAGAGGACAAGGAAGCGCTGCCAGAAGAGCCTGCCGCCTCACGTGCGTCTTCCGAGCGATCAGCTGGCAGCAGGTGAGGAATCCCACGCCGGGAATTGCATCACGCAGCGCTCGGCGCGACGTGCTGGAGAGCAGCAGGGTCTGAGGGGAACGGGGCAGGAGCAGCCCCCGGGACTGGGCTCGACTTGTGGAGTAGGAGGGACGGCCTCCCCCGGCTCCCTCTTAACCTCTCTCGGGGTTTGTTCAGCGTTATCCCCGCTTGCTGGGCGGCACACAGGCTGCAGCGTTTTGCTTCGCTCTTGAACCGCGTGTTTCGAGTCCCGAAGCAAATCCTTCCACCCCTGCATTCCTTAATGACAGCACAATAACCGCTAATACAAACCAGAGCGGAGCGCTCCGCTCAGAGCAGCGCTGCTTATTCGCGCGGCTTCTGATTCTTCCCGCTGTACGTGATGGTTTTATATCGACAAAGGCGGCTCCGGAGAGCCTCAGCAGCCGCTGCATCGCCGTCACCCCTGACTGCAGCTCCCGCTGTTCATATCTTTACGTAAAAGCGACGTCGTCTGCAGGCAGAGTCCTCTCCTCTCTTCTCTTCTCCTCTTCCTCCCCAACGCGTTTCTTTCATGTCTCTTTTCAAGAAGAGCCGGGGCAGCGGTGCTGCGTAGGCGCGCGAAGGGCGCGGTGGTGAAGCGATGTCTGAGCGGTCCTGCCTGGCCCACGCTCTGCATTGGCCCAAAGCGGAGCTCTGAGCGGCCCCGGTGGGACAAGGAGAGCGGCTCGGGGCGGCCGCGGCCCGCGCTCCCCTCGGCAGGGCGAGGGGGGAACGTTAATCATAACGGAGAGGCCTCTTAGAACCAAAAGGAAACGATTTCTCGTTGTTGTTATTTTTTTCCCCCCTGGAAATAGAGCTGTATTTAAGTTTCTCAACTAAACCTACAGAAACGATCCCTCAGCGCCTCGGAAAAGCAGAGGAGCGGCCAGCTCCCTCCTCCGAGGAGCTGGCCCTCTGACGAGAGCCCGTTTCCATCCGGCGAGCGGTCCCTCCGCTGTCGCCGCCGCCCCGGCCCGACGGCTCCCAGCGCCACTCGGCACGGGCGGCCCTCGGGAACCCCAAATGCTACTGGGGGGCGGCGGGTGGTGGGATCCTGCCGGGATCCTGCCGGACAGCCTGGCGCAGCTGCCGAACCGGCGGAGCGGGCTCCCGCCCCGTTCTCGACGCCGCCCGGCAGGCGCCGAGCGCTCGCCGTGCCTCGCTGACAGCCCTGGCCCGGTGCCCCCGCCCGGGCTGCTCCACGCACCTGGCAGTTCTCGGGAGAAAAAGCAGAAGATTGGGGTGGCCTCGTCCTTTCCCGTCCCACTGCCCCGCTCACGCCAGCTCGGGAGACGCGGCTCTGCGGGATCCCTGCGGGATCTCGTCCCGCCGACAGGGACAGCCCCGGGACAGGCAGCGCCCGCACCGGCTCGCCGGTGCTCCCGGCCCCCGCCCGCTCTCCTGGGGCACCTGCCGAGTGTCTGTGCGGGGAAGGACACCGGTGCGGGCACGGCCTCTGCCTCGCCGGCCCAGCCCGCTCCCCGCGAGCCGTGGGGCACCGCCAGGCCCCCGGAAGCGCCTCGGGGGCTGCCGAACCCCGCGGCCGCGGAGGGGCCCCGAGGGCCCTGGCGGGCAGGACGGGTGGGGGGCGCCGCCGCCCCCGTCCCGCTCCGGCCGGCGGGGCCGGTGCAGAGGCTACGCAGATGAAAGGCTGCGCTCGCAGGCGTTCCCCGCGCCGTCAGGTCCTGCCGTCCCCCCCAACCCCTCCCGGCTGCACATGTCAGAGTTCACAGACCTGGCTGCTGCCTTTTACAACACCGAGCTGTAAAAGAGCGGATATTAAACGCGTATAATGGATCCAGCTCCAAGGAGAGGTTAAATTTCCCAGTGAAACGAAGGTATTTGCCCTGAACTGGGAAAGGACCCCTCCCACACCCCCTGGGCTGAGAAACCCGCGGTGCCGTCAGAGACCGGCGGTAAACTCTGCCCCCAGCCTCGCACCTGGCATCGGTCGCCGCGGGGGCACATGTGCGCGACACGCTGCTGCCAGCCGGGCTCGTCACGCCCGCCCCATCGGGTCCCTGCCCCCGGCGAGCGGCCGGAGAGAGCGCTCGCGTTTGGTGCGGGCCGGACCCGAGCCCGGCGGCCGCCGCTGCTGTCACGGGGCCCGCCCGGCCCGTTGGGTCGCTGCGGCTCAGGGCGGCTGAAGGACACGGCCCGCGCTAGAGCTGTGCGAACGGGCAGCGAGAGCCGGGGGCCTGATGAGGCTGAGGAACAGCCTCTGCCTCGGGCGCAGCCCTTGCGGGTCGTGCCCGGCGCCGGGTTAGTCGCGGGCAGAGCACGGAGCCGCCGGTCGCCGCAGGAGGGGCCGGGTGGCGGAGGGAACAGCGCGGGCCTTGGTGCCGAGCCCGGTCCTGCGGTTCCTTGGGGCGGGCGGGGGGCTCGAGCCCTCCATTCCACGAGGCCACCCGGACGGGCGCTCCACCGGGGGAGGGAATGCGGAGCCCGAGCTTGTCTGCCGCGCTGCCCTCAAAAATCCACTTAGGGAAGATGAAGGCGCATGCAAATGCGTGGCGCCTCCTCGCCTGTGCCTTTAATCATGGTAAATTGGCTCCCGTTCCTCCAGGCCCCCCGAAAAGGCGCACGGCGGCACCGCACCGCGGCGGGGTTAGGGCTCCCAGCACCCGCCGCTCCCTGGGGCTTTCCGGCTTCTCGGCGCGGCCCCGCCGCCCTGCCTGACCCGCCTCGCTCAGCAATTTTCCTACCCGAATGCTGTCGTGACGGCAACAGAGCGCAGAGATAGATAGCATCAAGCGGCCTATATCAAAGAGGCCCTGCTTAATTAAAATACCGGCTTGGTGCTCGCTGCTTTTCACGCGGCGCGGCCTCCGACCGCATTCTGCCAGATACCGCCGGCACCACCTCCCCAATCGGCCACCCTGGCTGGCCCCGTCCCTCATCACCGGCCCTGTCACCTGCTCCGTGAGCCCGCCGGGCGAGCAGGGTCGTTTCCCTGGGCCGGGGAACAGCCGCTCGTCAGACGAGCCGGTCCCCGTGGGGCTGCTGCGAGGCGCGGGGAGACTCCGCGTGGTTCACAAACATTTGTTTGCATTACTGAGCAGCAGTCCGATAATTTATTGTTATTGCTATTAGTAACTACACTTAGTAGCTCGTTCACATCCATCCTTCCGAGGGGGGAGCGCGGGCTGGATCAGTCACCGTCGTGCGGCGGCGGTTCCTCCCGGGCCGGTGCCGCTCCGTTAGGGCTACCGAGCCAACGCGGCCGGGTCCTGCGACTGCCCCGCACGGCGGCGGCCGGGGGAGAGGCCCGGGGACGGGGAGGCACCACCGCCGACGCCGGGGGCTCGGTCGGAGCTGCGGGCTTGCAGAGCCGGTCTGGGGAGCGCCCTGTTGTGGGAAACATAGAGAGCTCCGTGGACAACCGGCAGCGACGCCGCCCGAGGGGCTGCCGGCGGTCTCCGTGCCGGTGCCGAAGCCAGGCAGCTGTCCGCCGTGCCGGCAGCCCGGTGCCCCGGCTCCCCGAA
>VWZS01003263.1:0-163868 GCA_013397075.1 Rhabdornis inornatus | reverse complement strand
CCGCGCCGGGCCGCCCTCCCCTGCTGAAGCCCACTTCATGCTTGTCACCTAAATTGAGGATCCTTTTTGTGCCGGGAGGGGGGCGAACATGGGCATTTCAATCACTAGGACATAATATGGCTCTGCTAGAAGTCTGGCAACAAACAAAGAACAACAACTATTGGTTTGCATCAACTTTTGTCAGGCATTCAGCAGGCATCCAGAAAGGCCTGAAGTGGCTTAGTGGCAACAATGTGCATTTCATAGCTACAGCATGAAAATCCATCTCCATGGAAACGGGTAGTAAATGCTAACATGACATGCTGAGTATAAATATTGTGAGGGTTATAACTCTTGTATAAATGGCCCAGATAAATGTCCCCCTGTTTAGGAATTACAACAAAACATGTTATTTCATGCTGCAGCCCTCGCTAGCTCCCAGAGAGTCCTGCATGGCCCGGGCACTGTGCATGGGAATAACTCAAGGCTGGCCCGTGGGCTGCCGCCGTCCCGCCCTTGTGGGGCTGGAGCTGCGAGACCTTTGGGGTTTTCTCGTGCCTGCTTTAGAGACCCCGTCCACGGGCTTTGCCTTTCATTTCTACACAAAATAAACCACCCTGTGGTAGCTGTAGTTGTAGATCGGTGAAACTTCCTTTTCTGTAGGTAATAACACCTTACATATTTTTGTTAATTAGTAAAGAATGTTGAGTAGTCTTTAGGCTACCTAAAAAAGCATTATTTGGCAATGTAAATATTTACATTAATTGCAAATAAATGTACCCTCTAAGTTCCCAGCTTTAGCTTATGTAAAATAAAGAATTGTACTTAGTGACCTAAAAAGCAAGATCAGAGACTACTGCTTTGTAAAACAAAAATACTTTTCTGACTGAAAACAGAATTGTTACTGCTTCAGAACTTCCCATATTACCAAAAGCGTCCAGTTGTAGGGGGGCAAAATGGGGTAACCAGGCTGCCGAGCAATAAAAAGATATCAACATGTTGGCCTTTGTTGAATCGCAGCACCTAGTGTGACATGACATGGTGCCCTGCTGCGTGTGCCCCCGAGGACTGACAGCGGCAGCGGCTCACGGGAAGGGGAGGGGAGACACGCTAAATCAAAATTTGTTTTCTCTGAGGTTTTATTAGCCCAAAAGAGCAAATATGTGAAACTGTGCTGACACGGATTGCGCGCCCTTTCGGAGCTGGAGGAATATTCGTTTATGGTAGCTAGAGGATAAAAATAGCTGTCTGTCCGCGCGAGTGGCCCTGGGCTGGGCAGTACAGAGGGGCAGTTTTATCCGGCGCATTGTGGGGACTGAAGCCGTGAGCCAGCCGGGAGAGGCGGCTGCAGCGGGAGGATGTGGGACACCGGGGTGGGAAATGCCTGTGTGCTCAGTGAGAATGCCTCGGGGTACTGAGATGGAATAGAACCGGTACGGAGGAAGACAGGGATCAGAATTATCAGATGCTTTTTGTTATCCTGAGTCCTGTTTACAGATATCTGGTGAAAATAAAAAAAAAAAAAAAGGAGAATAAAGTTCGCTTAAATATCTCAGTTCCTGAAATTTGCCTTAAATAGATTTTTCTGTACGTAGTAATGTAATTTTAAAGGTCAGATTTCTCCAGAACTCCCAGGACTATAATCAAGTGCTGTGTATATATCTTTGGGAAAATGGTGTCTCATCTTTCTAATGAAAGCAAGCTTCTGATGGGTCAGATATCAGACCTTACACCTTTCCCTGGGTCAGAAATGATTGCTGCCCATCCTTGGATGAGGGCATTTCACATTAGGGGGAAGGGTGAAAACAGTTTTTATTTTTTCTTTTCTTTTTTTTTTTTCTTAAGGAAAATATTGGCTGTGAGAAGCTTCCCTTACGCTTGGAATGTTACAGCAAGTCCTGGGGGAGGTGGATTAGTAGCCCAAGCCCAGTTTGAAGTAGTCAGAGGTGCCTGATAAATGTAATTTATCACAAAAAGATCATCAGTATGTCAGTGGGATAAGCTGGGCATGTATTTTGGTCTCTTTTTAAGGGTGGAATTCAACACTTTCTTGCATGAGAACATACTGATGTTTTGAGTTAAGGCCAAGTACTTTTTTTGCTAAAATTTAGGATTTTGAGGGTCAGGTGCATTTGATGGCAAGGTTTTTAAGGAAAAAAGAAAACCAAAAAGCCAGATCAGTGGCACCAAGGAAAGCTGGCTTTCACAAGCCCCAGTCAAGCAGAATCACTTTTATTTTAATTAGAACTTTGCCAAATTGCTGCACTTTTGGAACCTTACACTTACACTGTTGTTTTTTTCTTTAAAAGAAGTTTTCTTTCTGACAAACTGAAACCTTCAGAATTATTATTTTTTTTTCAAAAATAGGAGGCTTGTGGTAGTTGTATTTTGGTTCTTTGCTTAAATGAATTTACTTATTGTATCACTCACAACAGTGCTTTCTACTACAAAATATTAGCATTTAGCTACATTTCTTTTCCATTGGTGCAATTCCTTTTTTTATTTTGTTTTTTGTGATTGTGCTTTTCTGGTTTGTTTTTCTCTCACTGCCCAGTGTTATATAACGATTTGCCCTAGTTCTTGCTGCTAGCAAAAAAAGATATGTTATGAAAAAAAACCGTTCAGGATATATATTTCATATGCAAGCAATGCATATAAGTTACAGAAAGATTTGTATTCCTGTTTTAGTTTTCGAAATAAAGGCTCTAAAAGAGGTTTTTATTCAAGGGACCAGATAACCAACACCCACAGCTGCTATTTCATAATTTTTCATTAACGCATTCTAAGTTTTGCTTGGGGTGAGAAAGAGAAATAATCAGGCTTTTGTTCTTTTAGATGTGTCAGGTATTGTTTTAGCATCACTTCTGGATGCTATTAAAAAAAGACACACCATGTATTTCTCTTCTTCATCTTTGAGTCCTTTCTTGTCGCTGGCTGGGCTCGGCTTTGCTGTGCAGTCAGCACGGAGCAACACGTCCCTCGCAGGAAGGAAAGGAAACCCCATGAAGCCTCGGTGCTGCGGGGAAGCCTTGCCCTCTCCAGATTTTGGGAATGCTTTCACGCCAGCATAACACGGAGGCTGATGTTTCTCAGTTCAGTCGCGTTTTAGAGTCGAAATTTAGCCAAAGCTTCCCGTGGGTGAGCGCCGCTCGGGTCTGTGAGTTCTCGGGCTGTGGAATGTGGTAGGAGCCCGGAGCAGGAGGGACCGAGGCTCCCGGGTTCTGCTGCGTGCACAGTGGACAAAAGCAATCTGCTAACGGCAGGATTTGATGTGTTTCCAGCGTTCCTGTTTTATTTTTAGCGGAGGAGCTGCTCGGCTCGTGGGTGCAGCCCTGAGAGCTCGGCAGCACCGGGGGATTCCTCCAGCTGCCCTCGCCCCGTGCCGGCCGGGCAGTGTCCCTGTGCGCGGGTCACTGGGAGCCAGCACAGAAACCAGGTGAAACTTAGAGACAAGAGTAGCCTAAGCACATGGAGTAATGATTAAAGTTATGTCATCCACTAAAAATGCTTCTCCAAGTCACTGCAATACTCTGGCGCTTTTTCTGGAAATCCCACCAGCCCTGCACCGTCGGTCTCATCAGCCCCATAAAAACTCCTCTGTGCGATCAGACTTTTGTGGCATCCCGAGAGCGGAGCGCTGAGGAAATGTGGCTGTTATTCCAGCCGCTGACGTCAGCGAGTGGCCGGGCCGGGCCCCCGCGGGTCCCCCGGGCCGGGCTCGGTCCCCTCCGGGCCCCCGCGGGTCCTCCGAACCGGGCTCGGTCCCGGCGGATCTCCTGGCCAGGTTCGGTCCCCTCGGGTCCCCCAGGCCGGGCTCGGTCCCCGCGGGTCCCCCTGGCCAGGTTCGGTCCCCTCCGGTCCCCCTGGCCCGGCTCGGTCCCCGCGGGTGGCAGTGGCCCCGGTCGCACTTCGGCCGCGCTGGCCACGGGCCACCCGCTGGGCCGGGGCTGGGCTGCCTGAGTGCTGGCGGGGATCTGGGATGGAATGTGTTTGCAGGATTTGGGGAGACATTTTGGTTTGCTGCTGCAAGCGCTGTAATGTTGGACAAAATAATTGCAATGGAAAGAGGCGATTTGCACTGATCCGTGGCAGAAAACGATAGGGAAGATCTTTGTGCAGTATAGACAATATGCAATTAAATCAACAGAAGTATAATTTATAGTGCTTTACTTCTACCTCGAGAAAAAAAAAAAGTCATAGATGTGAAATACATTGCAAAAATTTCTTTACTTATTATAAGAAACGGGAGTATTTTGCATTCTGTTTAGAAACCGAGCCTTTTATTTTTTGGTCTAAATTTTTGTGGTATTTCGAAGGCATACATCCCCTTTCCAACTATCAATAATATATCACGATTAAACAGCTGGATTACAATGTCTCTTTTTAAACTAATTATGTTATTATTGTATTTCAATGGTAAACACACACCCCTGTCACTTCCCCCCGTTTTGGAGCAGCCTGTAAAGCCTGGTGTCTCCTAAAGTGCTCACTGCTCTGGTGAACCTGAAAGTGGGGGGGCAGATTCAGCCAGCGGCTGCTTCATTTGCTCACATATCTGGGCAGAAGTATCGGGAGAAAAAGGAGTATGCTTTTCCTTACGCAGCTGTGATTTATTTTATTTTTTTTTTTCATTCCAGACAAAATTTGGATTTGTACTAAATCTGCTGTTTCTCGCAGTAACAGGCACTGATTCGGTTTTATTTAGTACCTCTTTCTTCTGGAATGGCGAGGGATCGTTGGGAGGAGACCCGAGCCCCCGCGCTCGGTGCGGGAGCTCGGGGAGGTCGCGGCGCTCCAGGAACGCGGGGCCCTCCCGGCTGGAAGGGAGCACTGGCCCGGGCTGCACCCCGAGCACTCCCGGCTGGCTCTGCCGTGGCTCGGGGGGAGATCTCGGGGCGAGCGGGAGGGCTCGGTGGCCGCTCGGGGTTTGTGGTCCGGGCCGGGCTGGGCTGAGTCCACAAACCCCGCGGAGCTCCGGGGGCCCGGGGCAGCTCGGGGACAGCGAGCAGTGTAAACACAGCAGCGACATTTCGGGGCAAAATTAGGAAAGGATTTCACACTGCTCGGTCCGGCCTGGACCGTGCCACAGGTTGAATAAAATGCAGAGTCAGAGCAAGGCTGTGGATTTCAAAGCCCAGCAAAAAGGCCGCTGCTGCGTCCTCTGTACAAGGTGTACAAGGGCAATTGACAAACTTGCAAAAAACAGAGAAATTCTCTTTGCCTACAGTTTTTTTTTTCCCCCACATAATAAGTCGTGTTAATGCTCAGTGAAGTAAGAAACAAACAGACAAATAAATAAAATGGAGAAGTGACTTGATCAGCCATCTCCAGTAAAGGTAAACAAAGCAGGTATTGCTCTGGTATGGTTTGGTGTGGTAGGAAGGGGTTTTGGCATGATTTGGGGTGATTACATTACTCACAAGACAAAGATTGACTCATAATGAAATGACAGTTTCTTGTTCATTGCAGACATGAAATTTCCACATTTGCTTTGAAACAAAGGACAAGATTAGTTATAAGTAACCGTGTGTTGTGAGCCCCAACAGCTGAGTGTGCAGCAGCCAAACGAGGGAACTGTAGGAGTCTCGAGATAAATGGGTGCAATTAGGAACAGAATTCTCCTTTCTCCAGGTGAATTGAAATAACTAAATGAAGTGGGCAGGAAGCTTTTATTGAATATCCACCTTGCGGACTGTGTAGTTGTGGTTTGGTATAGCCAAAGCTATGAATGAAAACTGATCTTTTTGATAAAATAGTATTAAAATTTATTTAGAAAGCAGAGGTGTTTTCTGAGTTATGGTATTTTATGAAATGTAACAGAGAGATAACCTCATTTTGCAGCAGTGGAGCCTTAACAACACTGGTTACATTTGGGAAGGAGACATCACTTTTCTCCATTAGTAACTAAGTGAAAAAAATACATTAACAGCTTCACATCTAACTTAAAATAAATGTTGAAAGTCAAGCTAGACTTCTGAGTCTGAGAGGAAAAAGTATAAAAGAGAAAAAAGATTAAAATACTCATAAGGTAAAATGAGCCTGAGTTTTTGTTTGGAATGCAGTGTTAGTGTTTCTAACATGCTAAGATAGATCTGAATCTTCACCGCCTTGTTCAGGCAAATTATTCACTGGTTTTAGAAGCCTCTTTAAATTCACTAGAAAATTGAGACAGACACTCGACTTTTTTTCTTTTTTTTTTTTTTTTAATATTTTTACATATCAACCTTACGTTTACTTTACATTCCTGGGCTTGCTTTAGCTAGACTTCTACCTCTTAAACACAATAGTGCCTTCGCCATGCCTTGCTCCTCGGCAAAGCTGCAGCTGCTCTGGCCTCACCACGAGAGCTGAGCCCAGCGGCCGTGGCTACTGCAGCCCCGAGCCCCTGGCCCAGCAGCACTGCCAGCAGCAGGGTGGGAGCACGAGGCTGCTGCCCTGGGCCTCAGCACGCTGCTCTGAAACAGCCATTTTGCAAAATAGACCCTGGTTGTTAAAATCCAAATTACTGGTGACTGTTTTCTGCTCTCACACGGCCCACACGTTCCCTGGATGGATGTGCTGCCATGGCCCCTTCCGTGTGCTGAATGCACCTCTGGAGAGGAGCACCGTGTGTGGTGTGTTGTGCAGCTCTGATGCAGATTATTTTGGAGCAAAACCCTTAGAATGAAGTATCTGTTGGTAGTCACCATTAAGTGTGTGCTGTCTCAGGAGGGTGCAGAGTTGAGGTCAGCACTGCTGCTGGCAGCAGCCTCTGGTTGCCCCAGCCCAGCCCTCTTGTGCCTGGCTCATCACCTCGCACAGAACGGGGGTTTTACCTTTCAAAAACTATTTGCCTGTGGGGAGTGAACAAGTAGACTTTTCTGAGATTGTATTACAGTAAGGGGATTGTTAATATGACTAATTTCAGTTTGTTATTTTCTTGGGCTTGAAATTTTATAGTGATCTTCCTCACAGATACAGCAGAACTGCTGAAGCACAAATTGATTAAATGCCCTTGATATGAGCATGAATAAGGTACAGCACAGTTCTTCAGGACTTGATAAGTGTTTGTGCTCTGATTCTCCTGTAGCGGGCAAATAGAATACTTGTCGTGGAGGTCATTTCGTTGCTTCCAAAACATAATATTTTCTTTAATATGAACAAAATTTTCCTCTGCAAACATTGACATGAACTTGTGAACATGCAATTCCTATTGGCTTCAGTGAAAGCCATCCTCGCTCATCAAAGGAGGGAATTTGGCTCTTGATTTTACTGCAATCAGTGTTTTATTTATAATGTACAAGAGTGCACGTGCACTCTCCCAGTAAGAGCTGATGGGATTTATGTGCACATGCTGAGGACCAAATCCTCCTGGTAGCTGTCAGGAAGTTTACTTTCACATGCTTGTTCCTTGGTGTAACCTGAATCACCATTCACTGAAGACAAAAACAAAACAAGACCAAACAAAGAATAACTGTCTGCATCAGGTTTTTTTGGGGTTTTTTTTTTTGCCGTTGTTACTTTCATCATGTTACTTTTAGTATTATGATAGGGAGCAAGCAAGCTTGAATTTGCAGAAGCAGCTATGAAAATCCTTTTAAAGCATTTTTGGGTACTACCAGGGATTACTCTGATGGAGAGAAGCACCACTGCTCTTTAGAAGATAGCAATGATGCATGCCTTTGTGTTAGTGAGGGAGAAGTGTGGTGCAGCCCATGGATGGGGACAGTGAGATAGGGACAGTTTGATGGGAACAGTTTAATAAGGACAGTCTGATGGGGACAGTTTGATGGGAACACTTCGATGTGGACAGGTTGATGGGGACAGTTTTGATGGGGACAGTTTGATGGGGACAGTTTGATGGGGACAGGTTGATGGGAACAGTTTGATGGGGACAGTTTTGATGGGGACAGTTTGATGGGGACAGTTTTGATGTGTACAGGTTGATGGGAACAGTTTGATGGGGACAGGTTGATGGGAACAGTTTGATGGGGACAGCTCTCTGGTCCCCAGCTGAGGAGCTCAGCAGGGTGCTGGGCTCTGCTTGTGCAGCTGGAGCCCAGGTCCAGCAGCTCTGTGGGACTGGACCCTTGGGCTGTGGCACAGGATGTGCCAAAGCTCATCAGTGAGAAAGGCCCAGAACAATTGTATCTAACCTGAGAGATCCTGGCAGAACGATGTGCTCAGGACGCTGGAGCTGTGGGGGTCAGGCTGGTGGCTCACAAGGGTCCAAAGCCCCGGGCTGAGGTGGATGGATGGCAGCTGGCACGGGGGAGCGAGCTGGAGCTCCCTGCCTGTATGGGGTGGGGTCATGCAGGTCACCTGTGCAGGTGAGTCTGCTGGTCCTCCAGCATTTCTGACTTTCCAGAAGAGGAAGAGCTGATCCTCCCCCCTCCTCCACCCCACTCTTAATAGTCATGGTTTGCAGACTAAATATCTGTTCCATGAGTGTTTGTGTGTACACGCAAGCTTGAGTCAGTAGCTGCCATCCCTGTGGAGCCCCCCCGGATGCAGAGTGCCTGTGGGGCTGGCAGTGCCTTCTCCAGCAGCTGTCGGCAGCCAGGGACATTCCCTGCACAGAGGGGCTGATGCTGCCACTCCACAGGCCCTGGGCAGGGGCTTGAGCCAGCAAATCCTTGCCCCCAGCAGTGCCAGTGGAGCCAATTGCCCTGGCGTGCAGCAGCTTGCTGTGTCATGCAAGGTCAGTTTACCTGACAGCAAGTGTCTAGTGAGGGCTCAGAGGAGCTGCTCACTGCAGGTTTTGGGGATGTGGCTTCATCTGGCAATAAGAAAAGTTTCCCCTATGGAGTTTGACCCTGTGGGGTCAGGTCCCACCCACACTGGGATTGATATGGAAAGTGTGGTGGGACCCTACCTGAACGTCAGCACCAGCAATGAGGCTGGTTAAACAGTGCAAAAACACAAATGGAGTAAAACAATCCTAGGGAAGAAGTCCAGTGTAATCTTGCAGCAGTTCTATCTCTGCACAGCATTATTCATTTGAACCTGCCAGGATCACTGCTTGGAGCTGCAGCAAACAAATGATTCAGCTGATGGGAGCAGAAAGTGTGAACAGCACTGACAGCTCCTTTGGTAAATGGAGGAACAGGCAGATCCTGCTACCAGGGATTCCTGCTGCATCCTGGCTGCTCCTGGCTGGAGCTGCTGTGGAACAAAGTTCCACGGAGGAGCAGAATTTGTGTTTCAGCAGCAGCTTTCCTGCATGTCTTGCACTGGGGCTGCAGGGGTGTGCAGGACCTCTGTGGGGTCACTGGATGTCTGTGGGGTGTCCTGAGCTGCAGGGAGCCAGCACTCCCTGGGGTGTCCAGCTCCCACCAGCTCCTTCCATCTCGCCTCCCCTCGCAGCCCGTGCTGGGGCTCGTTCCCAGCAAGGTTTTGTGAGTGTAGAATAAATTAGCCATCATGGCGCCTGCATTAATTTTATGTGGGAGAATCCCCAGGGATTCCAGAGCAATTACAGGGAGTGCAGTCTTGCCCAGTGCAGCGTCCTTCCCATCCTGCTGCTGTTCCCCACGGAGGGAAGCAGCAGCCAGAGGGTTTTTTTGGGGTGGGTGCTGCAGTGCTGGCAGCTGCAGCATCCTTGGTGGCCAGAGCAGGGTGTTCTGTGGTCCCACTGGCCTGCACTGCTGGCCCAGGGCGCCTGCACTGAGGGCCAGCAGCAGCACAGCTCAGCTGGCTGATGTGGCTTGCAGGAAGGCTGGAGAACAGGCCCAAGGCAGGTGTGCTGTCCTGCCTTCATTCACACCCCTTGAACACTTGAGTAATTGAAGCTTGTCCCATTTGTGGCTTTTTTTCTTAAAAAAATCAGCTCATGCTTTGGCAGGGGTTGGTCTGAGTGTGTAGTGAATACATTCAATGGCGAGAGGTGTAATGTTCAATTTGTTGGATGCCACAATTAAAGCTCAGGTTTTTCACCCAGCCATCCTAGAGCTAGTTGGAGGTTGTCACTCAGGCAGGAATACACACAAACAAGGGCAACCCACTGCCCCGGATCCCAACAATGTGATTTTCATCACCTTACCAGTCTTTGGGGAGTCTTCAGCTTCCATCTGGAAGTACCTTCAACCCTTTCCACCTCCAGATCTTGAAACAGCTATAACAGAGAGAAAACCAAAATTACATGGAGTTTATTGCCATTTCAGAAGGAAAAAAGTGTTTGAAAAAGTTTATTCAGGAAGCCAAGGGAAGTTAAGTGGGGGACATTTGCCATTTCATCAGTCTGTTGGTGATAGCCATTCATGTCATAAATGACTTGTGTCATTTGATGCCAAAAATAACACAATTTTCCTCCCCGAAGGCCTATAGGGTTTTTTTGCAATAAATGTTTATTTGTTAATAATATACTTTAAACAGTCCAGCCTTGACCTCAAGTCTCCAAAAGAATCCATCTTCTCTCTGAAAAATCCTGCAAAGTTTGTGTAATTTTTTCTGGGAAGGTGTAATTGATGGCGCAGTGAAGGGCAGTGTGTTTGCTTTAACTACTGCAGCTGCGTGGATTAACTGTTTATAAGGGCCTACTGTGCTTTCAATGGAGACTTGCTTAGATTTCAGGCTTTAGTTGACAGCACTTCCTAATTGTTCCTTGGATTTGCTTAAGTTCAATCAGTGAAAATAAATTTCTGCGCCGAGCTCACCCATCGTTCATTCCTCACCGCTGCTCCCAATCCTTTGAAATGCAGCTTTGTAGGAGTTTGATTCCACAGATCACCCTGCAGCCTTGGAATGGGGTGACCAGGACAGGGCTGAGCGGGGCTGAACATGTTCTGCATCTCCTGCTGATTTCAGAAAAAATGTCACAGGTATCTGGGTGCCCAGCAAATAACCTGCATGCAAGTATTTTTGACAGGCTTTCAGGTGTACTAATGGGAGTCTCTGGAGTCAAACACAGAACTGACAGATATGAAATGAGATTAAGTATTCAAAAATGTAACTAAGGGTTTTGTAAATATCCCTGACACAGAAACTGTTGTTTCGGGAGAAAACAGTAAGTAAGATAATTAATTTATAATACGTTGCACTGTTTTGAAATCGCCCTGCCAAAAACTGGAGTTGGATTTCTACTGGCAAAGTGTTTGTGGAATGCCAGTGACATGTGATCGGTACCACAGTAAGGCAACAATTGTCTCTTCACTAAATCACCAACTACCACTGATTTAACCAACGTTAAATCACATTTTTCAGCTGTTTTTGTTCTGCCATCAGCCATTCTGATCCTTCTCTTACGATTTTTCATGTGAACTTTCACTAAACAAGCAAAGTATTAAGGCATTTGTCAGATTTTTTTTTGTTAGTCCTTAAATGAAAGTGTGGTTTTCTAGAACTCCGGAGTACTTATTTCCTTTAAGATCATCTGAGTTGTGGGAGAGAGTTGCACATTTAATTTCTCAAAGCAGTTCAGTTCCCAGTGCTAGTTTGTTTTCAGTTCAACAGGCACTTGGATAAAATAAAGAACAGTATGTATAAAATGAATGGAATTCATTTTTTCTTTGAACATTTCACATTTGTGGAGCTAAATCGTTTGGATAACGTGGACACTCAGGTGCTTTGTATAAAGCTTATTTTAGTGGGACTCCATAGCAATAAATGGCACTAGTTGTTTGCTGAGAGTATGTTTGTGGTTTATTAATCATAACAATTATATGATGCTTTAAAAATCTGTATTTTGAGAATCAAAGCTTCTGGCTTGGGCTGTGCTCCCACATTTAGAAGTTGGTTAATTTTAGTCGATCTCCTCGAGTGCTATTTACAAGGCAAAGTCACACACACAACTGGTTGAAGAGCCGGGTGCCTTCAGGTGCCCAGGCTGTGGTAGGGGATCCCTTACTCCCCAGGGGCATTTCTGGGGCAGTCTGGGGCACAGTGACCTGTACTGGCGAGGATTTGGCTGTTCACAGAGTCACAGGGTGGGTAGGGCAGGAAGGGTCACTGGTCCAACCTCCCCGCTCAAGCAGGATCATCCCAGAGCACGTGGGATGTACAGGATGGCATCCAGATGGTTCTGGAATATCCTCAGTGAGGGAGACCCTGCACTCTGTCTGGACAATCTGTTCCAGTGCGTGGTCACCCGTGCAGGAAGGAAGTTCTTCTCACGTTCAGGTGGAACTCCATATCCATGGGTTCCTGCCTGCTGTCCGGGGCAGATACACGTGTGTAGGCTCCTGCAGTGGCTGCACAGCCAGGCAAGTGACCCAGCTGCTGTGTCCAGGGACAGTGGCAGTGCCCAGGGACAGTGGCAGTGCCCAGGGACAGCTGCAGTGCAGCCTCCTCCTTTGCATGAGGCTTTGAGGTCTGTCCTGTCCTGTCCACTCCTGTCCTGTCCACTCCTGTCCTGTCCAGTCCAGTCCTGTCCACTCCTGTCCTGTCCAGTCCTCTCCAGTCCAGTCCCTCTCTGTCCTGTCCAGTCCTGTCCTGTCCTGTCCTCTCCAGTCCTGTCCTCTCCAGTCCAGTCCTGTCCTCTCCAGTCCTGTTCTGTCCAGCCCTGTCCTGTCCACTCCTGTCCTGTCCAGTCCTGTCCTGTCCTCTCCAGTCCTGTCCTGTCCAGTCCAGTCCAGTCCTGTCCAGTCCTGTCCTCCTCCTCTCTCCCAGCAGTGTTTCCTGTGCAGACCCTGCAGGTTTCCTCTCTGGGCAGGGGTGCCGTGCTGCCAGGGCTGCTCTGCTGACCCCAGTGTGTGCCACAGGCTGGCCCTGCCCTGCTCCTGCCCGAGCCCTCAGCGCATCCCGGGGGGCTCAGGGGCTGCTGGGGGCACACAGGGGGTGCAGGTGCCAACGCTCCCCAATCTGCCCCTCCTGGCTCCGTGAAGATTCTCCTGATTCATTCTCAGGTGATTCATGCTCTCAGCATCAGCTGCCTGTTTGTGAAACTGAAAAGAAGCAATCTGAAAGTGAAACAGTCACATTGCTGAGGCTACTGTGGATTTGCTCCCATAAGAGGATGTTAAAAGTCCCTTTGTTGTACAGAGACTGAGCTTTACCATGTTTTAGTCTTTTTGTCAGCTTTCTTTGGTATTAAATCAAGTGACAAAACATTTAACTTTATCCCTGTGCATGAGCACTTGTGCTAATTAATTCAGTAACTCTTTTGACCTTCTGTTTAAAAGATCACAACTGGTGCTGTTCCTGCCCAGACACCACCATCCCTCAGCACCCTCGATTGTTCATGTATTTGAAGCGTGGCTGTGGTGGGGATGGCTGGCATCTGAATGCTGTTATATTCTTGTAATAGCAAACATTAAGAAAGTTAAATGGACAAATGAATAAGAGAAAAAGTAGAAAAGCCAAGGAGCAATTAAATGTAACTTTTCATCATGAAAAGGATTTCACTGGTTTATCTTCTAATAAGATTATGTCACCGACACAAGTACCTAGGAGCCTGTGATTGACAGCCTCCTGTACTTTTATCAGGCAGTGTGACACTAAACCTCGGGGCCTTTTGTCCGATAGAGTGAGCTCACGGAAACTCTCCGTCCTAATCCCCTTATTCATGTCAGGCACAGAAAAGAAGTTCTGATCAGATGGCATCTTACAACAGTGTCACCTCCACCCCCTTGGTGCTGGATGGACGTGGGACATGGGACGCTTTGTTGGCTGGCTGTGCCGTGCTCCTGCCCCAGCACTGCCCTGCACTGTGCACACTGCCCAGGGAAACCGTGTCTGCAGGGCAGGAGAGCCCCAGAGAGATGGTAGGATGATTTACAGGCTATCTGATTTTGTTTATGTTCTACTTTCATTTCTCTGAAGAATGTAAGAGCTTTAAAGGAAATGCTTCCTTTTGTGTTGTGCCTGTAAGATCATGTAGCGAAATGTCTCACTGAGCTTCTTCAAACTTTGCACCGAGGCAAAAAAGTAAGTGGAACTAAACCCCCTCTCTTTTCAGAAGTGTAGGATCAGTGTTGTAGAAGTCAGCAATCGATCTCAGTGCTGGTATTATAAGTTTCATAGCTCCAGCCCTTTCTTAGTTGTAGGAATTCCTTTGTGCGTATCCCTGCGGTAACCTATTGCAAATAGCGGTTCCCTGTGGTGCTTTATTTACTTGTCCAACTGTTTGGAAGTCTGTTAGTCTAAAGATCAGATGCTCTGAAACAAATCTTATTACCTTAACCAGCTCTGCAAATTCTTCTTTCTCCATTTTTATTGACTTCTTTTCAGCTAGAACTAATACATGTGCAGCAGGTGGGCAAGTACATCTTTCGAAGTTTAGCCCCTCAGATTTAACATGAGAAACTATAAATCTTTTTGTTTTCCTTGGAAAATGTGGGAAACCACAGGTATTTGAAGAGTTGCCTCCTCAGTGGATTTGTGAAGTTTATACTGGTTGCTGTAATTTTTGAAACAGAAGTCTGGGAAATTTTGAAAGAATGCTGCATTCTGGGGCATAGTCCAATTAATTACTTTTTTCCTTGCATGAACTATTTTTTCAAGCTGTAATCAAAAGCAATGGAATGGGAAAGTTTTAAGATATTTTTCTTTTCATCCAGCCTGGCACCCCTGGCAGAGAAACTGCATCAAACTTCCTCCAAGTCATCTGCTACAAGCTGGTTCTGTCAGCACTACTCACCCATCCTCATTTGAGAAGGCGTGTCCAGCTCCTCCGTATTTTTCATCTCTATGCACATTTTAAAAGTAATTTTAGATGTAAAAAGTCAGTGCTAATTAAATGCTTTAAGAAATCATCCTTCAGGAATTCCCCTTTCTCTTCCCTGTCCCCCGCCCCGGCTCCTGGCGACCTCGTGCTCTCACATCCCATCCTGGGCAGATGCTTCATCTCTTGTGGCGCTTTGCTCCAGCAGGTATCAAAGTCCTCTGCTGAGCCACCTGCCTGGGGTTCCTGCAGGCTGGGGCCTGTCCCAGGCACACTTATCCCTGGGACACACAGTTTCTTCCCATGTCTCCTCAGGACCAGGCTGCCCCAGGAGCCGGGACGGGAGCGTTCCCATGTCTGGGCTGTGCAGAGCATTCGCTGCTGCTTTGCCTGTGTTTGTTTTTCCACTCCAAGCACCAGCAGCTGCCAGCATGAAGTGCAAAAGGGAGCATACACAGGATCTTATTTTTGAAAACCAGCACACAAAGGACCTGCGAGGCTGCGGCTTTCCTGCAGCAGAGCGTGTTTGCTCTGAGCAGGAGCTCTGTGGGATCCTGGCAGGGCAATCTGGTGTCAGCTTGCCGTGGCCCCGCAGCACGGCCAGGGCTGGAGGTGCTCTGCTGAACTGAGCATCACGTACCCTGGAAATCCTTGAGGCTGGTACAGTCCGTGAATGTCTGCAACTCCTCAGGTCAATTAACTGATGGGTGAATTGAGCAGACATTGTGATGTCACGGTGAGCCTGGGGAGAAGGTTCGGTAAAACTGTACAGGGAATCAAAACACTGGCAAAAGCCTTCCTGAAATACCAGAGTGTTTAACAGATATGAAGAGTTAAATGCAAGCAGAAGGGATGTGGTATGTGCATGTCAGGGAAGAGGACTTCAGAAAGCATCTGAGATCCTGTTAATATCCCAGGTTTGAACCTGAGGGCTCTTTGCCGCTCCCCTCATTGCTCCCCCAGCTGTGGTGGCAGTTTGGGGTGTCCTGCCCTAACACTGAGCACATCTGCTGCAGAAAGCTGTAGGAAATAAAGCATGTTCTGCATCTTCCAGAGGGAACCAAGCCTCACTGTGTGCCCTGACGCTACACAGAACAGCTCTTCTTGCTTTCCTTGACGTGTCCTGCCCTTCTCTGAGCAAGGGGATCAGTAAACAGGGAAAAAACATCCACCCACAGTGAGTTTGGGCTGATGTTCCTGCATTAGCAGCACTTGATGCTACAGCATTCTCATTGAAAGAAAAATAACATTTGTTTGGACGAAAAAAAAAAAGCAAAAAACCAACAAAAAACCCTCCTTTGGGGATTGAATTTCAGAGCCTCCCTGCCTTACTCTCAGCCCCCTCTGAAGGCTGAAATGATTTGTGAGCCAGGTCCTGTGACCCAGGGAGGCATCAAGCAGCAGAGAAGGGAAACATTTGGAGTTCAGAGGGACAGTGGGTCTTGGTGACCAGTGTAAGACAATGCAGATGTTTCAGATCATGAGGTCTCTAAGGATGATGAGAAAATGCCCCTAACAGCCTCTGGGCTGGGGTCTTCTCTGCAGCCCTTTTTCCTTGGCATAATGTTGTCACATCTCACAGGATTACATTTTTAGGGTTTATCATGGAAGAATCTTGGGGCTTATTGCATTAGGTAATTCTGATGAGCAGGGTGGGATTTTAATTTCCCGCTGGGAAATGAATTATTGCTCTGCCCCAGCGGAGTGGCAGGGGCACCCAGAGCAGTGGTGGTGGGGCTGGGCTGTGTGTGCTGCCAGCCCTGACAGTGGCACATGGAGGGTTTTCTGAGAGGAGGTGAGCCAGAAGAACAAGAGTTTTTGGACAAGAGTCCAACAATAACGGCATGTCCCATTGTCTTCCCTGATATAGACAGAGATTTCCTGGAAGGAGGACAGGTTCTGGAACAAGGAAAGAAAAATACTGATGGAGGAGGAGGAGGAGAAATCATTCAGGATCCTGACTCAGCAGCAGGTCTGCTAAACATCCAGGCACTGACCACTGGCCATGTTGGCTCTGTCCAGTCGCAGCCTGTTGATCTTGCTGCTCCTGCCCTTGGGAGGAGTAGAGAAGAACTGGTGGGGCAGCACCCACCCACCCTGTGCACAGGAGCTCTGGGACCTAGCCTGAGCACAGGGATTGAAACCTGCACTGCATCCAGGGCAAAACATCCCTCAGCATCACTGCTGGGCTGAAGGGGCGTGAGTCTGACACCCAGGTGTGTGAAAAAGCAGAACAGAATTATGTCCTGAGCACCAGGAGAACAGCGTGGGCTGCGGGCACAAACAAACCCTGATCCTCTCTGGTCTAGTGCTCCATAGGTGAGAAACAGCAGACACCAGTCCTGTTGTGCTTGGGTGCATGCTGGTGTCTCTGCTGTCACAGACCACGTCCATGCCCGAGCTCAGGTACCCCTGAGGATGGCTTTGTTCCCAGGCAGGGGTCACGGTGACATGCCTGAGAGACCCCTGAGCACCGAGCTAGGCATGGCTGCAGCACCTCACACTCTCACCAGCCAGTCCCAGCATGGCTGGAATGACAGTGGGCACCTTTCCTGATGCCATGCCAGCTCAGCTGGAATGACAGTGGGCACCTTTCCCAATCCATGGAGCAAAGCCCCTGCCATGCCGCTGCCAGAGCTGTGAGCAGTGGGGCTGGGGCTGGGCTCCCCTCACTGCTGCAGCAGCAAATCTCCAATTACATCTGCAGTGAGAAAATAGGATACAGAACTTAAAATACTGGTTGGATTTTTTTTTTTTTTTTTTTTTTTTTTTTTTTTTTTTTTTTTTTAAAGCCAACTGCCTGCTGGCTTGGGGGAGTGCAGAGGCTCTCCAAGGTCTTCCTGACATCTGCCTTGCTGATGGGAGGCGGGTGTGCCCTGCACCCACTGCAGGAGGGGATGGTGAAGGGGCTGGGACTCGGCCAGAGCTGCCAGCCCCAGCTCCTGACCCTGCCCAGCCCCTTCCCAGGCAGGGCTGGAGCACCACGGCTGCCAGGGCAGGGCAGCAGCAGCAGCAGAGCTTTGCATCTTGGCACTGCTGCCAAGGGGACTCTGGCTGGAACAATTCCCGTGGATGCTGCCAAGCTGGAGCCTGGCAGAAGAGTGAGAATTTCCTAACTGTGACAAATGCCTGCCTGAAAAAAATCGTGTTTATTTATCAGTGGTGCGTTCAATTAGCCTGGGCTTTGGAAAAGCTGTCTCACTGCTCCGACAGACTCCCCTGCCATTGGCACCTCTGCTGAGGAAAAGCCTAGACAATGTTTTGCTTTAAAAAAATTAGGAGCTGCTTATTTCTGGTGCTCCCCCTTGCAACCCAGCTTTGACTTCTGATGCTCACTGGAATGGGAACATGCCTTCTTGGCAGTGTTTGCTATGGAGAGCCAAGGTTTTGGGGCATTTTGTATCTGATGGTAAGTTACTGTTTTCCTATTGGCTATAGCTTAAAAAATGAAACCAGAAACTTCTGTCGCAGAGAGTTTAATTAAAAAGCCACATCCGTGATCTGTGATTGTGATAAAATTTACTTTGTGATTTTGAAGAGGTGGCTGCCACCTCAGCGTGGTTCCCCACCAGTGGGACAGACACAGTTTTGCCTTTTGCCTTTGGCATTCAGCACTGGGCTTAGGATGGAATCTGAGCACAGCCTTTATTGTCATTATGGTTGAAGGAGCGTTGTTTCAGGCATAACTGGAGTTCTGTAAGCATGTGCTATAACATGCACTTAAGATATTAAAAAGAGGTTTTCAATAACAATCATGTTTAGAAACAAATGACCTTGGTTTTCCATTTCTGGGCTGTTCTGTGTGAAGCCAAATGATCACTGTTCCAGGGATGCAATCTGCTGCATTGACTTTGGGGTTTCAGGCACAAGAGAAGTAAGCTGCCTACTTTAAAATGGTGCTGAGCTAGCAACAATGCTTCTGCCTCCAGAACAGCTCCACAAAGTACCATCTCTGGTAATCAGCTGATTTTTTTAGGTCATATGTAAATTAAGAACACATCTGCTTTCCATATGTCTCACATACACAGCTTACATATGTTTTTGGATGTATTATCTTAATCATATTTATTGGCCAAAGCAAAAAAAAAAATTGAATTTAAAAATATTTTTGGATTCATAAAATTATAAAATCAACAACTATAAAGCAAATGAGTCATGTACTGAACTGCAGTTACAGTGTACAATTGCAACAAGTATTCAAGGGCTGTATTTCTTTGCTGGATCAAAATCTATAGGCAACTTTACTATCTCTCCTGTATTTTTGTCTAACAGAGATCTAAAGAAAAATTAATTACACTTCTCTGACTGATTGTTATTCTGCTGAAGTATGGTTCTAATCCTTATTAACATTCTCTAAAGTCATGCATGAAATATGACTTTTGCACCACACTCTGTGGCATATGTTTTCTCTTTCCAGTGTATTTTTCAAACTATCTTCAACCCTCACTGCTGTTCATTATTTTAAGATAGGTTTAAAGTTTGCCACAGTCTCAAAACTGATCCAGTACAGAGCATTGCAAGGAAAAAAAATGACACATCATTCTGCTCATGAACACAAATTGCTTCTGATTATTTAGCTTTGAATGTTCCCCTCATACTGTTTTTATTAAAAGCCCCAGTATATTTATTCTTGATAGTGTCTTCAATTAAGTTAAAAAGAGTCCCTTTTCTATAGCAGTATGTAAAGAAAATAGTTGTTACAACCGCAAAATTACCGAAAAAACCTGGTTCTAGTAAAGTACTACTTCAGTTCAACAACCACAGCACGAAGTTTGCTGTTTTCTTGTAAACTTTCCAGCCATTAGATAAACAGTGTCTGTGTCTTCACACAGAGCTGTACCCTCACATTGTTTGAGGACAGTTGTTTTCCTGCAGGTCTCTGCAAAATGTATGTTCCATTAATCCATTAATCAGTATTGGAAAATTTGTGTGATTGGGTATGGAGTGACTCTCGGGCCAGTGGCGAGTAGGTCTGTGCTCTAGCAACAGTTCCTGTAAGAAATTGCTGGAGGAGCTGGGCAGAGCACTCTGGTTCTGCTCATTGCCTCCCAAGTGCCATTAATTTGAGCTGTGACAAGGGGAAGGAAAGTTGTTACAAGTGGGATCCTGTGACTTCTGCACACATTGCACACAGCCAGGAATGTTTTCCTTTTCCTCTTATAAAATAGTGATTTAGGAAAATGGTCTAAGTTTAGCAGTTTCTGTAGCTTCTGCTCTGTTTGCTTGACAATAACTGATTTTTTTTTCTTTTTTTTTTTTTTTGAAAACACTGTCTTTTGGTGCTGTGATGTCACAGCCTAACATTGTGCAAAGGTGTAACCGGATCAAACATGTCAGGAACATGTCAGTAACTTTCCATAAATTATTCAGTCTCTTTGGGAAAACCCCTAATTATGTGTTAACTCATTTTCTACTTCAGAGGAGTTTTGTCTTGAACTTCAGAGTGCAATTGCTGGGAAGCTTTTATTTATTTATCTATTTATTCATTTAAAAAAAAATTTTTGGAGGTTCACTGTATTTCTGCTTACAGTTCTTCGTGCGTGAGCTCTGACAGAGAACTGCAGAGATCTGGCAGAAATAGGATGTCAGAAATCAAAGAGTGGAGTCACTTTAAACCGGTTTGCAAGCAGCCCTGGGATGCAAAGGTCCCCGCCGAGCTCCCGGTCCTCGCTCCGCACTGCCGCACATCCCCGGGCGAGGCTCGGCGTGCTCCAGGCAATAAAGCTCTTTGTGCTTTGAAGGCCATGGGGTGGGGAGGAGAGGGCTGTTTGAAACGTGTCACTTTGAACTGTGCTGGAGGGTCCCAGGGAGCTGGCCACCTCCATCCCTGCGAGGTCTGCTTCCAGTCTGCGAGCCCTGGAGCCAGCCCCAGCGTCTGCTCAGGTGGCCCCACTGTGAGATGTCAGGCTGATAAGTGAAAGTAGAGACTTTCGGGAGAAGATCAAGAGTTTACTGCTTGCACTGCATCCCTCTCTATGTGTAAGAGTTCAATATGGCAACAAAAGGGGTTTCCTGCCTGCAGACAGATGCTGCCTTCTCAAAATGTTGCTTTACATTTGAGGCCTCAGCATATGCTGTACTAAAGGCCATCCTGAAACTTCAATGGGTTGCATCATGAGGAAATTCAGAGAGGAAGGAGCTTTAGGTGGAGCTGTGGAATCCTTTATGAATTAATCCTCTGTGACAAAACTGGGACTATCAAGTTAGGGTCACTTACAGCTCAGGATCAGTGCTGTCTCATGTTTTAGCTCTGCTAGCATTCCTGCCAAGATGACTGGGTAGGGAACAGGGGTTGGAATGCTGCTGAAACACCCAAATTGTGGTGCTGAAGATGCGAGAAAAATAAAAAAGAAAATGTTGATGCCATGTTTCCTGCCCAAAGGGTACACTGTCCTGTTAGCCGATCCACAGAACTTAGGTAGGTGCAGGATGATGGCACGGATGTGCCAAGAGGTGGGAACCAATTGAATCTCCCCTTGGAGTGAGTCCATGTGCATCCCCTGACAGTGAGGCTTGGCAGGCAGATGAGAGCACTTGGCTGTGCTGTGTCACACACAGTGCAGTTTTCTCTCTTTTTCTTACCATCTCAGTTCCTCCAGACAAATCAGAGACTTGTAATGTAAGGAAGCAAGTGACCAGAGGCAGGGACATGATCCTGACTCCCTTGCTGAGGGACGTTAGGGCAGCAGTCCCCGTGAATGTGGAATGGGGAAAACATTTCCCTTGGCTTTTTATTTTAAAGCAGTTGTTTTTAAAATGCTTTTGCATCCTGTTTCTGAAGTGGACTGGCCATTAAGCTTTACTTGTACACGTGTTTGTGAAAAGCAGAACAAATAAACTCTTGTTTATTCTTCAAAATTAATCTCACAATGTGCATTTAGTAATGCTGGAATGGTTGGCAATAGAGGTTGTCTAAAGCACCACATGGATGCAGGGTGCGGTGGCTTATGGTGGATAATGACCAGAGCACAAACACCAGGGTTAGAACATGGAAAATGTGCAAAAGAGAGACAGTAATTGTGGTGAGGAACACAGTTCATTTTCGGCAATTTGCACAGGGACAATGTTGAGTGGAAGAAAGGCTGTGAATTCCTGTTGGGTTTGGGACTGACAGTAGGGAGCAGTGCTAAGCTGGCTGCCAGCGAGGGTCATGTGGGCTGGAATGGATTCTTGATTAAAAATGTAAGGATTTTTAAAAGAAGATATTTTGTGCCAGGAGTTTGAATTCAGATTGTGTTATGGTGGGATTTTTAGAGGTTGGATTTGTATTTCCCATTTTTACATCTAAATTTTTGTCTGTCAGTGGTGTAAATCTACAATACTTTGACTGACGCAGAGCAAAACTAGTGCAAAGTTTATGCAACTTCATCTAGCTCAGGCCTTCCAGAGCAGGGCTGTCAGAGAGTGTGAACTCTCAAGCCCCCAGTAAAGGTGCTGTTATTAAGTATAAATATAGAGTAGCTTTTAATAGCTATAGCTTTAATAGCTATAATTAAGATGTGTTATAGTTTTAAATTAATAGAAACAGGTTTTGGTGGCGGTGAGCAGCTTGGCCTGAACCACTGCCAACCCAAAGGTGTCCAGTTGGTTCCAGAAGCAGGGTGTGCCAGGCATGGGTGTGCTGTGCTGGGCACAGAACTGTGTGCTTTTCTGGGCACAGGACTGTGTGCTGTGCTGGGCACATGCCCCTTGTGCCCGGCCTGCAGCGCTCGGGGACAGCATTCCATGGGTGCCAGGACAGCGCTCCGGGGGTGCAGGGACAGCACTCTGGGGGTGCCAGGACAGCACTCCATGGGTGCCGGGACAGCACTCCGCGGTGCCGGGGCTACCGCCGCTCCAGAGGCGCTGGCCCGCTCCCAGCTGACTGCTCGCCAAGCGGAGCTGCTGCTGCGCCCGGGCCCGCGGGGCTCGACGCCGCGGTAGGCATGCAGGAGCTCACCGCGCACGCTGACAAGATCAGGTTTCGCACAAAATGCAGCGGCAGCCAAAAGCTTCTTTTAAAGCAGTGCCGGAGGAGGAGCCGGTGGTGCACCCCCCTCTCCCCCTCCTGCAGAACCCGGAGCTCTCGCTGGCGCCTGCTCCCCTGGCAGCAGCCTGGGCACGGCGCTGGGCAGCCCCGGGCGCCTGCAGCCTTGGGCAGAGGAGCGTCCCCGCTGCGTCCATTAGAGCATCACACATCACACATCACACATCAGAGCATCACAGCATCAACAGCATCACAGCATCAACAGCATCACACATCACAGCATCACACATCAGAGCATCACACATCACACATCACAGCATCAACAGCATCACAGCATCAACAGCATCACAGCATCACACATCACAGCATCACACATCACAGCATCACACATCACACATCACAGCATCACAGCATCACACATCACACATCACAGCATCACACATCACAGCATCACAGCATCACAGCATCACACATCACAGCATCACAGCATCACACATCACACATCATAACATCACAGCATCACAGCATCACAGCAGCTCCCCATGCCCACCCTGTGACTCAGCTGTGTGTGCAGGCTGAGGACGGGACCTGCCCCTGTCACCCCCAGCTCACAGGTGAGGGTGTTCTCCAGGCTGGTGAAAGCTGTGAACCTCTCAAGGGGAGGGGAGAGCTAATGTCTCCCACATCCTTAACCCACAAACTTGCAGTCCACAAATGCCATTTTTGCAGGCTGCAGGCAAAGGCCTCTCCATAGGACTGTACAACTGAGCCCTAATTACCCTTTGCAGTGTTGTGAGATAACGTACACGAATGTGTGTCCCACGAAGGAGGAACCAGCAGCCCTTTTGCACTGTTCTCAGGTCTGTGGAGCTGTCTGCCCGTGGTATGGAGGTGCCATCCCCCTGGCAGAGGAAGGGCTGTGTGCTGCAGGGTGTGAGGTGCCTGCAGTGGAACTGGGGCAGGAATGCAGTGTAAAGCTCCTCCCTTCCTAAAGGCTGAGGGTGCGTGGGGTGAGGAGAGGATTCAACGGGCTGGCCTGGTGCCAGCTGGGGGTGACTCTCCTCTTGGAGCACCACTGGCACCGGGACTGCTCCCACACACAAGCTGATGGGATGCTGCTGCTGCTGCTGCTGCTTCAGTCCTGGGGGAAATAACTGGTGTGCACGTGTGAGCCTGCCAGGCTGATCCCTGCATGATACTGAGCAGGATTCCTGAAGCTTCCTCAGGACAGGTTGAGTGTCAAACAGCCTCTGTCAGCATTTCCCAAGCTGTTGTACCCCCTGTCCCACTTCCAGATAAACTTGACTCTTACACCCCCACATTTCTCAGCCTGGGCACAGTGCCGTGCTGACACGGCTGTTCCAGCTCCAGGAGTGAATCCAAAGCCCCCCAAGCATTCCCAAATCCTGTCAAGAAGGAGTACCCACGGTTGGAAAGTATTGGCATGTATGGAAAATACTGGTTCTGTGGTCTGGAGAGCTTCTGGAAGTTGTAATTCCTGCTGATGTGCACTGGCACTGCTGGCAGCCTGTTGGAGAGGTGCTCATGAGGTGAGCAGGGGGACAGCCAGGAGCCTCCTTGTCTGGACCTGTGTGCTGCTGTCCCTGAGCACAGTGGACAGGAGCCTGACTGTGAACACAGGGCTGGTATTGGCTCAGCCATACCCGTGCATCCACACAGCCCAGCCCATGCACTCCTTTTCACTGGAGCCCCGTCACACCCGTGGACAGTTTTGTGTCCCCAGCTCCTGCTCCAGCAGTCCCTGCTGCAGTGCCTGGGTCTCAAGGCATGTGCAGTTCAAAGGCGTGTGGTCCTCTCACCCTCCTGGTGTTAGCAGGTAAATGTCTGAGTGTTTAGAATCTCCAGACCCAAACCTCACCTCACTGTGTGTAAGCACTGTGACTGCCATCTGTCATATGCTGTTTATTCTACTCTGTCCTTCCCATGAGGACAGGTATGGTTGCTCTGTGTCCTCTTTTGATGAAGTCCTTGGGCTTTCAGCTGGGCATTCAGGAGGCAAAGTTAGAAAAAGGCACATAACAAGAAAAAGAGCACTGTGTTTGTCCTTTTCTCTACAGAAGATCATGATGTGTTCACTGAGAAAATGCTTTCTTCTCTCTCCATCACTACCTTATTCACTTATGACATGACCTGGATACTGACTGGTTATAAACTAGCAACACGTGGGCACAGACTTCCTCTGGACACAACCTACACAAAAGTTTATGCTTCATTCACCTCATTTTTTCCAAGCCATGAATTGTATTTCATATACCAAGGCAATGAGTGGAAGTACAGAAAGTGTCAGGGATGGAGCTGATGTTTGCAGGGACTTTAAACAAGGGATCCAGCAGAGTATCACAATGCGTCTTGGAACCATCCTGGGGACAAACACCCAACCATTCTGTAACTCTTCCCTGAGCCTCTGTGCCTCTCCTCCCACGAGGCACAGCTGAGGGCAGCAGCTCCTTGTCACCGGCTTCACCTGCTGCCAAATTCCCCCGAAGTTTGAAAACGGCAACTCCACCCTGGCTGTTTCCTGGGGGCTGGGCTGGGCTTTGGGGCTGGACTGGCTGCTGGCACAAGGGTGGTGCTGCTCTTCAGGGCACCCTGAGCTTCTGGCAGAGGAGTGTGCTGAAGTCTGAGAGTTCTCAGTTATTTTTGTGACCCCGTTGCAAGCGTTCCTTAGGGCCTGTGGGCTGCAGCTGTTTGAGTGCTGTGGTACCAGGGTTGATCACCAGTCCAGACAGCCCCAGGCACACAGTGCCCTCCTTGCTGCTGCATGGACCCAGCTCAGCACCAGGGGCAGGACCACACGAGGAGAAGAGCCGTGGGGAAAGGCTGAACTTCAGGCTGCTGTGTGGTGAAACCTCCCAGGAGAATGAGTTGTGGCATTTTGCTGCTGCTGCTGCAGACAAGGTACCTGTGAATTTCTTGGTGAATCCTTTAGTCTCTGGTGGTCTGTAAATAAGCATAAAATGCGTGTTAGTTTTGGCTTAGGTTTCTATTCTCAGATGAATGAATTTGAATGAACTTGTCTTATCTGTGGAATCTCTCTTGGAACTGATGTTTGCAGAGAAGATAAATGTGCTGCTGCCTGCCTGCTTGTCCTGACTTAATCTGTGATGCACCAAACAGTGTCCTGGGGGAATTGGGAAGGCTGGAAGCAAGCTTGGGATGTCAGGCTGCCAGAATCTGGTGCTGCGACCTGTGTCTGTTTCTCTGTCAATGATAAGGCTGTGGATTGCATGTTAGCAGTACAGCATCATGGTTGCAATGTTTTCCAAAGTGGTTTTTTTGGAGGGCAGCGTTAGACACTGGTGTTCCTGTTATAACAGCATCCTAATGGAGATACATACTGCATAAAACTCATTCCCCATCTGTGTAGGGCAGGCCAGCATACCTGTCCAGCACAGCACACACCAGGCTGATCTGCCCTTGGATGAAAATGTTTTTCAGCTTCTTTTTAGAAAATGTCAAACCAGCTTCAGGTTAATTGGACTGTTTTCCCAACCCCTTACTTAAATGTTTGCTACCAAGAGCTTGTGAAAATCCTAAGTGTGAGCATGCTGTGTGCTGCAAATGTCATTTGTCTAAGTTACGTTTGCAAGTTGTAAACCAGAAAAAATCCCGAACTATTGAAGCTCTCTTATAATAGGAGTCTTTAGTGATGAATCCAAACTTGGGTTCAATGTCCTTAAAGAAGCAAAATGAGTGACACGGTCATGAAATTTCATTGTCATATGAATGAAGTGTTTTACCAGAGAATTGCTTAAGCATCTTTTAGTCCAAGGATTCACTCAAGGTGGAAATAAAAAGAACTGAAAATGACTGAGGGGTGAGCAATGAGCAGTCCCCATAGGCCAAATCTCAGTAGGAGAAAACACTTAAAGTTTCTTTAGTGCTGGCAGGTTCAAAAGTCAGGGCTGGTTTCAATTAGCTTGGGAGAGTCTCAGTGATAAACAATTCCTGTGGTCTTGAAGCAAAGGGCCTAGCTGCATGCAGCCATCCCAACTACTTGAGCTGGCCCTGCTCCCTCTGCTCTGGGAGTAACTGTCTGTTTGAATGAAGTATTTGTCATCGTTTGTATATGAATTCTTCTGAGTTTTTGAGAGCAAGGAAAACATGAAGTTTTCTGGTTAAGGCATTTTTGGTCTGAAAATCCCCCGGGGTATCAGTTTAAAATATGCACGACGCTCAAGCGATTTATTTTCTTTAAGGGGCTGGAAAATGTGAGTGTGTGCAGATGTGTTTGTGTGCACATGTGCACAGGGCTGTGTGATCCTGCAGCTCTGCCTGGAGGGGAAGCCTGCAGGACTGCCCTGTGCCCCTGGGCAGTGCAGCCCCCCAGGTGAGGGGGTGGCAGCTCCTGGGGCTGCTCCTGCAGGCAGAGTGGCCTCTCCAGCACAGCCCGCTCTGGGAATCTCGTTCACGCCTGCCCACAGGGTTCCAGGAGAGGGGACAGCAGTTCCAGGTTGCTCCAGCTCTGTGTGTGGCACAGGAGCCCAGCCAAGGCTCCTGCAGCAGCTCTGGCTCTGTGCACACACTGGCAGAGCCCACGGTCCCAGCACGAGCCACAGCGAGCAGAGCATCACTCCATGGCACTCAGAAACTGCTGAGACGCCTTCTGTGCCTTGTGCATGTTACAGAGGGGTGAAGCAAGAGGCTGGGATGAGAAATACTCCACCTCTTGTTCAAAAAGATCATATCCTCAGTGCACAGTGCTGCTTGGGCAGGTAGTGAGGTGATAGTCCATCTGTCATTGCCTTCAGCCCCACTCAGAGCCCGTGCCAGCTGGTTTTTCCCTGCCTGTAGTGACTGGATGTGCCTTTTCTGATGGAACAGCCCTCTTAAAAAAAAAATCTTTAAACTAAAATCAATCAACAATATTTCAAATAATCTCAAAAAAAGGTCCTGATGCCCAAATCTATGTCGACCTAACTCAGAAAACATGAGGGTGAATGTATTTCTTTAGAATCACCATTACAGTGTTTCAATTTTAAGAGCATTAAATAGCCAAATCCATCAAAGAATGCAAACAATAGCTCCTAGTCTCCTGTTGGAAATTTTTAGCATGTTTTGGACATAGCTGTTTTGATTGTAGGCTTGAAAAGCCTGAAGTGACACAAAATACTACTTTGTGATCTTGGATACCTCTATTCAGACTTACTGTTATAAGATTTATGGTAGCATGCTTAGGGATGGGTCATACAAAAATTATGAACTACCATATGCTCTTACTCCTTAAAACTTTTACTTCTAGGCAAAATGCTAAGCAGCATGAGCTTTCCTTTTACATTTGGGAAAAAGAGGCTGTATTTTCCCTCTGTGGTCAATACAGCATCACCTACTCAAATGAATCTCGGGGAAAGAAACAAATTTTTGACAAATATGATTTTTGTGCAACAAAACAAACTGCACAGGGTAGTTCAGTAAGAGCCCTTAAATCACACACGGTACAGACCCTGTAGAGCAGGAGGATCTATTTTTATCATGTGAGTTTCCATAGCAAAAGCTGATTTAACTCCTTAGGTCTCAGTGAAAGATCAAACTCCCCTTGGTGTGAGTGAGGAACCTGAAATCCTGTGTGTGGTGGAGAGCAGATGTCTGCACAGAGCCACTCAACCTGCCCTGGGAATCCTCTGTGCTGTGTGACACAGCTCCTGCCCTGGCAGGGACAGGATGTCAGGGACCTGTGCTGAACAAACTCTGGCAGTTCAGCTCTGAGGGAAAACCCTGGGGACAGCTGAGAAACTTTATTGTGTGGGGGCAGCACCAGTGTGAGAGCTCAGGAGACCGAGGTGTGTGAGGATGCAGGTGTCACAGAGGGGAGAGGACTCCTGCCTCTGTCCAGGTGTGTGTCCAGGTGTGTGTCCACCGAGCAGGTGAGCAGTGCAGACCCCTCTGAGTGCTGCTCTCTGCACCAAGGTGGGCTCCTGCAGCCCGGCCAGGGGCTCCAGCCACTGCTCCAGGGCGTGGTGTGTACACTGAGATTTCCCTACAAGCTGTGATCCTCTGAATCACAACACAATTCCCCTTTTTTCCTCTTTTTCTCTTTTTTTTTTTCCTTTTTTTAAAGCAAGTTTCTCGGTGCAGCTTCCACAGCAGTCACAGCTCACCCCACCCTTCCCCATATTTCACACTACCAGGGCACCTCAGCCACCAAAGGTGGTTGGTGAAGGAGCCTGCATAGAAAGTCTCCTTTGGGTGCCGTGTTCTCTCCTTCTTGGTATAACACAGATTCTGCCAATTAATTCCAAAGATGGATGCTTGTAATTAAAATGCTTACTCAAACTCAAAAATGCGAAAAACAACAAACAAAAATTTGATTAGCTTTGTAAACAAATTCAAATAAAAGTTTGCTATTAAATAAATACAGAAATTAAAAGATAATTCCTCCAGCCTGAATTCAGCCTGAATTTTGCCCCTCTCACCACAGTAGAGCTTGGTTCTAAACTTTATTTCATGTTGAACTTCTCTTGAAGATTAACTTTGCTGTGCAGAAATTCTTCAGGGAGTTCTACTTAAGGTCCCTAGAGTACCAACTGGTTTCAAACAGGAGTTGAGTTCCACAACCTTAAGTCAAGCAGGATTCCCACAGAGTTCAGGATAGGCTGTGTTAATTTTAAAATGCACAGGATTAATTCCAGCTTCAGAAATTTGACTTGTCATGTGTAGGTGAGGATTCAGAGCAATGTGCAGGCTCTGCTGTTAAAATGGCTCGGGGTGTCAGTGTTGAGTTGTGGAGAGTGTATAAATCATATGTGTGTGTTTCTCAGGCTGGTACCTGGGGATTTGCTTGATATGATTATACACACTGCTCTGCTCACTTAGTTCATTTCACGGCTGCCTCAGGAGCGACCTCAGGAGGCGTTTACATTGATTATTTCCTTCACAACAGCCAACACAGTTCAAATAAAGCAGACTATGCATAATTAAAGGCATCATTGCTTTCTCACTCAAAATAGTAATGGGGCAGTGGATCTAATTTCCTACTTAACAGAGCAAAGCTCTGCTTATTAACTATTCCTCTGATTATTGTTTACTAAACTAATTTTAATAATGGCTGGTTGTGTGTTTTTTCTCCTGGAAGACCCAAGCTGTTGTGCATGTGCTGTAAGAGCGTGACAGGGCAGACAGTGAGACAAGGACCGTGCACAGCCCCCAAAATCTGGGCCAGCAGGGGCTTGTGCAGGTGCTCAGCTGGAGCTCTGCTCTGCAGGCTCACGTTGATGCTGTGCTGCGAGACAGGCGCCAGTAAAAGCTGCCCGGTGTAAAAACAACTGTGTGAAAATGCCGAACAGGAGCGTGTGTGTGAGAGTCCTGTGCCTGCAGTGCCCAGGGAGGCGAGGCTGCTCTGCCCCTTTCCTGTCGGAGCACAGACAGGGCAGCTCTGGCAGGGCTCAGCTCGGTGCCCTGCGTGTCCCCAGGGCTGCTGGGCTGCCAGGGTGCCCTGGCAGAGCCCGGCGAGCTGCAGGCACTGAGCTGACCTGTCAGCACGCCCCAGGCAGCTGCCTGAGCTCGCTCATGTGGTGGACAGCTGTGGTTTCTGACAATGCCGTGGTTAGTGTAGAAGACGCCCACTCTCAAAGCCAGCCTTGTATCTGTTTTTCCTGTGGGAGAAGTTTTTAGCACTGCCCCTGGCCTCTGGCTTGCATGCTTCAGAGGCTATTGTGTTCTTATTTCGTTAGCATAATAAAATCTGCACCTCCCAGATCATTCCAAAATCAAAACACCCAGCTCATACTGGTGTCACCAGTCTCATACTGGTGAGGAATGCTGGCAGGAGGGTGCTGGTGGCACGGAGAGGGGTCAGATCCTGGTGTCAGCTCCGAGCTCCATGCACACACTGTGCAGCAGGAAGCGATTACAGCACGCAGGGCTCCTGCTCAGGCAAGACTTGCACGTGCTGTCAAGCCCTAAATTATCAGCTCTCCAGAAATAGTAAAGCTTAGACATTTTGTAAACTGCTCTTATCTGGTGGAATTACTAAGCCCGGGGATCCTTTACTAAACTAAAAATCCAGGGAAGCTTGGGGCTAAATTCTGGGTGAATTTAGCCAGAGGTAAATGCCTGTTTAGCAGGCAACGCACTCATCTCGGGGACATGTAGTGAGAAAATGTTAATCTGATCATTTTCTCATCTTCAGCTCTTGCTGATCCTTCCCAGGGCTGCATCATGCTGGTGGCTGTCCTGAGGCCAGGCTGGTTTGCATTTGCAGTGCTCACCCTAGCAGGGACACAAATGACAGTAACTTTATGATGGCTTCGACATGCTCTCACATGCTTAAATTGTTCATATTTTCTGGGAAGATAGACACTCACCCTGACAGGATCTTGCTTCTGATGAGTAGGGGAGCCTATAACCTGTGATCCTTGAGAAAAATCTGTCAAACCTCATTACTTTCAGTGAACGAGCACTGTCAGCTTTCCTGGTTTGTACTTCTCTAGCAAAGTTATTGTATTTCTTATAGAATGAGGACACCACTGGATGCTTGTTCTCCTCCTGTCTTTTGGCCAGTCCTACCAGCCTTGTCCACCTCAGCCTATGCCAAAGCTGTGCCCTGCATCTCCTGGTGCAGCTGGAGGCCAGGCAAGCACCTCACCCAGACCAGCGTGCTGCCTTCTTGAACAAACTGGGTTAAACCAAAAGCTGATGATTGTAAGAAATAACTGACCAAACTTCTGTGAAACAAGTCACAAACTCAGTTTGCTCCATGAGCTGTTAAATATCTGACAAACTTCTGGTTAACTTTAGGAAGGACCAACGACAAGGGGGTTATTGCCATTGTAAATTGTATCTAACAGTTTAATAGTTGTAATACCTGGTATGTTCTTTTTAATCATAAGTGTCTGGAGTGTTGCAGAACAGAGAAAGCATCTGGATCTAGAGCAGCTGAAGTAGAAAGTTGTTTTTGTGTTTACAATATGACTCTCTGCTCACAATAACTAAGTGAAATGCCTCTGGTGTGCATTGGCTATGTATTTTGTGTGTGAAAAAGGTGTATTTTTGTGTATCAAAGTTAAGATTATAGGGATTCTTTTTTCCTTAGGATTCAAAATGAGGAAACAAACACAGTAAGCAAGCTCATGTTGTTAACATTGGAAAATGTCTGTCAGCTGGCTGCAAGGTTGTGTTACATTGAAGAAAAGCAGGTGAGGGATGTCCATCCAGGCTGTGTCACATCCACAAGGACTGGCCTTACTATCCCTGAGCTGCAGCAGCCTAAAGCACTTCTACTCCACCAATGCCCTGCAGACAGCTCCAGCAACTTAAACTTTTCCAGGCTGCAAGTACCTACGTTTTTAGATTCTCTCAGTTGAATCATTTCTCTTTAATTGAGTCACAGTGTGTCCAGCTGAGGGTGAGGGGGTTGGAGATGTGGCCATATCATTCCTGAATGTACTTTAGAGACTTTTCCAACAGCTTCTCTTCTACAGAGGAAATGTTCACTTTAACTGATGGATAACTGGGAGGTAATTAATGTGATTTTGCAGAGCTTGGTGTCATGCTATCTGGTCTCTGTGCAGGATCAGTTCTGGAATAGGCGAAAAGGGTTCAGCTTACCTTAGTGTGCTGACAACCAAAGCTGTACAGAGGGAAGGGGCTTTTTCAGCACAGCCAGAGTGAGCCGTGGTATGCCAGATGAGACACGGAGATAGGTCAAAAACAATCAGCTAAAAATGAGCTGTCTGTGAAATAAACTAAAGCCGATTTGATAAGTGAGGGTATTCTGCCTCAGATGTGGTTTTAATTCACCAGTGCAGGGTCCAGCCCCCAGCGCGCTGCCCTCCTCCTGCAGGTTTTTAAATGTCCTGTTTCCAGACCTCTGTTGGGACGTGGAGGACCAAGCCTTGGTTTGCTTGTGCATGAAACTTGTTCTGGACACAGCTGCAGGCAGGGTTTTGAGGCTGGCAGAGCCCCAGGTGCAGGGATTGCAGATGTGCCGTGGGCTGGGGTGCCCTGGCACACGTGGGTGCCCTGGCAGCCCTGCCCTGGGGCACTGCCACAGAGAAACAGACAAGAGACTTCATCTTAATCTCTGTGAAACTCCAATCGTTGTCCTGTAAATCAGATATTTGGGGAGCAGGCGTGGCAATTAGTGTTTCAGTGAAAACTGGAAAAATTGGAGGATTTATCAGAGCAAGTTTCCTCCTGTAGCCCGTTTATCCCAGCCAGCTGCTTGTGTTCAATCTCACCAGATTTTGTCCTCTTGCTTCAAAAGGGTATTAGCTAAAGTATTTTTAATAACAAACAAATGCTTTAATCACAAGCAAATGTTTGAGAAATTTGTGGGGTATAGGAGAAAAGCCCCTGTGTTATTCTCCTCTCTGTGGATGGATAGGAGGCGTTTAGGGAGCCCCAGGTTCAGACTGCTGTAACTTTAGTCATTAATATGCATGAGACACTTGACAATTGCACTATGGAAAAGGATCTGGCTAGGTGGCTACACAAATGCTGACACCTGCACTTGTGATTTCGTGCAGGGAATGCAAGCTAAGAGTACTGTGGTGGGCAGTAGAAGAGGGCCCTAGCCATCACACTCCTGCCCCTCTGCGGGGGTGAAGCGATGCTGACCGATTTTGACAGGTTTCCCACAGGAAATGTACCTTGCACAGGGCTTATGGACCAGCCATGCACAAGGTCAGTGGGATTCTCCGCTGCTGTTCTTGCCTGTCCCCTCACCAAGAAAAGTGTATGAACCATTTTGAGGTGGTTTTGTCAGGACTGCAAGCTTGCTTTATGTGGGCTGCTGGTTTCTAGTTGATAGGCGAATTGTGGCTACTTTTCTTTTTTGGTATGGAGTATTTCTTCCAAGCCTGTAGGAAGTGATACTTTGTGTTACTTATCATTAACTGTGGTTTAAGACTGTCTCAGCTACCTCACCTGGGTCTTTAAAAGTGTGTTTACTTTAATTTACATATTTAACATGTATTCTGTCACTTAATCCTTCTGCTACCTCTCACTGTGTAGAGCTGGAAGGAATATGTCAGTTGTTTAAAACTTCAGGACAAATGGTATCAGCAGTATCCAACCTCAAAGAACTGCTCATATGGAGGAAGATGTAGTTATTGAGTCTGTGATCTGCTCAGTTCTGAAATTATTCCTGGGATCAAACAAGTGGAATTGACTTGTAGTAAGTGTCCCAGTCGGCCTGAATAGAACTTGGCTTTCTCCGATTCTGGATTTGTGCTGGTGTTAAATAAAATCACTAACACATCATTTGAGTCTGTAGATGTTGACACAGAGTGGTGAGGACCCGGAGCGTGGTCAGCCTGCTGCTCTGCTAGCAGTCGTGCTGCTTTGTGCTGGCCTTGTTCTCCAGCTCACAAAAGGAAAAATAACTGAGATTTGTCTTGTCTTGGGCTGACAGTATAGCCAAGTGATTGCCAGTCCAATTTGGCAGTTTTTAATCATTTTATCTCTGTTCTCTTCTCTCTGGGGAGACAGGCAGTGTTTAGCAGTCTGCTCAGAAAGACCTTGGGGCTACTTTCAGCGGCAGTGGCTCAGAGCTCCGATTATTAGCTCTGCTCTTAGGAGCACACTGCGATCCCTCCCAGGGGAGTGGTGTGAAAAATTAACACAGGCTTAGAGCAGCAGTGCAGCAGCAAGCTCTGTAACTGTAATTACTCCATTGATATTCCTCACACAATAACACTGTCATCAGTCATTTACATAAACTTTTTCTCCATGAAGAGGGAATGGCTGCTTATAACCCTATTGGGTGCTTCCAGAGCATGCATTATACATTTTATTTGTTCTAATTTCAGACTCAAGGCCTGTAGGAACAGAGTGAGGAAACGTGCAGCCTTTTTGTTGTTTTCTTTTCTCTTGCAGCAGTAAGCGTGCCACTCTGCATGCGTGAGCATGCAAGCAGGCAAAAATGTGTCTTGACAGGGTTGTGGGAACTAATTCCAGGATTTGAAACATTCAATGTAATTTCAAGAAATACAACAGTATATTTAAAATATTTTAAACAATGTAATATGCAAGCTCTGTCCCAGGTCCCAGTCTCTCACCATTTTGGTCAAGCTGGGCTCACAACAGTGAGTACTGTTGGGCTCTGGAACTCTTTGGGGCACGCTGGGTTTTCTTAGGTTCCTTTTTCTTCCACAAGCACAAGGCATGGCTCTGCCTGTACCAGCTCTCCTGTAGCTCCATTTCTTTCACTGTCACCAGAAAGAATGGGTGTTTAAGCCACAAAAGCACTCTTCCTGCCAGCAAGTGATCCAAGAAAGCAACAGAAAATAAGTGGTTAGTAAAATCTGAAATTAGGACCATCCTGTCTTCTGCCAGGGACACTAATTTCTTTTGTGTCCCTCTTACCATGTGAAAGACTGAGCTGCACAAAGCAGATTATCCTCCCCCAGGTCAGAGACGAGCCTGTGTGCCCGTGGGTGCCTCCTGGCCGCAGGGTCAGGTTGTTGGGGTGGGCACCACGCTCTGTGCTCCTCGGACACAGGAGCCCACTGGAGTGCTGGCCAGCCTGGCCAGCTGGGCACGCTCCTGTCCCAGGCTGGGCAGGGCTCTGCACTTGCTGAGGCACCCACCTGCAGAAGGGGCTCGAGAGGAGGCCATTTAGTGCCCAGCTTCATCAGGGACAAAATGTCCCTGCTCTCCTAGCAGGAGTGCTAAACTTCAGCAGATATTACGCTTCCTCTAATTAAAGTCTTTGGAGGTATTCCCGGGGCCAAGACTAATAACGTATTCAGGAGAATAATCACCCTGTCTGGGCTGCAGTGTGTTTATTGATGGCGCCAGGCCCTGCTGGTGCTGCCCGTGCCCTGCGAGCCCTGCGGGGCACAGCCGCCCACGTCGCTGTCACGAGCCCTGAGCGCTGCAGCACGACACATCTAGTGGGGAAAAAGGCACATGATAGTCAAATTTCGGTTGCTGAATATTTAATGAAGCCTGCAGTGTTTATTTGGTTAGCCTGTCGATTTTTATCGTTCTGTCAATAGCTTCTCATATGTGGCACGGTGATGATCTTTAGCAGCCTGTCCCCTGGGAGCCCAAGCGCTAAATGCAATTATGGATTTTATACCGCAATGTGTTTGATATTTCCAGTGATCTAATTTGCAGTCTGGTAGTTTATTGTTTGGCATTTTAATGGCGTTCAAATGCTACGGAAAATTTGATTTCTCTGTATAATTCATCCTAACATCATTAATGCTGGTAGCCGAATGGCATGGATTTTAGAGGGCTAAATATATAGGAAAGTCATTTTTTTAATATGGACCAAAACGAACAGAGTTTTAACTAAAAGGAAAACCATGTTGTATTTTTTCACACTTCCTCTTTGTCACTTTCCATTAAATATTAAGATTACTTTGAGGAAATGGTAAAACAGATGCCTGACCTTAGCAAACAAACCAAAGTGTGGTGTGCTGTATGATGGAAGCTTCGCCATACAGCTTGCCACTCCTCAGGAGCCTTTTGAGAGAGAAACAGAATGAGAGTTATTCTATTAAAAAGTCTTTCCTGGCTGTTTCTCTCTTCTGTTCCAGACCACTTGTGATTGATAATTAATCCTCCATGTATATTTTTTCCTCTTTGGTAGCTCACAGAAGTCCTGAGCCAGCCACTTGAGCAGATGCATCTATTTCACTAAAAAACCCCAAACCAAAACAAAACCCAAGCCCACCATCACCAACAGTCCCAACCCCAAGCCACAGTGTGGTTGAGTTTTGGGTTGGGGCCGTTGGCAGAATGAAGGGGCACACGAAACTGTGTGGGGCTGAGTGGCTTGGGGGAGTTAATCATGGTGTTATTTTACACATCTACAACACTTTTATTGTGCAGTAACTCATGAGTTATGGGTCCTCTGCAACTGCAAAATAAATCCTTTAATTAACCACCTACTCAGAAACAATTTAACCTCTTCAGTGTATCTCATAAACTACATTAGCCCCAGATTTATTTAGAATAGTATTGTGCAAGTGTGATCTATTTACATTAAGGAGTATATGCCCATTGTTATGTCAAGTATTTTGGGACAAGAAAATACAAATCTATTTTGTATAGTTTCATCTATGGTTTTAATGATTTCACTGAGTGTTTCCCAAATAGAAGCAGACACATTTTTGCACTGTTAGATGAAAGCAGACAGGGTGATAACCATTTCACCTGGGCAGGTAGCATGTGAATTCATTCCTTGTTGTTAGAGACTATTTCACAGTGTTAGAAACATCACTCTCCTCTGATGTCCAGTGAAGCCAAACTACACAGTGGCATGTTGACAAGAAATGATTCTTTTGCTTGAGTGCTGAAGAATTTGTTTCTGTCTTTCAACAGAGGTGAACACAAGTCCAGTTTGTGTAATTCATCTTACAGACTGACAGAACTAGAATATACTTTGTGGTTTATGAGCTTAAGAACATTAAAGAAGTTGAAGAGAGTTCTTCTTTTAATGTTGCCAAGTAGAAGAGATGACAAAAAAAAGCAGTCACAAAGGAGAGCGAATGAGGTGCCCAAAGCAGTAATGAATGAATATAGAACATTCAGCTTTGTGTTTCACAAAATGTTTTAGTGTTGGGCTGGCTGACCTGTCTGCTTTCTGGATGAGGTTCTGACTGATGCAGAGGTTTCCAGTGCCTCTCACAGCGTGGTGACAGGGCTGCTCCTGCCACTTGTGCCCTACTGGGCAGGGGTGGCAAACATTTTCCCTGAAAAATACTGATTTTTCTCTGAACTTATTGAGTGACAAGAGCACAGGTGCCCATCTAGAGGAGAAACTGTCAGGTGCCATATTTCTTTCGATGGGGCAGAGGTCCTCAGGTGCTTGCTTTGTCCTGTTGCACTGCTGGGTCACTGCGCTGTCGGGCACCTGGTGTGCTCGTGCCAGGAGAGGTGGTGTGGAGCTCACCTGGAGTCAGAGATATCCTCGGCCAGGCCCTTCTGGAAAGCTGCTTTGCAGGAAGGATGCAGGGGGTCAGGGCACAGGCAGTGACTCCTTTCTGGGCACCTTTGCTGAAGGGCGGGTGAGAGCAGTGCCATGGGCTCAGCAGGGCGCTGGGGCTGCTGGCAGCCCTGTCCTGCCCTCATCGTCCCTGCTGTGGCCTCAGGTGACAGCCATGGGCTCAGCAGGGCGCTGGGGCTGCTGGCAGCCCTGTCCTGCCCTCAGGGGACAGCCGTGGGCTCAGCTGGGAGCCTGTCTCCTTCCACAGGAGGGGCACAGTGGGCTGGGGTGGGAGCACAGAGATGGCACAATAGGCACGGGAGTCCTGCTGCTCTACAAAGGAAACAAAGCACTTGGAGAGACACAGACTGTGCAGTGGCAGCACCCACTGGAAATAGGCTAAAACATCACACAACTGTGTAATCTCCAGAAAATGTATCAAACTCCCACTGTGTTACTCAAGCTCTGGCCTAGGATGCTTCAGCTGATGTTTTTGTTTGTAGGAATGACAGCTAACAGGCCCTCCCAAAATTGTTGAGAAACCTAGTTAGCATGAGTTAAAAAAAAAAATAAATAAAAAGCCACCAAGCTGTGGTGTGCTGCAGGCTAATGACATGAGGCTGGCCCTCCAAGTGATCTGCTAGCAGATGATGGATGGATGTGCACCTCACTCAGCAGCAGCACCAGCTTTGCTCCATTCTTGAATATCTGTCAAGATGTTAAGTGGATGACTGCAATCAGCAGTGAAATAAGACCTATGTAATCTGATGTTCCACTTAGAAAAGAAAACAGAATTCCTACCACCTAATATGAGACTACACCAGCCAACACATAAAGGTCTTTCGAGCAGGCCAGGTATCTGATAAAATCTTTACACCTCATTATCACTTGTAATTTAGAGATATGGGTACAGCTGTATCTACAAACAGGGCATGATGACATTTCCAGGGATTTTTTTATCTGTGTCCCTTTCCAGTGAACAGTTCTTCCTCCACACATATGCTTTTCTATGACTTTCGATGTGTTCTTTTATTCAGATTTTATCTTGCTGAGGAGGGAGGGCTGTCTGTTATGTCCTTTGACAATTTATGAAAATTTGTGCAGATTAATGAAAAAGGCAACCTTATGAGGAACAGAGCAGGGCACTTTGTTTGGAGAAGAGGAGGCTGAGGTCAGACCTTGTCGTGGGCTTTGGCATCCTCACGAGGGGAAGCAGAGGGGCAGGTGCCAGTCTCTGCTCTAGTGACCAGGGACACGACTCAAGAAACAAGTGGAAATCTAAATTTAACTGGAAATAGTGATTGAAATACATATATTTGTCATATAAAAGGGAAGATCTTGACCATACAACTGTCTAAGCTGTTCTATTCGTTGTTAGTATCTTTGGATAATTTCCCTGAGAGAAAGAAGATGAAGAGTGTTTAAAGTGAAAAGGTAAAAAGAAAGAAGGGAAAGGATGAAGGAGAGGAGCAAGGTTAGAGAACAGGTTAGACAGGCCCAGGTAGTGATTAATGAAGATGTGGACTTTCCCAGGCACTGAGGCAGCAGCTTGCCAAAAGGCTGGAGCGGGCTCTGGTGGGACTGCGGGTGTGAGATGGGAGACCAGCTCTGCTGAACTGGAAAGCTGATGGCAGATGGCTGCTGCTCTGTTACTGGGCTCCCAGTTCAGCAGGATGTTTGATGTCTAAAATCTGTCACCTCTCTGGGCTGAAAATCGTCTGTGTCCCATCTCAGGCAGTGCAGTACAATGTACCATGAAACTGCTTAATGCTGTAGAAAATTGCTAATGCAACAAAACAGAGCCCCTTGAAAAATCAGCTAACGCCTCATGATGCCTTTCTGGTCCTTTCTGAGCCCATTCACGGGAGCATCACTTCACACACAGGAGCTGAGCTCCATGGGGCTTCTCCCTGGGATTCTGGAACGCTGACAGCTATCTCTGAAGCTCAGTCCGAGCACTGCACTGGGACACGCAGCTCTCCAGCAAAGCTCAGCCCTGTGTCCTGCTCAGGGGGAGCCCAGGGGAAACAGAGTGTTTCACAGCAAGAGGAAAGCCAGTTTCTCTTTATTATGGCAGTTTCTGAGTCCCTGTCTAGGTCATTGGTAGGTTCTGCCTTTAGGATAATGCTCAGGCACGGACCCTGAAGCACTGATGGCTCCGAGTCTCTCTCATTTTAGTACATGCAGACAAAAACCCCATATATAAATAAGGTCTCCCTGATTTAGCAATGCCAGCATGCACATCACAGCTCACCAAGCCATAAGAATTAGATTAACAAAGGTTACTGATGTAAATGCAAGGGAAAAAATAAACAAAACCCAAACGTTGTCAGTATTTGCATAAATATGTTCCAGGAAAAAATATAGGGACTCCTATGGGAAAAGACAATAAGAGAATTTCATACTTTCTGGGAGAATGAAAGGTCACTGAGACGTGTCACCCTTTCTCAGAGCAACAGGAAAGAGCAGCAGAAACAGCTGCTGTGGTGATTGCAGATATATTTTTATGTGACCAATAAATTACCTAGGCAGGAATACCTGGGTAATCATGGATGAGCTAGAGAAGGAGAGGTGGGGAGAGGAGACACAAGTCGTGGCTGCTCTTCCCATGGCTGCTTTAGCTACAGAAGGAGCATAAAAATACTCTGACCCAGAGACATGCAAAGGGCTCCACATCACTGAAAGTCAGGCAGCAAAAGAGGTGCTTGAGCCCCTCTGAAAGGAGGGGGAGCCTGTGGTTGTGTTGATAGACTTAAGCCCCTTCCAGCCTCTCTGCAGCTGGGTAAATCTCCCTAGGATTGGGCTGGCTAACAGAAATATTGGCATTCCTCAGTGCTGGGTGAGAGATTACAACTGATTCATTTCTTTGCTCTGCAGAGTAATTCTCAGCAGCTTCTTTTTAACTGAACGGATCAAAGTCCCTAAATGAGAATGTGGTGAACTTGATACTTCTTCACAAGCCCAACAGACATGGACAATATACGTTCTGTAACCGAAACCTTTTGGGGTTTGTGTAATACAATACCCTTTCTGTAACCCCCACCCTCCCCTCCATCCTCTTGACCCTGCTGCAGCTAAGGGACTGGACAGTAGAAAAACATGTCAAGCATGAAAAGCAGCAACTTGAGGGCAAACATGACCCCTCCACTGCTAGTTACTGAACTTCTGAAAGTGCATCAAGCAAGCAGAATCAGCTAAAAAGGGAGGCCAGGGACACCTCATGTTGTGCAAGATGGGAGGTGAGGTCTTTGCTCTTTAGAACTAAAGTGTTTTGTTTTAATCATGGGGAGAGCTGCTGGCTTGGCACTGTGTGAAATAGATTTAGAAATCCTGAGGAAGGAGGAAATTCTCAAAACAGTAAGGAAAACAAAAGTCAGCAACAGGGAAGAATTGGCCAGCATTTTTACAACAGGAAACGTGGAGGATACTGAAAAGAGAAAATTAATGGCACTGGGAGTATGATCCTGTTAACCGTTATTGTTGACACCTCATCATTTCCAGACTAAAATGCCAGCTAAGGCCATGTTTCACTTCACACTATCTTAAGTCATCTTTGTCTTGCCCAGAGAAAAAGAAACTCCATAATAAAAATGGAGCACATCATGAGCAACTCCTTTGTGTGTGGAGTCAGCTCAGCAGTCAGGACATGGCTGCAGAATCCTCTGCTTGATTGCACCAAATATTGTGCTGCATTTTATTTTCTGAGGTAGAATAAACATTCCACTCTGAGGAGTGGAAAATGCTAGCTATACCTATTTTAAACACCAGAGTAATGCTTTATAGCCCATAGAGGGATAATTACAAAGTACAAAATCACAGATTTTATAGCACATTTTCCCGAGAGTGCAGTTAGGAGAACAGCATGTGTCATGTAGCCAATTTAGATAATGATTCTGATAAAGATAAACTGTATTGTTTATAATAAGTAATTGGGCTGACAAAGGCCCAAAAGACACAGGAGAATGGGATCTGCAGCCCTGGACCGTGGGCAGCAGCTCCTGCCTCCTGCTCGCCACGCCTGGCTCAGTGCAGGGCAGTTCCCTTCCCCAGGAGCAGCAGAGACTGAAAATGCTTCCAGAGTTTTCCAGGGTGGGATTCCTAGGCGGCAGCTCCCGGGATAGTCTGTGCTGGTGAGGGATGTGCTCCAGGGAGATGAAGCAGCTGACCCAAGAGCTGGGCACCCAAAAGCCTGAGAACAGGAAAGCAAAGCCTTGGCTGCCTTGCTCCTGAGGAAGTCCTAGGGCTCGTCCAGAGCTGAGCCATGAAGAATACTGGCCCAGTAAATATACAGTGGCACTTTACCACAGGCAGGAGATTACTTGTTGAGTAGATTATCTCTCTTGAGATAAGGCAAAATCCTTCAGATGCAGTGGAGTATCTTGCCAGGCCTATTAGCACATGACAAGATGCAGTTTGGGTCCAGTGAACCTCTATCAATCACAAGATGAAGTAAAGCCCTAATTATCATTTAATTGCTGCCTTCAGCTTGAGCTGCCCTTCTTCACAGCTCTCAGCATCCATTGGAGATTAGGTTGTACTGAAATGAGAACCGTAAAGGGCCTGGCAAAGGTGTGAAATTCCCTGGGTAACTGAATTAATGGCAGCGGGTTCTGCTGCTGGGGGGGTTCTGGTCTCTCTGCAGACAGAATGAGTGAGGGCGAGGGCTTTAATGGGGAATTGGAGGCGATAGCTCTCAGCCATTTGCTCACGAGAAAGAATGACACAGAGTATGCTTGTTCGGCCAGGCTCAAGGGAACAAAGAAAATACCACTCACAAACATTTGTTTTTATGCTAATTTTGTGGAATTATGTTGTGAGCTGCTTTGTTAAATAAGAAAAAGTAGTAATATGTTCATGTAGGCTTGTGCAGGAAAGTACAAGCAGTAGAATATGAGCATGGGTAGCTGTTTTTAGCTGTTTTTCCCCAGCCGTTTTGAAGTGGAGTGACATACAGATTTGGGATATTTGGGCTCTGGTTTAGTTTTTAAGTCAGGCTCATTGTTGCTCTGTTTTCATATGCTCTGCATGGCAGGTTTGTTTTCTAAGCAAATTGCAGCATCAGAACAGTTTCTCATGATGAAACTCTGACATCAGTAGGACACTCGTCTGTACTGTGTAACTTTGCAACATCAAATCCAATTTCAAAGATAATTACAGGCCATTAGCGCCTGACACAGAGTTTAATAACAGAGTAAATATTGTGGTGATCTTCGGAAATGCATAAATAAATAAGTAAATACACAAAGTAGACTTGTCTGGCTTTAAAACCGAGCTGTTAAAACTGGTATTGCCTGAGAAACAGGCGCAGTTGGAACTGGTCACTTAACCTCATTAGATGAAAGACAGAGCACTATAAATCCGTCATTTTACTAGTCTGCCTGGCAAGCAAACGCTCCTCTTCCCGAACACAACCTGTGTGCAGTGCCCTGGGACGCGGGGAGCTGGGCAGACAGTGCCTGGGAGCACGGGTGCTGGTTGGAACAGTCGGGCGCTGCTGCCCTTGGTAACACCCTGGTGAAGCTGCAGCGCTGTCTCTGCAGCGTTCAGCCAAAGCAGGGCACTGGGTGGCTCCGGCTCCTTCCCTTCAGCTCTGCCTTCGCCATCATTAGGGGTTTCTTTAAGTGTCTCATTATGTTGTTTGACTGCACAAAGCTGGTTTGTGGCTTGGCACAACGTCCTTGAAAAGGGCAGCGATCTGAACACCATGTGCGCTCAAGAGATTCCCAAACTATGATCAAAACAAGAACTGAAACACTCAGGGTATTTCCTGCTGCCACTGTCCTTTCTGGACATCACTTCCCACGCTGGTTTGTAGCTTTCCCCCAGCAGACTCCGTGGCCAAAGGTGGCCCTGCCTGCTGGGCTGGCCACTGGGACTGCTGCCAGCAGGGCTTGGAGCTCCTGTGGTCGTGTTCAGCTGGAGCTGGCTGTGCACAGGGATAAATCCACAAATTATAAATCAGGGGTTAGGATTTCGTCCTTTTTGGACTCAGAACTTGTAGAATATATTGTCTTTTTTTATGAACATAAACCATACGGTGTATGTCTGGATTACTAATTCAGAAGGTATTTGTCTTTTAAATGCTAATTTTATTTTCATAACTGAGGCTTCTTAAAAGATATTGAGAGAATATAAAAATAAAGATAAAACGGAAATAAGAGAAGCTGTGAAAGGTCCCTCTGCATTTCAGGGCTCAGTGTAGTGGCCATGGATCCTCCTGCAGGCCCATCACTGGCAGGAGCAGGGCTGGGCAGGTGATGAATTGCAGCATAGGTATTAACAGTGCACAGGTACCTTTGAACCTGTTAAGGTGTTAAATAGTGGGCTTAGGTCAAGTGTGAAAGCCAAAGAGTAACAAACATGACTCGTTGACTGAATTGCAGGGTAGATTTTGTTCTCCTCTATTCACTTTGCTGTCTCTGGTGGGGAAAATTGTGCTTATAAGACCAAAACGCGATTAGAAGTGGAGCTCTGTTTTCTTTGTAGCTATTATGATGTAAAACTGAAAAGCATTTTTTAATCTGTCCGTTCCTTGTGCTATTTTTTCCACTCCAGCTCCTTTTTTTTTTTTTATTGTTTATTTCTCAAGTATTCTGATGGAAATTTTTCTTAACTCACAGAAATTTTTCATAGTTTGAAAAATAATTTCTTTCACTTGGAGCTTGATTTTCTTACAATAACAATTTCTCATACTTTTCCTAAATAATAAAATAAATAGACCATAATGGGGAATAAGGAGTTTACATTCCCAATGGAAAGAATACATGTGTGGAGACGAGTTTCATTAAACTGTTAACTGAAACAGTGACTTTTAGAATTGATTCCATCTTAGCCAGTGCAGTCAGTGCTCTCCAGAAGACTGTATTTATGAAGAATTCTTTATTCAAGGTAAGCAAAAAACATAAAAGGAGGCCTCCTCACCCTCTTTTGCTGCTCTGGGTCAACATCACAACCTCTTGATTAGATTTGGAACCTACTAATTAGATATAATTCATTACCTGCAAGAATGAGATCAGAAATCAGGAGCTGCTTTTCCGAATAAGGCGATCCTTCCCCTCATCCATCATGGCTGTTAGTAACCAATTTAAAGTCAGACAAATGCATAACCAGCATTATTACCTTGTCATAAATAGTTAGGGAGAAAGACCTGGAGTAACCTGGCATTATAAATGGTTTTTATCACATTATTTTGCAGTTATTTGTCAGCCACTTTGCTTAAGATAAATGTAGAACAATAATCAGATTCTAAAACAGAGCAGTGAACAAGGTTTTGCTAATTGTGAGACCTCTTCTGCTGGCAGAACTCTGTCGTGGGGCACAGTTTATAAATTTCCTCATGGAGAAATTGCACTGAGCACATGTCCATGTTTGGACTTGGAAGTCTAACAGGCCAAAAAATAGGAAAGGGGATCTCGTGCCCTCCTTCAGGCGTGGTGAGATCTCAGCAGCCGGGGTCAGGGCTTGTGTCCCTGTGGGATTGCTGAGCCAAGGGAAGGATTCTTCAGCTCCTGTTGGCCCCCAGTGCTCACAGATCCCAATGCAGTGTGCTCCATCATCCCTGGGAAGGAGCCTTGCACCAAGACAGGAGGGATGCTTCTGCCACGGGATTCTGCTCAGAAGGGCACACAGCTCCCTTGGGCTGGGCTTTTGGTGATCACAAATGTCTGATAGAAAGAAGAACATGATAAAATGCTAATTGCAGTAGGACTGTGTTGAGAGGAGAGTGACCAGTGAGCACAGCACTGACCTCAGGGTGCTTCTGGAGCAGCACATTCCCATCCTCCCTGGGGCAGGGTGTGGGGAATGGAGCCCCGGAGCTGCAGTGCCCCCTCTCACTGAGTACCTGTGGTTTTCCCCAGTGACTGAGGGAAAACAGGATCTGTATCCATGTTTTAAAGAGGAATATGGGGGCAGGGTTCTGCAATATAAATCCCAAACAGTTCTCTTAGCTCTATTTCTATTTAGATAATTAGTGACTTCAAATTTAAACCCCTACTATGGCAAATAGCATCAGGCCGTGACTTAGGCCAGGGTTTTAAGGATCATGGGAACCCCTCTCAAAATTGGGAGACTTCAAACGTGGGGGAAGGTTTCAGGCTTGCCAAGGGAGGCCCAAACACCCAAATCAATGGGCACCTTTCCGTGGGATAAGACACAGAGCTTGGGAGTGGGGAGCTTGCACTCAGGGTGAGCGTTCACATATGCAAGGGAAAAATGTCTTCAGAGATCTTTTCTTCTGATAATAAAAATATTGACTATTATTTATATTCAATTAAAGCACTTAGGGGAACAGTTTTAAAAACAACAGAATTACTGCAGTGTGGTTGAGATGACAGAGAACACCTCCTCTGGTGTCAGAGGATACAGAGCCACTCAGCAGTGTGCAGTACTGAAATGCAGACAGAAGTCACAAAGTCAGCAGATCTGATTAACTGTAAATCCAGGCTTTTATTACACTCCTCCCATAGGTAGAGAAAGACAATAACTTGATTTTGATCTCGGCTGCAGCCAAGTAAGATCTGAGAGGAAGATATTTACTAAATTATTTACCTTATATAGCTCTGTCACTGAAAAACAATCATGTTTGAAGTGCCATGTCAGTGCAGCTGGCCTCAAAGAAATACTGAAGGTGTGTTTACTGTCTGGGCTTTCTGTTCATTTTCCTAAAGCCACATCTAATTGAAAGTGTTGATATAATTGCAACTTAAGGCAAAATGTAGGAGGAATAGGGACACTTAGAAGTGACAGGGCTTTAGAACTGGAATTGCCCTTCCATTATCTCAGAGCTTAAGCTATCACTAGACACGGTAGAGAGCGGTTATTTTCCTTTTTATTGAAGTTCCAGTGAAAGTTTTGGGCCGTGTCTCAGCACACTGCTTTGTTTCCCGGCAGCATCCGGGCTCTGTCCTGCTGCAGCCTCTGGGAGCACACCCAAAGCCACCGTGGGCAGCGCTGTGCTCCAGCCTGGCATGCAGCTGAATTTCCAAACAAATACATTCTGAAAGGCAAAGAAATGCTTCCACCTGATTTTTGTACCCCAGGATCGCATTAAAGCGCTGATTAATCGCAGCCTTTAGACAAATTTTCCTTTTTTTTTTTTTTTTTTTTCCTGGTTCTTGCAGTTTAGGTGGCTGTAACAGGAGAAGCAGTGACAAACTGTTGTCATTAATGTACTGAGCATAATGAACACCAGCCATACAGCACATGGTGCTTGTCTGCTTATTGGTGAATTTAACTCACTTTAATTGCAGTGTTACTTAACATGATGGAGAAGTAGCCCTCAGAGGGATCATTTGAGGGACAAATAATGTATTTGTGTAAAATTAAAAAAAATAAACCAAACAACTAGAAGATAGTACTACTAGCTGTAGTAAAATTATAGTTTAATAATTATTATCCAGATAGTGCTTGGCTTAAGGTTAAAAAAGAGGCACTTCTGGAAAACAGGATGAAAGCTTGCCTGGAGCACAGCCATGGGGACTGTCTTTTGCAAGCTGCACTGGTGGCAGACATTCAGAGAAGCACCTGGGAATAAATTGAGTCTGCTGGGAGGGGAAAGCATCTACCCCTGGGGCATGTCAATGGAAATAGAAGGTGACAATGAGCCCAAGGCCTGCCTGGCCATATCACATGGGTCTCCTGATTCTATTGAAGGTGCTGCACAGCAACCTGCCCTCTGAGCATATCTGACACCTGGGAGGTTTGCTGTGCAAGTGGGAGGTGTAGGACCTTTACCCCCTGGAACAGAGCTGCTGCCGTAGGCAGTGGGACGCTGGTGGTGTTAGAACCTCCTTATGTCTGTCATTTGTACCCTGAACATTAAATATCTTTCTCATTATTCATCCCACCACACTAGAAACAGCTGGTCTTCAAGGGAAATTACCTAATGAATCAACAATAAGGCTATTGTGTAGGCGTGACATTTCTGATAATAAATTACTGCTTTCAGGAGGTTGACCACACTTGTCAGGGTTTTGTGAGTTACAAATTCAGCTGCCTTGTCTTATGCTGTTTTACACAACTGACAGTGTAAAACCTTGGCATTTGACTGTAAGTTATTCCCTCAACTTCTAGATCTCTATCATAAAATTCTTTCTTCCTTCATTCAGAATAATCTTTGAATTTCCAACTCATACATTGAAATTATTTTAATTTGGTTTGGTTTGATTGTATTTATTGTGTCATATATATCTTGGACTTAAATCTTAATTTAAATATTTTTAACTAGTAATGTAAACAGGCTATACGTGTAAGGACTGCATTTTAAAATTTCATTTAGATAAAATATGTGTTTGCATATTTCTTGTATGCTTACACTTAAAGGAATACTTTTTCCTAAACCCATGATATGGAGGAAGATCTAAATATTGCCTTACAAAAAATACCTGGATGTACCTAATTAGTTTAGAAGTGCTTGGTCCATAAGAAACATGCTTCAAGGATGAATATTTTAAAGTATGCCTCTTTTTCCACATGCAAGTGTTATTTGCCTTTTACTTTGCGTATCCAGGGATGTGACTGGTTAGTGATGAAAAGCAGAAGTGTTTCTCCCTCTTAGCTGAATGCAAATGGCGCTGAAATTCAGGCAGTATCTGCACCAAACTGCGTGTTTATCTCTGTGGAATTCTGTGGAACCAGTTCTTTAGCTTTTAATACTGTAAGTCTTTTCATAAGTAGCCAGCAAGGAGAGGAGGACAGGAGTTCCATTTTCTGCCAGATTTCTCGGGGCAAAATGCATTCTTGCAAATGTGAATGAAGCCCACAGAGGTGGGGCAGGCCTGAGAGGAAGTTGGTATTCTTATGCAAGAAGTTGTGGAAGCTAAAAATGAGATCTAAGACAGTGAATACATGTTCTAGCAAGCATACTGAGTTTCAAAGTGCTCCCAGTTTCTTTGTTACACTCATTCACTATTGTTACACTCATTTCTTTCCACAGGTAGTCGATATCTTAATGTCTGGACAGTGCTGCTGCTTTGCCTCTCACAGGATGTGCTATTATTTAATGCAGCAGGGTCTTTTAGGGTTTGTGTAAGGCTCACTTGGACATCAGTGGATTATTATTATAAAACAACAGTTCTGACTTTCAACAGGAAGAGACTAACCAAAACCTGGTGCATCCAAGAAGTATCTTCTGACACTCCTGTGTGAGAGCAAAACAAGCAGCAGTGTGTGAGCAGGGCTCTTGGAGATGGCTCCATGCCTGACGTGGTGCCAGGATCCTTTGCCCGAGGTGTCCTGGAAAGGCCAGGTACAAGTGGAGTGAAGCTAAGGATTATTGCCCTGTGCCTGCCCTTCAGCCCCCTAAAGCTGGAAATTCCCCGGGGAACGTGTCCTTTGGGAGGATTGCACAGCACCCTGAACACCTTCAGAGGTGCCTGCAGACAGAGCAGAGCCCTCTGCCACCGTCATCCTGCTGGCCCTGCCCTGGGGGTGGCTCTGAGTCTTCCCCAGTTTTCTGTGCCTTCCCACATTGCAGCCCATGTCAGGTGCTCCCGGGTGCTCCAGGCAGGGATTCCTCGGCCCTGGGGCAGTCTCAGGTGCAGGGCCAGCAGCCATGCCTTTCCCTGGAGGAAACCTCTGCCTTCAGTGCCTCCTTGTCCTGTAGTCCTCCCGTGGCTGCAGGACCTCAGCTGGGAGCCTGCGGGGATGGGGGCCCTGTGTCCCCAGCTGGTGGCTCTGGGCACGGGTCAGGGCTGTGGGCACAGTCAGGGCTGTGGGCACAGGTCAGTTTTGGGGTCGGGTCAGGGTTTTGGGGTCGGGTCAGGGCTGTGGGCACAGGTCAGGGCTCTGGGCACAGTCAGGGCTGTGGCAGGGTGGGTCTGTGCCCCACAGCCACAGTTTGTGGGCAGGGACCCTGCCTTTGTCCCCCCCATGTTGCCAGGTGAGCCAGGGCTGAGCTGGAGAGGGAGAGGGGACACTCTGTGCCCTCTCAGTGTAATTTCTGGGCACCAGTTATTCACCTGTGTGCTTTAGCCGTGCTGCTGGTGATGAGTGAGTGCAGACTAACGGGTTAATTGTGGATGTGTTCTGTTTATAAAACAACACCTGCAGCCAGGGCCAGGCGCACAGGGCAGGAGCAGCTCCAGAGCCTGCAGCCCTTGGACAGGGCTCTCCCACTGCCTCCTGCCTTGGCTGCACTGCCCTTTGCTCTGCTCCCTGCTACCCTGAGCAGGACTTGTGTCCCCAGATGTCCTCCTGGGGACATTTCAGCTGCTCATGGCCCCCAGGAGGATGGATGAGGACAGCCCTGTGAAGTCACTTGCCCCCGTGGCCAGCTGTGGAGCACAGCACCGTTTGGTGGGCTTGTCACAGCTTGAGTGGGGCTTGAGAACAGCAGCAGCCTCCCCTCCAGCCTGCTTTGGTTTGGTTGAAGGTCACTGGTATCCAGTCAGGGTCTTGTGCTTCACATGAAGGCCATTCAGTTATGATGCAGAGGCAGGATGAATGAAAAAAGAAGTGGAAAAATAATTTTAAAACATACAGCCAAAGACTGACCGTACACTGGTTTTGGGTGGGACTATATTGGCCCAGAAAATTTAGTTAGATGTTAGTAATAATCAAAGTCTTCTGAATTCTATATATACTTTTTCTCTAAATAATATTGTTTCAAGGGATCCACTGTTGAAAGCAAGTGCCTGCTGTGCTTTTTCCTTTTCCAAATAATGGAAATTCATCTGAACCAAACAAAGGTGTTATAATGGTGTCACATTGTCATTTCATTTTCCTCAGCAGCCTTCTGATAAAGACATGTTGTATTCAGCAGCACACAGACATAAGAGCAGTTCTGTCTCCAAAATCTGGCTTTGCAGCGTAGGGCCTGTTGAGTTTCCATGGCAATGGCCACAAATTCCTCCCCAGCTCTTCAAAGTGAAAGACATATTTGTTTTGCTGGCGCAACTTTGTAGCACAAAAGCTCTCTCTCCTTTTTCACGTAACACCTGCTAATCTGAGCCTGGGCTCTTTGAAGCCTCCTGCTGATCAGAAATTCAAATACATTTTTGCATGCTAATCTTGGTGGTAATCTAGAGTTTGCGTCTTTCACGTTGTGTCTGTGAAAACAGTTTTCTTTATAAATCACCAAACGTGTTGGCCCTGATTGCTGTCCACGGGAGGATGAGTCCATAGGGCTGTCAGCAGCTTAGATGTCCATTCTCTCAGGATGCAGCCGGGACAGAGCTATCAGATCAGGGCTTTTCAGTCATCCACCACCCTTTGTGAAGAGAAGGGGGTGGGGGGCAGAGGGGGAAGGGCTTTCCCAGACCTGGTGCATGGAGCTCTGTGTGTATCTGTCTGGCTGTGCCGGGCACCCAGGCTGCGATGGACAGAGAGTGGCACTGGGCTGGCACTGGGCTGTTCCTGTGGATGGCACTGGGATGGCTCTGGGCTGTTCCTGTGCCTGTGGATGGCACTGGGCTGTTCCTGTGACTGGCACTGGGCTGTTCCTGTCACTTAACAAAGGAGTGTGGCTGCAGAGCCTTTTTGGTTGCAGTGCCAACCAACGCTGGCTGCAGTGCTTTTCCCATCATCTGAGGGACAGACCCACGATGCTGAATCCACAGCCTGCCTGGGATTCCCTCTGCAGCAGAGCTGCTCATTGCATCCTCGTTGCTGCAGTGCTGTGGGTGCTCTGCTGGACCAGGGGTTGGTGCCATGCTGGGACCCCTTGTGCCTCAGCTGCCCCCACTGTCCTTCCCCCATGCCACACAGCCCCAGCACGTGCTCAAAGACCCTGGCTGTCCAGGGAAGGGGGTCCCAGGTATCCCGATGCTGCTGGTGCTGTGGTTTGGCTGTTCGAGGGACTGTGGAGGTCTGATGCCCCTTAGGCTGTGGCTGGAATGGAGCTGTGGTGCTCCAAGAATGCTTAGTGGGTATCTCAGTGCTTATCACCAGTAAAGGATTCAGATGGTTTGTCCTTGCTGTGAGTCCGTGATCTACCTGTGTCTTGCAAAGCACATTGAACTCCCAGGTGCCCCAGCTATTCCATCCCTAAACTTTCTCTCAGGACATTTTCCAGTGGTGCTGTGTCCAGCCGGTGCCTACTGCAGACATGCTCACAGCCCGACCAGTTCCTGCCTGCTCTGTGCTTTGGGGGTTTAAAACAAAAGGGTTTGAGTTTCAGCGCAGCTCACACCTAGGCAAGCCTTCGGGGCATGGCTGCTTTAAATGGATCGATCCTTGCAGGGCCTTTGCTTGTTTAAAATGATCTTTTTTTTCCACTACTTAAAAAAACAAAGAGACCTTCCTGGTTAATTTCTCAATAATTCTCTGAGTAGATATGATTTTCCTCTGGGAGGAGATGAACATTTTCCCACTTTCACAAGATGGGATCCCTGTTTAACGCTTGCAAAGCTCAGCTCTGCCATGTCTTTCCTGCAGCCTGATCCCCCTGGCTGCAGAGCTGGATCAGTTTCCCCAAGCGCTGGTTGGGAGCTGAGCTGGGCAGCTCTTCCTGCCTACTCTGAATTTTATAAAATCTGAACTTTTGGAGAAATACTTGTTTATGAAAGCTCAGAGTGCATTTCAGGGAGGTATGCAGACTTGCTGTTTTGTACAAAATCACCAGCAAAATATTTGAAAGAGGGTTTTGTGTTCATTGTCTGCTGCATCTCCCTTCTATTCAGACTCTATTCTATTCAAATTTTCTTCCTTTCTTCAGGGGCAAGAGTCTGAGTGCACAAAGGGGCTGTGGTTTCTGCAAGCAGATACTATAACCATGTAATATAAACATGGCAATGATTTCCTTAGGCCCTGTGATCCATCAGGCATGTTGAGAGCAGTTGGCAAGGGTCTGGGAAGTTCCCACTGCTGCACAGCAGCCACAGATAAGATGCTTTTCTGCCTTGGTCAGCTGCAGGATCCACACCCTGGCGCTGGAAAGGTTCATCCCATCCTCTTCCTGGAAGGGAAAACCTCTGCCTTTGAAGTCACGTGCCCACAGCTTGCAGAGCTGACTGATGCAGCAACATCAGTAATTTACCAAAGTGGGAGGCAGGGGGGAGGAAAGCTGCAGCATAAATCTCAGTCTAGCTTTATTCTTTTACCTTAGGTTATATGTCTTTAAAGGAAAAATGCTGACAACATGCTTGCTCACAAAAAGCCTTTTGAGCCAGTGCCAAGAATTTGCTCGAACCTGGTAAAAAGTCACAGCTGGGACCTAAGAGCAGCATTGAATTCTACTTCCTTGCTTGATCTCAGTTTTCTGGGGCTGAGGAGATGTTCAGTATGCCTCATGCCTCCTGCTCTCAGGCTGGGTAAGAACCTGCTTTTGTCCTTTGGAGCAGGCAGTCACTGGTGTCTGATGTGGTGACAATTCACTGTGGTTCTGTTTGCTCTCTCTGTATCACTTACTCTTCAATTTAGAAAGTTTAAAACAATATTATTTGGACTGGAATAGCAGAGCCAGGCAACAAGGGGCCTCCAGCCTGCAGGAAGGGCTTCTCCCCTCTGCAGAGGGCAGCTCTGGGAATGGGAACATCTGCAGCCAACAGCCTGCAGAGCCCCTGGCCCCTGCTCTGTGCCACAGTGACTGTGCACCCCGAGCAACAACGCCTGGGACACCTGGGACATCCTCAGCCTGGAACCTGTGCCAGCCTTGGGATGCTGCTGCAGGAATTCTGCTGGGCTGGCTCAGTGTTCAGGATGAGGTCCTGGTGACTAGCTCTGGGTCATCATGAAGTTTTCAAGCATAATAAATCACAGAGGGTGATTTTTTTATGAGTATTGTGCCCGTCTCAGGGGAGCTGACCCCACACATTTTTCTTCTCTCAGCAATCTTAATGCCTCCTCTGATCACTGGGCAGCACTGCTTGTGTCTGCAAGCATCTATTTGTGATTTTGGTCGAGGTCCTCCCAGGGAATGGAGACATGGGACTTTGTATCACCATGGCTCCCCCCTGAGCTCTGCTGGAAGAGGAGATGGAGGAGCCACTCCTGCCCCCTCTGGAGCTCCAGAAGTACCCTGGGCAGTCTTGCTGTGTTTGCACACAGGCCTGAAGCACCAGTGTTAATTGCACAAAGTACAAACAGCAGCTTATTGACCTGTACAGATCTTTGCCAAGAATTACTACCTGTCCCTTGAAATGCAGAGAGCAAAGGGCTGAAATTACTGAGGAGTTTAGGGTATGAATCCCAGGGTTATCTCCTGCCAGATTTTTTTTCCCCTGAACTAGGGGAGGCAGTGAATGTGTTGTGTTCCCTGGGATGTCACATCCTGCTACACCACAATATTCCCTGCTTTCTCCCTTATGGATGGCTCTTCTAGCTACCCTACTCCTATCTATCAGATGTGATGTCTTCTTTTCCACTGAAGCTGATGGGTTAAGTCTTATGTTCAAATTTTGATGCTTTATTTTAAAAAATAAGTACATAAAACAATTCTATTTCTAATCTTTTTATTACAAAAGTTGATCTGTATGAAGTTATGGAACCCCACAACTGCAGTAGTGGTAGCAACATGCCTATTTTTGCTTCCTGTGCTGCATCATTTACTGGTGCTGTAGTTCCTCAAGAGAATGTAGGAAAAGTTCTTAAACCTTAGTGGCCTCTGTGATCTTCTCACTTGCTATGTATAGCCGATTAGGGCTCAATCATGTGATATAATGATAGTTCCCTCCACAGTTTATTGATCCCAGTGGGAATGAAGGGCATTCAGCACCTCACATAAGCAGACCCTTCATGTCTGTCTTGCTGCTCCTTACAGAATATGAGCAGTAAGGCTGAGCACTCCTCGATTTTCTTATTCAGACTCATTTCAAGCTCCAGCTCAGACTGGAGATTTGCTGAGTAAATAGTCTCAACAATAATCTCAGCCTGATTCCAACTAATTAAATCCTGTACAAACATCCCTCTCCGGGCCAATATAGCAAAAGACAATGAAAACACAGAAAACCAGACATAGCTTTCCTCCAGATTTTGCTCGGCCCTTTAATCCTGTATCTTTTGAAAGATAGTAACGTCCATAAGATGAGGGGTCAGCCTTCCTGCCCTTAGCATCAAGCAGTGGAATTTTTCAATAATGAACAGCTGGGTCACCAGCGACACAAAAGCTGCTGTAATATCCTGTAGGCTTACGGGGCACAACAGAAATCCCAAAGCAAATCATGATGTACACAGAAAGGGACCGTCCTTTTCTATTAAGGAGACCACTTCAAACCAGTCCCAACACCACCTTTTCTCCAGCTTTTCGAAGGAGAGTTTATCCCCTGCGTATATTTAATCACACATTATGGGGTGGCTTTGATTGCCTTTTTAGAGTCAGAGAAGTTAAAGAACATAGTTGGAAGGCTCTTATTGCCAGTGCTCCACCCGCGTGCTCTCAGCCGGGCTGTGTTTACAAACAAGGCTGGGAAGGGCTGGGGGAGGCAGGAACGCTGGGCTTGGCTCTGCTCTCGGGGCTGGTTGTATAACCCTGACTCCAACGACGTGTGGGGAGCCCCACGGCGAGGGGGAGGCAGGGGGACTGCGTTTGTGCTTTAATTTTTATGAAACTCTGTGGAATTCATCTCCCTTTCCAGGGAAAGAAGAAGTTATCTTGTAGGGGTTTTCCTACACAGTAAAGCAAAGAGTAGACCAGGGTAACATGAACAAAAAACGAAATGCTATAAAGACTTTTTAATGTATCACAAAAGTCAGTCTGAGATGTGTGCAAGATATGCTGGAGATTCCTGATTAAAAGCAGTTTGTGTCAAGGAAGTTACCACTTGCAGCATGTAGAACATCTGACAGTGATTAACTGGAGCTAGCTATTAGATTTTCCTAAAGAAACAATACTTAAACATATCTCCACAAGTATGAAACACTTTATGTACTGTATCTGGTACACCTCATTTAAATTGACTTAGATGGAACAGACACACTAAGTCTAACTAGTAGGTTATTAAGAATATAAACCTGGTGCCCAAGAATTTACAATCAGTTATATGGGAGGTATCCTGACTTTCCTCCTTTTCCCAGGGCTTTCATTTACTAAGCATGTGCTGTAAAGATGTCACATTTACAGCAAGGGACATGTTTAGGATGTTTCTTACAAACAGTTTTAAGTTACATACCTGTAGCAAATGCATCTTGCTGTGCTGCAGTGTACTGTTAGAAAGTCTGCTGTGAGCTCAGGAAAATGTGGCTGATAGGAAGAATACATGCATTGGTGCAAATGCATTCATAGCCTGGTTTTTCAGTTTGCTTGTTAGTGCTTGTGAATTTTTGATAGAAAAATGACATAAAATAGTTTTCTACAGGAAGATGAACTTTTCAGCTGTATTAAAGCCCCTAGAGGTTGGAGAAATACGGTTTAAATTAAGCATATCATACTTCTAATTCTGGGGGGTTACAAAAAGAAGAGCTTGGAGATTCCTCCAGCCTTGAGTGTTTGGTAGTTGCAAATAAACTGTGCATTGTATGTAATGATCACTTCCCCAAGAAAACCTTTCTGTTTCCTTCCCCTTTTTGGGTCAGGAGGCTGATGGTTACTGCAGGGCTGTGCTTGCACATGGGTGCTGTTCTAATTCCTGTTCCTACATTGCAGGGGAGGAGAAGGCGAGTCAGAAAACTTGGAATTCAGCATTCCAATAGGCCTTAATTATGGATTTCCCTGCTATTTGTGAGAGAGTGGTGAGAATTGCTGAAGTAACCACTACAGTGCTATGAGCCCAATTAAATCACTGCTTCAGAGTGTGGGGTTTGTACAGAGTGTTTCTGCCTCTCTGCTGTTTGTCACTTACCTTGGAAGGGTTTTAGAAACAATTGCACTTCTGTTAGCAGCCACAGAGGCTCTGCTCTCCAGGCTGGCTCCTAACATCCCAACCTGCCTCACTCTCTCTATCCATACAGGGTCAAATCAGGAACTGCAGATCATCTTCAGCGCAGAAGAATGCTGAGGGTCAGTGTTTAATAGGTGGGAAATCATGGAAACTGTCCTCTGGGGGCTGAGAAGCAATTTACAGTTAAGTTCAAACTTCTCTAATTTGCATAATACCAAGCCTAATAAAATATTCATGGTAGCTTCTCTCAATTTCAGACAATTTAAGACAGACAAAAATTAAATTGGAAAATACAGCTAAAAAAGTAAAGAGAAAAAATTTGAAGACAATGTCTTCAAATATTTTCCTGCTTTTAATTTAATGATGTTTTTCAGAGTTACAGAATTGTTTGCAGAGTTTGAGCTTTTTAATGGGAATCACAAAAGCTGCTGGAATTCCAAGGTGTGGGTCAGGTGGAAGATGGAGGATGTAGCGTGTGTGTTTGTGCTGGCAGAAATGGTCACACCATGAGAAATGACAGCTTGAGAGGTCGTTGGTTTTCTCAGAGTTGGATCCAGGTGAAATGACCAGAGCCAGAGCTCGCCCTTATCCAAGGGATCATTACTGGAATTCTGTGATAGCTGTGGCCAATGAATCCTGTGAGCTGTCAGAGGCTGCAGTGTGTGGAGAGCAGGAGAAACCACAGAGAAAACCAGGAGTAAACGACAGCTCTGGGCTCGGTGCTCAGCCCTGGCTGTTGCTGCCTGTGCAGGTCCTGCCCTTTGGCAGCTGATGATCAAAGCAGCTCGCAGCGAGAGAGGCAAAGCCAGGGGCTGCGGGTGGCTCTGAGCACCTGAGAAACTCTGAGCTCCGCAGGGCAGCTCCTCCTGGACTGACTCAACCCCACGTGAACTTCTCCTGACCAGTCTGGAAGTTTCTTACTGGTCACTATTGCACACAGCCTTGATATTTCAACATCTGTCTAGAGTCTTGTGTTTGGAAAATGCTGATTTCTGCATCCCTATTAACTACCAAACCTGCACAGTCTTTCCCCCAGTTCTGACAGGATTTGGAAATAAAAGTTAATGCATATTTTCTAAATGAGATTGCAACTCCAGTGGTTCAACCTACTGGTCATCTCACTTAGATGTGTGCCTTAAAGAGTGTGGAAAGGAGCTGGTTGTGTTTATTCTTAGCATTTTTGTGCCAAATGATTTTGTTTGTATTGACTTACTCATGTGAAAACATCAGATTTCGGTTAAGCTTATAAATTTAGTCAATGGTAATAAAAATTTTAAAGTTAAATTAAATTAAAAAATTTAACCACATTAGCATTAGCAAACACAGGTTTTCATAGCATATGGCTGTGAGATGGTGCCTTCCTGACCAGAAGAATTGACACCTCACCTGTCCCTTTCCTTGCTGCTGTCAGGTTAAATTTATTTTTTGGTAGGAAAACGTGAAGTGGAGCTGCTAATGGTGCAGGATTGCTCTCATCTGCTTAGCTGTGTGAATAGTGCCAATGCTGCAGCAGGCACATATCAGGGAACTGCTTCTCAAATCCCCCCAGGCCCCTGGAACTGTGATTGTCCTCACCCACAAGGGTGGGTGAAAGCAGTTTTGTCTCTGGTTCTTCCTTTATGCAAAAGAAATCATATCACACGGTGCCAGCATAAAACACACTCCTGACAAGGAGACATTAAACCAAAGGCCACATTTGGGGTGCAGAGGGAGGCTGAGGCTGCCAGCTGCAATCAGATGACAGATATTTTTGTTAGGAAATAATATCTTCCTCTGATTTCCTGGGAGGTTGAATATAAATCATAAAACAATGGACAGTGATGAAGTCCAGAAGAATTACCTCTGTGTATTCTGGAAGAGAGTAAACAAGTACCTCTGTGCTGTCCAGGTACACCAGGCACTGTTTGGACAGCTGCACTGCCCATTCAAAGGTGTTGCTTGCCAATGGCTTGGCAGTGTGAATGCCAGGTTCATGCAAGGTTCATATAAAATTGTACAGCTCCACAGACATGGCCATGATAATAAACCCAACACAGCAGAAAGGTTGGATTTTCCAATGCATACCAACTACTGATGTAGAACATGCTCCAGTGAGGATTACTTGAAAAACTGCATTCAGTGCTGCAATAATATAAAAGGTCACTTTGGATCACATTTGCAAAAGGTCAGAGCTGGTGGAGACAACAGCCTGTGCTCACAGAGCACAAGGTGGTGGGCTCGTTTTAGCTCCATCTACAGTCACAGCTGAAAACCAGTCAGGATCAGACATGCAAAAATGTTTCTTCCATTTTGACTGATGCTGTCGAAGAAAAGGAGTTCTTTGTGTAGTAAGGGATGCCTTTGGGCTTGGTAAGAATCCTAAAAAAAGGCAGAAGCATTTTTAGATGCACCATTCTGTATTCTTAAGATGCACTGGGGAGAATGCATGTTTCCAAAGTGATTTTGGCAGCAGAGTTTCATAGAATATTGTTTCATGTGACATGGCATGAGGTATGTGATACACAATGTAAAACCATGCTTTTCAGCTTGAAATCTGTCACGTGAATCTTGTATGCATAGGGAATTTTTGTCCTCAGTTTGCTGGGAAGCTCTCAGTGTGAAATGGTGGGAGTGCAATGGTGTGGTGCAGGGGATACTGCATTTTCTAAAGTCAGTTCTTCGGAATTTGGGAAACGCATCCCTTACAGGTTGCTGTTCTTCTGCAGCCACTTTGCAGCTCCACCAGCAGCTGACAAACCTTAAGCCAGGGACAGGGAAATTTGTACCCAGTGTTGCCTCTCCAGCTGCTTCCAACAAGTTGTGATGGGAATATTGCAAGCTTATTCTGAACGCTGTAGCTTTTTGCTTTAAACAAAATGTATTCCTGGAGAGGTTCCTGTGAGGGAAACGTCCCAGGAGGAATGAGCATCTTTGAACATATCAGCTGTCTGTCCATCCCTCAGGCCCAGTGGGGGCTGTGGGACTGAGGATCCCACCTGAGAAACTCCAAGTCATCATCACCATCCCACAGCCCAGCCTCTCCAGCTCTGATGTACATTGTCTGTGATCTCCAGCACAGCTCAGGGAAAGTGAATTCTTTTGTGATGGATCTACATGGTGTTGAATTATTCTGCTGGCAATTTTTATTTGTAACAAGGCATGGTCCAGAGGTGCCCTGTTAAGTAAGTAAGGCCTGTCCTTGGCCAGAGGGTAAATGAAGGTCTTTGCCTAATGAATTTCTGTTCACTGTAAGCAAGGTGCATCCTTCTTCACTCAAATTTTCTGATAGCAGTTGAGAGACACAAGAAATGTCATTTATCTTTGAAAATGCAGTGTTAGTACATGCAGAGGGTCCCAAATGCTTCCGTGAAGGAAGGCAGCATATATTCATGGCTGGAGTCTGCCCTTAAATCTGATCCATTCTCTGTGGGCCCCTAGCTCCATCGCGGTGACCCTTGCACTGTAAGGTATAAAATAATGACAGGAGTTCACAGGGACGTGGCAGGGCCGTGCTGGGTACACTGGGGCATTCAGCCCCATTTGCTGGGAGTCTCTGAAGGATGCAGAGTGATCAGTGTCTGTGGCAATGAATGGGCTTTTCATGCTGATGATTTCATTTCTGGATGGACACAACACTTCCAGCCGTGGCGATTCATCATCCTGGCTGGATGCAAGTGGAGGGCAGCCAGCACTCTGCACTGATGCTCAGAGCAGACACTGAAGATAAAGCGTGGGACTTGGGCAGAGCTTTCCAAATATTTGACAGAGAACTGCCAGGGAAGCGCAGTGCCATTCCTATTTCTAGGCTGCCAGCGGTGTCCAGTAAATTTTCCCAGAGAATCGCTGCTGTCCACACACAGCTCCAACGCCGCAGTTTCTTGACCCCCTTGCTCTGCTGAGGATTTACCTTCGCCTCTGAGGCAGCTCAGGGTTGCTAAGCAGAGCGGGGTCATTGTGTGTCTGGCTGTTTGGGGCGCTGGTGCTGCTGTGCACAGCCCGAAGCACCCGGGGCTGGGCTGGGGCTGCTCCCCTTGCTTTGTTGTCCAGAGCCAGGCGGGGGCTCCGGGGGGACACTGCCAAACGCCGCTGGAGTGACAGGGTGGGAGAAGGGCTCTGGGCCCCCAGCTGCAGCCCTGCCCGGGGTCAGCGGCTCCGTGGGCGCTGGGCAGCTCCAATGCCAGCCTGGCCTGGCACAGCTGCTGTGGAACCCGGCCACCACCGAGGGCTTGCTCCTCACCTTCCGTGGAGAGTGGGGCAGCTACGGACACGGACCAGCCGTCTCAACTTTACAAGGTGTCTGGATGGAATATTGATGGATTTGGGCCTCAGAGTGACTAATTAGTATGCAGGGTTCCTCAAAAGGGTTAACATGGGATCTTTTTAATTGTCAAAAGAGTTGCAGGCTATTAGGGTTGGCATATTCTTCAATAATCTGTTTTATTTTTACCTGCTGGGAGCTTAATTAAAAAACAAAGAGGCTCAATTTAAAGCCCATTACTATGCTAATTTTGTAAGAACTGGGCGGTGATTAAGAAGCTTTAAAAAGAGGAGTTTAGTTTGCTCTAGGGAATGGGTTGGAGGCAGGTTTTATTTCGTTTCATTAGCTAGCTACAATTATTTATAAACTAAATGGAAATGATATTAAAGAGTAATGAAAAAAACAGCATCTATGTATTATTGAACAGCAGAACTTTTTTTAATTTAGCATCGAAGTGTGCAGAGCCTTTATTACTGCAACTCACAGTTAACGCAGCTAAATGCAGTTGTTAAATATAAGAGGCTTTTAAAATATGCCCATAAATACAGAGCTGTCTGGTTTGCTTTTCCTGTAGATCACTAGACTAAGTTTATAAAGATATCAATGTGACAATAAAGATGAACCACTGTCTCTTAAAAAAAACCTGGGGTTTTATATAGGAAAATTTCTTAGCAGAATAAATTATGAAGACTTACTCTTTTTGTATGATGTATGTAATGTTGTACAATCTAACAGCACTACAAACCTTCTACTGCCTTTTGCCTGTCATGTGAGCCCAAAATAATACCTGCAATTCCAGTTCTGTGGGAGTACTTGGGAGGAGCCTGTGCCCTGCACGGGTGTTGGGAGCTGGAGGCAGGCAGGCACCAGCAGGGACTGGGATGTTACCCAGGATGTGGTGGGTGCAGAGGTGGGGGCGAGCAGCAGCAGGACAGCCTGGCTCCCCAGGTGCAGACGTGGCCAGGGAGAGGGCTCCAAACCCGGGCAGCACCTTTGAACTGAATCCCCCAAACAAAGGTGTGTGTTTGTGGTGTCTGTGAGGATGTGGGCAGGGACATGCACCCTGTTTCTGCCAGAGGAACTGGTAATGCTGGTGGGTATCTTCTCTACATTGGGAGGAGGAGCTGCTGAGCCTGTACCTGGAGGAGCCACATCTCTGGTGGCACCAGAGCCCCCTACAGAAATGACTTGCTCCTGTAAAACATGCCAGCTCATGTGGCACGGGTGGGAGCCGGTTTGCACGGGTAGCCTGGCAGCTGGGTTCACTCAGCACTTGAATTCCCCCCGAAAAGCCACTCTGATCTTACAAAGGACCAGGAACCCCGTGCCCCAGCAGCCAGCACTGCTGCTCTGTGCTGAAACCCTTTGGGCTGCTGCTCTTCCTGGGAAAGCTTCGATCCTGTGCCAGGGATGGGGAGTGGCAGGAAGCCTGGAACAACTGAGAGACATCAACACCTGCTAGGCAGAGGGGTGAGGAGGAAGAAGAAGGACAGCAGGAGAGCCAGCAGTGGATGCCAGCCCACCCTCCCGGGCTGCCCAGAGCAGCTGGCGTTTATCTTTGTGAGGGTTCACATCAGTCTGGCTGTGACACCGAAATTATTGGTGGGGCATCTTAATTTAAATAGTTGTTGCAACCAGTAAAGTGTTTCTAGACGAAAGAAGTAAGTTACAAGAATAATTAAAATTACCTGTGCATCAGCGATCCAAATATCTATGGACCTTCTGCATGGGTCCTGCATGTGTGCCATGAGCTCCAGCATCCTGGAGCCACTCAGGCTCTGTCAAATCAAAGTTCACGGTGTGGCTCCCACAGCCGTGCTGGGAGAAAAGCCTTACACTGCAGGTCTGCTTCTCCTGTGGGGAAACTCTGAGCTGAGCCCAGACAGAGGAGATAGAGGTCATACAGCAGAACAGCTTCAGTTCCTCTTCTGGTTCTAAAGGCAGAGCGAGCTATCCAAGATCCCTGAGGTTGCAAATGTCCCTTGGCCTTCTTTTGACCCTATATACACCTTACATTCTTCCTTTAATGATTGGCATTCGGTGGGTTTGTGCCTTCGGGCACATTGAAGTTGGAGCTGCTTCTTCATCAAAGCAACTGTTTACAGCTGGTTTGAGTTGGATGCCAATAAACAGTATTCTTTTTGTCTCAAAATAAAAAGCAGCTTAAGCCCCTAATGATAAGGATTTTGTGCTTTGTAGAGGAAAAAATTCAGCTAGTTTGGGACAACCGGCCACTTAGCTTAGCAAGTCGGAGTACTTTATACTTCCTGCTAAACTGCCTTTATCTCCTCAAGTGAGCCGGCTATAGATTCTTATCATTGTGGCAGAAGTGATGAGGGTAACATCTTTAGTTGGAAATCATTGGCAACATGTGGAGAAAGCTTAAGATGTTGTCACACTTTAACTTGGTCCTAATCTGTTCAAAGGCAGTTGATACTTTCTAACTGTGCCAGCAGGTAGTGAGAGGGAGTCAAAGACCATCAGGGTGAAATAGCTTCTGCTTTTCTTTGGAGAGTTTATGACTTTCATAAAGCGGACACAAAGACACCGTGGCAGTAACTGTTATTGTCTAAATTAAGAGCTTATGTTCACCCAACCATATTTCATTAACTTGTACACCCCAGCTTCTACATTTCCTGCCTGCTCCACGCAGTCTAGAAGCAAATGTGAAATATTTCAGCAGTGCCAGGAGCAGCAGCACGGACAGGTGAGTGCTGCACCTCCCCTGCAGCCTCACCTTCCAGGACAGGCTGCTCTGTCCTCTGGGACCTGTGCTGCTGTGGCATCCGAAAAGAGAATTGTTTTCCTTCCAATAACAAAGGGAGATACCGTGATCAACCCTTAAATGGCAAAATGCAGCACCAAGCTGCCGCTGGAGCTGATGGTTCCTGAAGTCTCCTTCCCTGTGGATGGGGACCCAGTCCTGCTCCTGATGCTCCCCGAGGAGTTTGCATCTCACTTGCTTGAAGCAAAAGCTGACACAGCTTCTCCTCCCTTGTTTTTCTTTAACAGATGATCTTAAGAACATCAGAGCTCTTGGTGAGCAAACTTTGACGCATTTCAGTAAATATTGTGCTTTGAAAAAAAGGGCTTTGTCAACTCTGTTAAAAGGACAGTGCAGTCAGAGCAGGATTTCTTTTTAACCAGATATTCAACAAACCAGTTCAGTTTTGGAAACATATATGGAAGCCTGTAGCACCATGTAACATTCTGGTGCTTTTATAGAACAATTCCAAGACATACAAATTTTCTTGCTGAAAGAAAAGAACGTGCTGATAAGATACGAGGGGATTTTGTACACTTTTTCTCTAACAGTCATCTCTATTTTTTCTCTCTGTGTGTATAGTATATATACATACACTTAACCAAAAGTTAAGTAGTATTTAATTTAAGTATTTCAGCTTTGACCTACTTACAACTTTTCATTTAATTAAAAAAAATCTGAAAAAGTTAATAAAATGTTTAGACAAACCTTTCAGGCTTGTGAGCTTAAAGGAATAATCCTCTTTGCATGCCTAATAATGTTGTTGGTGTCTAATGGGATTTCATTTTCACACATGTGGAAGTGTCCTGTGTTATAAATGTTTGACTGCTGCAATAACTTAAAACCTGTGCAGACGTTGGAGGCAGGAGGAGGGTCTGGGCGTGCTGTAGGGCCCTGCTCACTGATAAATCTCTTTGTATGGCTTTAGAACATCTAGTTTACTAAAGCCTAAACACAAACACAGATGCTGATAGCTGAGTCTTAGGACTGTGTCAACCATATTTGGCCTTACAGAAGGCAGGAGGTTTTCATAGTTCTGTGTCGAATCTTAAAAATTCAGTTTATAGAGCAACTTTAGTAGTCATCCATACTAGAACAACCAGGCTTGTCTCTTCTTTAATTTAAAAAAGATGAATCAGATGTTTCAAGTCTTAAAAAACCACTGTATTAAGAGGAGTATTTATTTTCCATCCTAATATTAATAGTAAGTAATTGACATAAGCTTAGTAAGAGTCACTCCACATTACAAGAATAAATTACCATTCTTGGGCATTGCAGCAGACACCTCTAGTTACCTGAGTCTTGGGGCTTTTAGTGTTCCTTTTCCTTTTCCAGTGGTCCTTTTTACAAAGCTCCATGCCTCTGGTAAGAGTCTCCTGTTTTTGTCAGAAGAGCAAAGTTTGTGATTGAAGGACTATAAAGACAAACCATGTGAGATGACTGGGGGAGAAAAATTCAATCCATTAAGGGTCAGCCTAAAAGAGCACGATTTAGAGCAGAATATAGGTGGAACTTTTGTAAGACAAGCAGCAACTTTTCATGCTCAGATGGGGATTCTTGGGTTAAATTGCTATCTTTGAGTTCTGAACTTGGAAAGGTATTAAAGTGGAATTAAACCTTTACACAATCCTGCTCTTGTGTCATTCAGGATTTTTTTGGGTTCTGTTTAATTGTACATCACAGCAGGGTTCTGAGTGACTGGTGCTTTAAAGAAATGAAGGGTAGGGTTAAGTCTGCAGCCCACTGCTCCCTGCTAATCCTTCTTGTTCCTTGAAGAAGGATTTACTTTTGCTGCCAGCTTGTGAAAGACTTTCCTCCTCCCGAAGAGATTGTTGTGGCTTTCCTGGGGAGGTGTGGTTGCTATAGCAGGGAGTCACGCCTGGGTATTCTCTCAAACCCTACTGAGAATGGGCCAAAAAAGAGCCAAAGAAGAGTAAAACTGGGGATTAAAAAATGGAACAATGGGAGACAGGAAGATAGGAGTGGGAACAAATGGGAATTACAGCACCAAAAATAATGCAAAGTGACAAAAAGAGGAAATAGAAAAATAATAGCTGACAGTTGGACTGAAAAGACAAACACTACAAAAGAACAATTTATTTTCAACAGGCAAAGAACATAAAAAGGCATCTGGGAAATAAGACAGTCCTGTGTTGAGGACTTTTTCTGGTTCTGACTGTATTGCAAACATACATGCACCAAGTACACAAAACTGCTTCATGCTTCCCTCTCAGTTCCACCTTTGCCCCAATCCGGTTATTTGAAACAAAACCTTCTTGGGTTTTAGACTGTGTGTTTATTTATTTGCTGTTAAATCATGTCTCTAGCTGTGTCTGTTCCCAAGGACTAAAGGTAGGGTAGTTCTGGGCTTTTCACACTAGATATTGTTATGCATATCAATAGCAGAAGAAAAGATCCAAGTGCTCAGATTCTGTTCTTGAATGCTTTCCAGAGGAATAACTGCCTCCAGTGGACACTTGTTTTTGCTGCTGCTTACTGGAGACAAATTCTTCAGCTCATGCCGTGGCAATGCCCTGCCACCTCTACCTGGCCGTGCCCCCTGCTCGCCCTGCTGCAGCTCGCTCCTCGCTTGGCTCAGCCAGCTCATCCCTGTGTGGAAGAGTTTTCCTGGAGCAGTTTAGAAGCTGTATTTTGCTCCTAATCCCCTTTGCTCTACTGACAAAACACAGCCTAATTTTACAAATACTCGAATATTTCCATCTCAGTGAGAGAAGCAGAAATTTTCATTCAGTGTAAAATTTGTCACAATACAAATAGAGTTTAAAAAGGAGCCAGTGCCACATCTAACAGCAAATCTCTCTGAATGCCTTTCCTGCACCCCACTGCTTTATATACAGGGGAGGCAGAGAGATATAATAGATGAAACATTTTGTTTATGAAGTGTCTATGTTTTGTTTTATTTCACATGTTTTTGCAATATAGATAACAGATTACACCACAGAGCTTTCATTGCCTTGTGCTATAAAGATACTATAAAGCCTTTCTGGGTATTAATAATAGATTGTGTTGATGAGTTTGGAGAAGCTGGCAATAGACCCCCCACTGCAAAGACATTAACACCACAGGACTAAGGTATCTTTCCCTTGCAAATCAGTTGCTAAATTGGCTGTGCTGATGAGTTTGGGCGCAAGCTCTCCACCAGCATCACTGCAGCAGGCACAGGAAGTGATTTTGTTTTATACTGGCAAATAACGTTTCTTCCTCTTGATGTTCTGAGTTGCGAGGAAAGCCTTGTGTAAATTCTTTCCCTAAGTCATTCTTGCCAGTCAAGAAATAACTTAGAAATTACATTTGAATTGCTTTGACACGATTATTTTTTTCTGTAAAAGTGAAGACCGGGCCAGTGAATCACAACAGTACAATTTCCCTGCTTATGGGGCCTTTAGGGTGAAATCTCACATAAAAATTGCATTAGAAGACTTTCCCTGTGTTGTTGGTGATGTAAATTCAGTGTGCCATTTAGTGAACAAGAAGGATAAGATGTCTGTCAGAGCAGAGACTGGAGCTGTTCCACAGGGCCCTCCAAGGCCACTTCATCCACTGGATATTGGTGAGGGCTCAAAGGGAGAACAAGAACGTGGATTTAATTTAATTTGGGTAAATAACTCAATAAAAATCCAAAGGAAAAAAAAAAGGAGTGCCCAGTTTGTTTTGGTGACCACCGCCCCCCAGCTAGGTAGAGCTGTGGCAGAAGCACAAATGCCCCAACAAATGCATTGCTTTTATATCCCACTGGTGTGGTCTGGAGAATGCAAAAACACAGCAGCAGAAGCCCCTTTAGCCTCTTTGAAACTCATGGACAAAAATAACCTTATTTCATAAATGTTTGCACTGCCTAAAAATATAATTCTAACAAAATCATTGTATTTTGTTAATTCATTAAGTCTTCTTAATTGCAGCCCCAGCTTTATCAATTCAATTGGTGCCCTTAACTTTTATAACAGTTTCTGTTCTACAGAAAAGATTAGGAGAAAATTGCAGCCATAATCTGTACAGTGGAATTGCTGTGCTATAAAGAGGAATGGGAGTAGCTGAGAAGAGCAATTGGATTCCCAAAGGTGGAGCACAGTACAGCAATATCAGTGACTTTGTAAATGAAAAATTGTTTTAATTCCCTTCTAACAGCAATAATTCTATTCTTCATAAATTTTTCCATCAAAGTGTTGTATGGAAAAATGCTATAAAATAGAACAGCATGGCAGTGATGGAAGACAGTTGAACAAAGTGGTCAATTAGGGGATGAAAATTAAGCAAAGAGAAGAATTCATTCTGTCACATTCTGCTCAAAGCGAGAAACTGCTCTGCACTTTGCATTTTATGTTGTACTTTATAGTTAAGGGAGATGTAACTATTTAGGTCATTCTGGTCCCACTTGAGCAAGTTGCATTAGGCTGTAAGCTTTAAATTCTGTGTGTCTTTGTGCTTTTGTCTGAGCATCCCAGCTGCACCCGAGCTGCCAGTGCCCACGGGTTTGAGGGGCAGCAGAGCAGGGGCACAGTGACAATGTGGGACAATAGCCAGTGGCACTGGGTGCTGGTGGCTCTGACAGTGCCCACGGCCAGAGTCGCAGCAGCCTCACAGCAGGATTTGGCACAGGATAGCACGGGCTCCCTGTGCCTATTTCAGCCATCAGCTCGTCTTGGCAGGGGAGTAGAGCACTCCTCACAGAAATACTGGTGAAATGTTTACATGAAGAAAAAGTCACTCATTTCCAAGACAGGCAATATGTAATTTGTGAGTCTAAATCCACGTTGTGAAGTGCAGATTTAACACAAGCTTTCAGCAGTAGCTGATGTCCATACTACTGTACCTGTGGATAGAGGGTTAATAAATATTTTCCTCAGTTCTCCTGAAGAACAAAAAGGTTTCATTGTTTTAGTTTCTCTCTAAATATTACAGGTTTTTTTCTAGAGACTTTAAAATTTTGCACATTATATTACTACTTGATGAAAGGGAATTATCTTTCTCATACTGAAGTTTCAGTTATGAAATTGGCTTTAATAAACTATGTAATTATTTCTTCTGCAGGGAAAATATTTTAAATTTATTATTTCTTTTTAAAGGAGGTGGGGGATTTCAAATCATATATTTATAATACTCCTGTTCTGCTTTGCTGTATTCAGGATGTTTTGTATATTCTGAATTAAGTGCAACTAAACAATAGTTCTTCCACTTTATAAGCACCCATGAGCTGTAAGATGCTACAAAAAATATTCAAGTCCTGTGCTGGAAAAACCCCACGAATACTGTTTTTCCAATCCTATGTCATCTAAAGAAAGAAGTATCAAAATTTATCCCAAAGAACAAGGAACAGTTATCTTTCATTAGTAATTTAATTTCTGCTCTTAATAAAACTCAGTCGTGTGAAAAACCTCCTGCATTATGCTGCAGCTCTTCCCTGTTTCACAGCGCAGGAGAGTGGAGTGAACTCCCAGCATCAGAGCTGGGATGTCCCAGGCTGTGAGCAGAGGGGAAAATGTCACACATAGAGACTGCACCAAGAGTGCTTACAAAAGCTGTGACCACTACCTTTGCATATTTATTAGCTAAAGAAAAGCCAGGTATCTGCAATACATAATGTCAGAGTAACACAGAAAGGGAAATGACTGAAGGTCTGTGATAGGTAGGAAGCAGCATCTGTCCTCTTGCATACATCAAACACAGCTTAATAACTTCCCATTTACTGCTTCGTGGCAGAGGCCCAGTAAATAAACAACCTGACTGAATTAGTCTGTTTTTCTACCTTGGTCCTCTCACAAACCTCTTGAACCATGCTTGATGTGAACGGCAAATTTCACACTGCACATGGACATCTCTCAGCACAGATTAAATTAGTTATAATAAAACAGTTAAAATCTCTTTGCCCACAGAGAGGAGGAAATTAAGGACCTGGCTGAGCCCTAGGAAGGTAAAGGGTGGGTTGTCAGGGCACCAGGAGAGTAAACAGCAGAGCTGTGATTCTCAGGAGCAAAGCAGGGTCAAACTTACTGCGAGATAACTGCGCGGGATATCGTAAATCAGGGCTCCACATTGCACTCCAGATGGCTGTGCCATGCAGGAAGGCACAGTGGATCATGTAACTGTGCTTCTTTCTAAGGGTTACTGATGCAGCCTGCCTTCACAGGGATATCCCAACAAATAAAATCTTTATGGCCTCTTCCGCTGGTGAACATTTTCTTCTACTGGTTAAAGTCAGGACGTCTTAGCGTTTGCATTGCCCCTGATACATATGCAAAATTAATTTAAGTTCACACAGTTTTCGCTGGTAAAGACTTTTTGATTATCTAGTACTGTAAAGTTGCTTCACAGCACTTATTGTAAATACTCTGATGGACAGACAGGCCATTGTTCTGAGCTTTAGCTTGGCTGAGTCCCCCAAGTGTTCCAGGCATAGAGGCAAACACACTTAAAAACTCCTAAACCTATTGAGTTGTCTTTCAAAATTGTCCAGGCAACAGAATTTATTTATAAAACTCCGCAATCATTGATTCAAAACAAGGTTTTCTTGTTCTGCTTTTCTTCTTTGTCCTCTTTGAACAGTTTTCTCTGGAATGTTTTCCTTGTGCTTAGGAGTCGGAGATTTCCTGCGGCTTCTAATAAAGGCATTTGATTTCCACTCTCCACACACTTTAACACATCCAAGGATTTTGAGGTTTGACATTAGCTTAAGAGAGCTGGAGATAATCAGCCATGGGGGTAAAAAGCCAGAGTCACGCAAATTATTTGCAAAATGTATAGAAAGCAAAAAAAAAAAAAAAAATCCTTTAAATGTGGTTGGTGTGGGACAGAGTCTTTGTCTCAGCACAGAATATCTGTATGCTCCACTTCAAATTTATGGCTTTGATTGAAACCTGTAAAGGGGTGATCTGTAAAGTATTCCTGCTATCCTACACTTCCCAACAGGTTTATTACCATTCGTTTATAAAATGAACAGTCTAACGAGCAGTGGTTTAGATCACAGCTATCAAAGTCTGGTCATTTGTCAAGATTAGTTTCCTGTTGTGAGATTGCCTTGTGCAAAAAAGAGTGCATAACCTTGTGTTCCTCTTGGGAAGCTGAAAAAATACCTATAAACACCCTATAAGATAGGTTTAATGAAAATTTTATAATCTCAGAATTCAACCCAACACGCTGCTCTGTGTGTGTGTGTGTTTGTGTGAATGCATGTTATAATACTGAGTACCTGTGTACAGGGGAGGGAATTTTCTTGACAAGAGTTAAATTCAGGATATGAAGTCCGTGCAATATTGTCAGGGCAATTTAATGCTCATTGAATGAGTTAATATACACTGATGACAATGTAATTCGTTGTAGCTAAAAGGCTGCCTTGGGAAGTGCTGTTGCAAAAGCACCATCTTTACAGGAATAGTCGGTTGTCAGTAAATAACACAAAATATTTTCTGTCACGTCAGATATATTTATTTTGAAGAAAAATATAAAACACAGACACTCACTAAGGCAGTATGACAGCAAAGGTGCAGGTCAGGGAAGCAACATGCTCCCCAGGACAAGGATGTGTTATCTTCGTGTCCCTGTTCGAGGGAAGGTGCAGGGCGTTTATGCTTTCCCGGGCTTTTCTTCTTGGAATTGTCTGTGAACGGTGTTCCGTTTGTGTTTTCACCGGTGGCACTGCATGGACTGTGCGCTTTGCTCGGGAGACAAGCGGAGGCAGCCGCAGCCCGGCCCGGAGCGGCCCCGCAGCGCCGAGCGGCTCCGGCTGCCCCGGAGCAGCATCGGGGGAGCGCTCCCGGTTCTGCCGCGGTGCACCGGGGAGCTGGGCACTGCTGGGGCGTCCCTGGCACCGACCGCGAACCTGCCCGGCCCGGCCCGGCCCGGCCCGGCCCGGCCCGGCTGAGCCCGGCTGAGCCCGGCCAGGCGATGGGCGGCGGAACCCGGGGGGACCGGAGCCCCACGATCCTGCCCGCCCCCGGTGCGGCCCCGGGCACCGGCACGGAGCGGGGGAACGGGGCACAAGGGGCACGGAGAGGGGAAAATGGGGCACAGGGGGCACGGAGAGGGGAAAATCGGGCACGGAGAGGGGNAGAGGGGAAAATGGGGCACAGGGGGCACGGAGAGGGGAAAATGGGGCACGGAGAGGGGAAAATGGGGCACAGGGGGCACAGAGAGGGGAAAATCGGGCACGGAGAGGGGAAATGGGGCACGGAGAGGGGAAAATGGGGCACAGGGGGCACAGAGCCTTCGCACCGGCTCTGGCGCTCCTGAGCTCTCCAGGTGTGCCCTGTCCTGAGGGCATCCCTCTGACAGACAGGCCAGGCTTGGGTAAATGACTCAAATAAGTTTAAGCAGTTAAACAGAATGAACTATTTCGGTGCACCCATTTTTTTTTTTCCCAATCCTCATCGTGTGTTAATCCTTTCGGATATAAAATCGTGTAGAGATAAAAATATTTTCTGCTTAGGAATTTGCTGGCTAAAGCATTGTAAGGGAAAACCTTGTGGACAAAGCAAACTGAGTGTATGGAATAAGCCGTCCTGTTCATGGCAGTGCCCAGGCTCCTGGGTGGCATCAGTTTTCTTTGGACAGATTTAATTCCTTACCTACCTGAAAAGGAGCCACTCAGCCCACCTTGCACCGCTGTCACCCTGAGGCTGTGGCCGTGCCAAGGTGTGCCCTGAGCCAGTCAGGTGCAGTCACCCCCACGCACAGCTGGAACACCCCTGTTCCCGTCCCTCTGTCATTCTCTGGATGCCGTGTGCATCCGTACTGACATTTGCTCTTCCCTCCTGCCCACTCTGACTCCAGCCCTTTCCCAGGGCTCGTGCTGCCATTTTCCTGCACTTCCCAGCTCAGACAAAATGGAGGCTCTGGAGGAATGAGTAACTACCACAGCCTTAGCCTTCTAAAATCACAGAGAATTGCCTTTTTGTGAAAAATTATATTTTTGGTGATAGAAAAAAGTCAACATACCCCATGCTAAAAGGCAGAATCTAATTTTATTTTCTGTGAGCACACTGGTGCAGTGGTGTTCATTTCCTTGCTGAAATGTAAATGTTCATGCACCTTGCACTATGATGTATTGCTATAAAAGACACTGAATTTCAAATCACCAGCACACCATGTGACACAGGGATGTAACAGCAATTTGTCTTTATTTGAGGCAGCCCTTTTCTGAAATCTCACTTAGGGAGATTCCCAGTTGCCATTAGAAAAGCAAAATAAAATTAATCTAAATAATTCTAACTTAAGCCTAGAAAATTAATGATGGATGAAAGACAGGCTTTATAGAGCATTAATAAGAACTAGTCTGGATACAGTGTGTGTTCTAGGGTCTGTGATTATACTGGTAATTTGACAGATTGTATCACTGCCTATCTCTGCCAAAGGATGTTTCACACCATTTAAAATGCACAGCACTTCCTTCAGAGACAGGTTGTTCTGGAATAACTCAACATCCAAAGGAAAGCTGTGTTATTTCACTCCTCTCTTTATTGATTGCATGTGTACAATCATGTGTGTATGTGCACGTGCTGACTGTGCCTCAGCAAAAGCACAAAGTTTTCATGGCCATTTCTGTGTTTATCAGCCTCCTCAGAGACAGACAATACCAAAAATGGAAAGTCATGAAATCTGTTCAGAATAGGGCTTAAGTGCTGAAACCAGAGACCCTGTATAAAACAAAGCACGAGCTGGTCCTTCCTATAAAAGGTGAATGAAAATACATTTGGGTTTAAGCAATTAACAACTTTGGGAGCTCCCTTTTGTTTCTCACTTTGAAAAGGAAAGAAACCACAGAGACAGGGACAGATCTGAATCCTTGTCCAGGAAAGGTGGTTTAGGGGATCTCAAGACCAAAGGGATTGAGAATGGAGAAGATTGCATGCCGATGCTATTTGCAAGCCTGAGGATGCGGGTCTGGCAGCGTGGCGAAGCGTGAGCCAGGCTGATCAGTGCAGGCATTGCTGCGTGCAGAGCCGTGCAGGGATGATGTGACTGCCCTGACTGTGCTGCCTCTTCCTCGCAGGCTGTTCGCTGCCAAGTGCAGCGGCTGCATGGAGAAGATCGCCCCGACGGAGTTCGTGATGCGCGCCCTGGAGTGCGTGTACCACCTGAGCTGCTTCTGCTGCTGCGTGTGCGAGCGCCAGCTCAGGAAAGGCGACGAGTTTGTCCTCAAGGAAGGGCAGCTGCTCTGCAAAAGTGACTATGAGAAAGAGAAAGACTTGTTGAGCTCGGTCAGCCCAGACGACTCAGACTCAGGTGAGCTTTTCCCACACCTGCTCTGACTGGAAAAGCTGCATGGGTCTGTAGAGCTTTCCTATAGAAAAGTACATCCATTTTCACATCCACTTCATCCATATGCATGTGCCACCTATGCAAATGTCAGGCACAGCTGAAAATATTCCTACTGGCAGTCTGCTTTCCCTAACCTGACCCCCTTCCTTAACTTCCTGCTTAGTAAAAAACAAAATCTTTTTGCTTTCACCGAAGTGTTTTTCTATAAGATCATAAAGCATGAATCAGACTGACTTGAGCTACCCAAGGTCTCACCAAGCTCTGCTCAGTAAATCTCACATCACAGGGTCTGGGCTCTTGGTGAATGTGCTAGAGGCACAGGAGTTTCCTCCTTGACCTTCAGCACACCTTGGCCCACCAGCTCCAGTGACCCCCTGTGCCCCTGCCTCGTGCCCACCAAACCCCCCTGTCCAGCTGGAGCAGGGCTGTCCCCACGCTGGGCTGGTCACAGGCACCTCCCCACTGCTCACACACTGCTCACACATTGCTCACTGCTCACACACTGCTCACTCACTGCTCACACACTGCTCACTCCCTGCTCACACACTGCTCACTCCTTGCTCACTGCTCACACACTGCTCACTCATTGCTCACTGCTCACACACTGCTCACACACTGTTCACTCACTGCTCATACACTGCTCACTCCCTGCTCACACACTGCTCACTCATTGCTCACTGCTCACACACTGCTCATACACTGCTCACACACTGCTCACACACTGCTCACACACTGCTCACACACTGCTCACTGCTCACACACTGCTCACACACTGCTCATACACTGCTCCCTGCTCACACACTGCTCACTGCTCACACACTGCTCATACACTGCTCACACACTGCTCACACACTGCTCACACACTGCTCCCTGCTCGCACTCTGCTCAGTGCTGGCTGTGTCCTCACTCACAGTGAGGAGCTGCCTTTGGCAGCAGCTTCGAGCAGGGCCGGGCTGCTCCTCGCACCACATCTGCCTTGTGATCTGCACTGAGCAGCTACCACGGTAGCACAAACCAGTCTTGGTTTCAATTTCATTTCCCTTTGGCACAAAGAGGAGTTTCTTACTCCTGGAGATGCTTTTTCCCCCTCATTATTCTCTGCTAGTCAAACCCAAACCTGAAAAACAAGCTGACAAATTAAACAAGTTCTTTGTCTCCCATTGTCTAACACAGTGAAAACTCTGATCTCCCAGGGGTCTGTGTGAGAGCACACGATCTGCAAAGCCCTGGCTGAGAATGTGTGCTGCTTCAATCAAATATTTATCCACTGGACACAAAAGTAACTCTCCAATGAGCAGTATTAATCCTCACAAACCTTTCCCTAGAAATGGCATGCTGGAAAGTTAATAATGTCATGGTTATTAAAATGACTGAACTTCTCTTTAATCATTAGGCCAAAGATGCTTATTAAAGTAAAAGGTGATTAGACTGCTAGGTGCATAATAATCACACCCTAAAACAAATTAAAGTCTAATTTGTTGATTCCCCAAATGTAGTCTTTCAGTGTATAAAAAATTTCAGTGTGTTTCTTCATGTTGAAGTCCCTATAATAACGTGATAGTGTTTTCTGGAAGAAAAATCAGTAGTCTGGTCAAATAAAATATGCTGAGTTGGAAAGCTGATTTTCTCAACAAAATGTGTGTTTATCCCTCAACCTTTGCCACTGTGCCTGAGATTTCCCAGGACAATATACTAACACATGTAATATCACCAGATTGTATGAGTATTCAGAATTTAATTATAGAAAATACAAAGATTCTCTTTGGTCTACACAAGCACATAGATACTTGTATGTATTTACTGAGAAAGAGAAGTTTGTGCTTGTACATACAGACACACTTTAATGCACAGAGGGAGATTACTGATATTTTCTGTGGGAAGTGGAAATGAGATGGCAAAGATTATATTTAATATTATCTCTGGAGCTTCAAAATATTCAAAACAGTATTCAGTAACTGGAATCTGCACTGTGCTTGGTTAGATGGGCTTTGAGATATTGTGTGATACCTGCTGGATGCTGTTTTGCTGCCATAGCAGTGCAGGCAGGAGTACCTGTCTGCAGATAATGCTTCAGGAGAAGCTGGAGTTCAGCTGTGAAGGTAAAGGTGTTTATCTGGTGGTGAGATTGGAGCAGCTGAGCACAGGTGAGCACAGGTGAGCAGGGACCAACAGGTGCTGGAAGGGCACAAAGTCCCTCTGTGCATGATTCCTGGAAATACTGAAGCATATTCTGAGTTTCCATCCCCTGATCCATCCCATGTCCTCAATTAAAAATTGAAAACATTTTTAGCACACAGATCTAAGACAGTCTCTTCCTGCCCAGAGATGCTTAAGGTATTCAAATAACCATGAGACAAAGTTGAACCAGTTTACTGAAGAGCAGTTCTCAAACATCCTGTTTTCTTGCTGCAACAAGTGCAACTATATCTCCTTTTTTCACCAGTCAAAAGTGATGATGAGGATGGAGATGTTAAGCCCACCAAAGGCCAAGTAACCCAAGGGAAAGGAAGCGATGATGGGAAGGACCCGAGGAGACCTAAACGACCAAGGACAATTCTGACCACACAGCAGAGACGAGCATTCAAAGCATCCTTCGAAGTATCTTCGAAGCCCTGCAGAAAGGTGGGTGCTCCACCAGGGACCAAGCCAGCCCTGACACCAGGCCACAGCCCCAGACAGCCCTGCCCCTTCCTGGGCCAATAGCACTTCTGCTGGGGTCAGAGCAGAGCACTCTTTTTGCACACAAGTCTTTCATGGGTAAAATTTAGTGTCGTTTTCCCCAGCTCAGACTCTTTATTTAGTAGTTTCAGAACTGGTAGCACCATCAGAGGCAGAACTTGATAACACTATACAAAAATACAATTAATTTTTAGAATTACTTCTATTTCTATACATACAATTTTTGTTGTAAGTACAAATGTTCCTCCTAACAAAACTGATTAGTGGTTTTTGGTTTTTTTTTCTTTAACTTACGAAAAATTACATCATTAAGCATTTCCTCCTGCAGGTCAGAGAAACACTGGCAGCTGAAACAGGGCTCAGCGTGCGAGTCGTCCAGGTCTGGTTTCAAAACCAAAGAGCAAAGGTAGGCTGTTTGTGACACTCTCAAAAGTCCAAGGCAGGCTGTGCCTCAGCACGGGCTCTTGCCCTGGATGCAGCTCACACTGCAGCAGTCCCATGGCTGAGCTCTGCATGCTCTGCCTGCTCTGCTCTCTGCATCCACACTGGAAAGGCAACTCCCAAACACAGACATTAAATTCATATGCTCAAACCAGCTCAGGGTTGGGAGCAAATTTTGCATGCAAATCTGAACTGGAAACTGAAATGTTTAAGCTTAGAATTGAAACTGAACCCACAACAGTGTGTGCATAAATATAAATGGTCTGTGCTAACTGATGTTTGAAGAGAGTTTTGTAAGGAAACAAAATTGTTGCATTTGGAGCTATGAGATTGTTCTGTTCTGCTTTTTTCAGATGAAAAAGCTAGCACGAAGGCACCAACAGCAGCAGGAGCAGCAGAACTCGCAGCGACTAGGACAAGGTAGGGCATTTGTGAAAAAGCAAAGTGAGAGAGAAGGAATCTGCAGTTGTCTGGAAGTGCCATTCCTTCATGATGCTTTAGGACAGCGACCCAGGGCACAGGCAGGTCTGTGGTGACCTGTGCCAGCAGCAGTGCAAGGACATAAAGGTGTGCCTGAGTGCCAGGTGCTCACACAGAAGCTGTCACCTCGTTTCTGGTGGAAATGTGCCACAAGGAGGTGTTTGCACTGGAGGAAATCTCCCGGGGGCTTGCTCCAGACAGATCCTCCAGTTTGTTTTCTCCTGCAGTGAGGGGCACAGTGCCCAGCTGGGAATGTGCACAGGCCCCAGCATCACTGCCCCAGGCAAGGCACGGAGAGCCCCTCTGTGCCCACAAGTGCCTGGACCCTGGGGCAGGCACTGCACACAGGCACTGGGACTTGCTCTGCTGCTCTCTGGGTACTCCAGCTCCCGAGACCTTGCAGCCTCAAATCCTCCACTTTACCCAGAGCAGAAAAATTGGGACCAGCAGAAGTTAGAGAATAACTGGGCTGTCACACAGAGTGCACAGACTTTGGGAGGATAGGATCCAGGACCTAGAAGCCCCAGCAATTATGTAGTCAGAAATTACAAGTCTTTCAGCTTATTGCTCAAGGTTCTACGCTCGGACAACACTGGGGAAGTTTCTCTGACTGACAGGGTAGCCCTGACTGCTTTTGCTAGGGTTCATTGTTGCCAGTGGTTCTGCCCTGCTCCCCAGCAGTGACTGTGCCTCCCCTTTGCTTTGCAGAAGTGATGTCCAACCGAATGGAAGGGATGATGACATCTTACACACCACTTGCACCACCACAGCAGCAGATTGTAGCAATGGAGCAGAGCAGTTATGGCACAGACCCATTTCAGCAGGGTCTCACACCTCCACAAATGCCAGGCGACCACATGAACCCCTATGGTAAGGCATGCCTCATTCTGCCACATCCCAGGTAGCTGGGTCTGTGTGCTGGATCACACACCACAGGGGCAGCAGCTTTACTGGCTTTTAGAATATTTTTTCTGGGATTTGTACCAGGGAATTTGTACCAGTCAGTTTTATGTGTGTATTTTCTTGTACACATAAGGGGGTAGAACAGAGCTCATCTCAAGCTCTGGACACATTTCAAAACTATTTCACAGTATAATTCTGATAAATTATAAGCAAGCAACATCACCTCTCCAACCTCCACTTTTTAAACCACTGTCCAAGACACTGAAAAATAAACAGTACCAAATTCTAGCTCCCTCACAAATTTTTCCTTTTTTCTTAGAAGCTTTGAGGAAAAAGTGCCTTCAGTAAAGAGAAGTAATCTATTCATTACAAAATGAATAAGCAGCCCTGTAAGACCACTCAGATTGGATGCGTGGATTTGTTAAAGAACAGTTCTTGAGCTACTAAGAGATGGGTTACCACAGGACATTTCACCTGCATAGTTTTATTCTCTGTCCCAAATCAAGATGACGGTTTGCTTTCACGATTGCTTGACCACACATCAAATGCATTACAAGCACTAAATGCTCAATTGTTGATTCTGGACAATTGCAGTGTGGCATTTAAAAAGAATGTCAGAGGATTTTTCAGACTGTGATTCTCTGGCCTGTTTCAGACTCCTTTCTGCTGACCAGGAGCACTTCACTGTAGAGGCTCAATGCTCATCACTGCCCTGAGCACAGCGTGCACAGGCCAACAGGAGATTGCTTTGGGTCTGTGTCATTGCTTTTGCCACTGAGACAAGTCCTTGGTGCACACCAGGAAGTTTGGGAGGTCCTGTAAGGAGCTGAGGACATATGAAGTGCCATTAGGTGGCTCGTGATTTTGTTGGTTGGCTTGGCTTTCTGAGTAAAACTCCTTGGGAAGCAGGTTCTGGGCTCCAAAAGGGTGCAGGGGATGGCACAAAGCCCTTTTAAATGAGCGTGTGAGGAAAAAGAACCAGACTAACATTTTCACAGAGCCCCCAGGACTTGAGCTAGAGCTTTTTCTGATACCAACCAGTGTTGAAGTAAGCTGAAATCTTAGTTGCTATGGGAAATAAAAGGTGCTGTTCCAAACCAGCCCTAAAAGAGTGGAATTTTCTGAAAGGAGAGCATGTTTACAACTGTAGCTCAGTTGAAGCCAGGGAGGCTGGGTCTCTTCCTGGGTCCTGTCACACTGGTAGAGCTTTGACCTTGTGTGCATATGAAGACCAGAGTGATGCTGTCTCTCTGACCATGCTTTCCTGTCACGGGCACTCGATGTCTGGTCCCACCCTGCCTGGCAGTCCCGGTGTCCCCAGGAGTGCCAGAGCCCCTGGAGGAGCTGGGGACCTGCTCCTCCCAGCACTGTGTGCTCCCATTGTCAGCCAAGACTCTGTTTTGTGCTGTGGCTGAAACCGAAATGAAATCCTGGCAGGTTTGGTGCACTGCTGCCAGCTGACCCCTGTGGGCTGGTGTCAAGCTCTCCTCCTTGTAGGTCAGACCCCGAGAGCCAAAGCCCGTTACCGTGTGAGCGCAGGAGCAGCAGTGTTGCCGTTTGCTGCAGCGTGCAGCCCGTGAGCATCGTGTGTGCTGTGTCCTGCCCTGGCTGCACAGCCCCAGCCTAACGTGTGCGTTTCATTTGCAGGAAACGACTCCATTTTTCATGATATCGACAGTGATACCTCTTTAACTAGCTTGAGCGACTGTTTTCTTGCCTCTTCTGAAGTTAACTCCATGCAGGCTAGAGTAGGAAATCCCATTGACAGGCTGTACTCTATGCAGAGCTCCTATTTCGCCTCATGAAAATAAAGGAAAATAACAGCCGGCGTGTGTTTAGCCAGTGACTTTTCCAGTGCAGACTCTACAGCCATATGTTGCCCAGCTCTTCCTTCACAGTGACTCTGCTGCCTCTGGACTGCAAAGAGCGTTTTTTTAGGAAGACTGTCTCTGTTTGCATATATGTGTATGTATGTGTACACATTTTAATACCTACATACATACATATATAGAGAGACAAAACACATCCACCCGTCCCATACCCTTGATTCCCAGCTGGCGCCAGACCACGAGACAAGCACGGAAGGAACAGAAGAACCTGCTCATCCTCAGCCTTTGATCTGGTTTGGTCTGAGCTCATCATCTTAAAGGAAATGGATTTTGTGAAAAGCTAGACCTTTTCCTCCTCTCTCTCCTCCTTTCTTTTGGATGTCTAAACTTTTTTTTTTAGCCACTGATACTGACATCAGTCAACCATATGACAAATAAATCAAAGAAACTGGAGATTCCTCCTTTTCTTACTGCATGATTCATACTATGTTGTGGATAAATTGCCATTTGAACTGTGAGAAGTTAATGTAAATGTGACGTTCAACATTTGTTTCCTTTCTACACTTTTTCTACATAACCTAGATCTGCTCATTAGTTTATAGCCCTTATGCATATGATACTGAGGAAACTGGTTAACAGTATTTGTGGAGAAAGCCAGTGATTTCAGAGTAAGAAAGGTCTATGACCCTGGAGAGGAGATGCATGTTAGGGGCAGAGGCATTTAGGTTAGTATTGATCTTAAATAATTAAAACTAAAGGTGCTTACAAGACAGATTTATTTAATTTTTTCTGACATGTGAGATTAAAACATTTACATTTGTTTGTAAGTATTGCAGTGCCAAATTTCAAGTCTAGACCATGACTGGCAAACAAGTGTTTTTCATTCTGTTCTGTTTATTTGTTTTGCATGAGGCATAAATGTGCTGTTCTCTATTGTCCATCTGGAATAATTAAGCACTCCTTTAGTTACCTTGCCTCAGCAAGAATCAAGGATACACAGTTCTAGCCTGAAACACCAGAAGTCCTGAAATGTGCACCAGCCATAGGAGACTATGAAAGAAATTATGATGGGAAGTTCAGGTATGTTGAGCTGAAATGTTACCACGGCCTGCAAATCCCCCAGTGCCAGCCCTGGTGGCCATGGTGCCAGCCCTGGTGGCCGTGGTGCCAGCCCTGGTGGCCGTGGTGCCAGCTGAGGGGTCAGTGAAGTGCTGTGAGAACAGGTACACCAACAGAAGGGATGGCCCAGCTGAACTCCATGCTGAAGCTGGAGCATATGTCATATAGATTTTTGTAGGGCATAAAATATCATGAATAATACTAGTATAGCTATAAATATTGCCTGGTGATAAATATAATGTGGAGAAGCAGACAAGTACAGTCATGGCTCTCAGTAGAGAAAACTTCACGGGGAATATTTGCCAGGGTAATATCAGTAATTATAGGGTGTGTTCAAAATAGAGCTCATGGGGAAAGATTGGCAGGATAGGCACTTTCTTAAATAAATACCTTTAATATATTGACCATAATAGCTGAAAAACAAGTCCAAAGCTTTGGTTAATCTAACTCCTCCAGGCTGAGGACTGGTCCCAGGCCAGCACGGCAGGGTCCCAGTGGGTGTCCCATGGAGGGGGAGGCCAGAGCAGGACCCCGGTAGCCTCAGCCCCTGGGGAGGGAGCAGCCCCATCACTGGTGGGCACGGATTATACAGCCCCTCCTCGGGGCTGGGAAGGACAGGGTGAGGGCTCCCAGGGAAAAATACCATTTCCCCCAGCATGGAGGTGTGGACTGAGCATGTTGGAGGTTTCTTGAGAAAGCCAAGTTTTATCTGCAGGGTAAGTGCATAGGTTCTCACTCCAGAGATGACGAGAGCACCATGGATGAGGCTCTACGTGTGTGTGTGTGTCTGTGTGTCTGTCTGTGTCTGTCTGTCTGTGTCTGTGTCTGTCTGTCTGTCTGTGTGTGTCTGTGTGTGTCTGTCTGTGTNCGTCTGTCTGTCTATGTGTCCGTGTGTCTGTCTGTCCGTGTGTGTGTGTGTGTCTGTCCATGTCTATGTGTCCGTGTGTGTGTCTGTGTGTCTGTCTGTCTATGTGTCCGTGTGTCTGTCTGTCCGTGTGTGTGTCCGTGTGTCGTTCAGGGGCAGAGCTCAGTCCAGGGGCCGCTGTCTCACTGCTGGAGGTTCAGAGCTCTGTGTGCCCCCAGTGCTGCCACAGCCTCGGCCAGGGAAGGCGCTGGTGGCTCTGCGAGGGTTCCAGGGGACGTTGCTGTCCCTGCTCCAGTCCCTGCCCGTGTTCCTGTCCCTGTCCCTGTCCCTGTCCCTGTCCCTGTCCCTGTCCCTGTCCCTGCTCCTGTCCCTGTTCTTGTCCCTGTCCCTGTTCCCGTCCGTGTTCCTGTCGCTGTCGCTGTCGCTGTCCCTGTCCCTGTCCCTGTCCCTGTCCCTGCTCCTGTCCCTGCCCTTGTCCGTGTTCTTGTCCCTGTCCTTGTCCCTGTCCCTGCTCCTGTCCCTGTCCCTGTCCCTGTCCACATCCCTGTCCGTGTTCCTGTCCCTGCTCCTGTTCCTGTCCCTGTCCCTGTCCCTGTCCCTGTCCCTGTCCCTGTCCGTGTAGGTTCTGATTGCTGCCATCCCCAGCAAGGTGGGTCAGTTGTGTCCATATGCTTTCCCTAGTGACCATTCCCTCCTTTCTGGCAAGGGTGTGGTTTCAATCGAGTGTTGTGAGCCTCTGGATATATTTTGAAATTGAAATTATTTTCTTTTCTTACCCATCCTGTTCAAGCATTTTTCCCTTTCCTTGTGTATCAGAATAAATAACAACTTCCTTTCTCTCTGCATGATAGCAAACATCTATAAAGAACTCAGGTGATCCTCACTGCTTGCAGGGCAGAAGCAAGCAGGTTTCATATGGCTCATGCAAACATTTGTCATTTGTCACCACCGATCTCAATGGATTCATCATTTCCCTCCTCTCCCCTCTGCTGTGCTACTTTACAGTCATAGAAAAACCTCTCAGACACACCAGTGTGTAGACTCCTCACACATGCACAGCCTGGCTTCATATCTCATTACTGGCAGGATCAAAATGGCATTTTTGGTGTTTACAGGGACTTACTTGAGAACTATAACGTGACCTACAGTTTGGAGAACTGCCTTGTCCCAACTCTACCTCTGCATCTGGGATGGATGTTGAAAAACAATCCATCTCCAAGGAAAAAAATCAGACATCCCATTTTATAGCTGAAGTATAATTCTTTGCTGATTTTTTGGATGACTGTTTGCCACCTTTTTTTTTCTGCTTGTACATACTATCTCTTCTCCCTTGGTGTGTCGTATGATGATGCCTTAGCTGTTTTTTGCCCCATGCTCTGCCACCTTTGGAGCCACATACACGCACACATTCAGGCCCTTGGCACGTGTAACATTTTCCATGCCATGGTGGGCTGCTGCTGGTCCAGGGAAGGAAAGCATAGGCAAGGATTTCCAGTGGGCCTGTGATAGCTGGCAAAGGCCAAAGTTCATTAAAGTAAAATAAATGTCACTTTCTTTTTGTGGAATAAATTATCCTACTGGAGTGTGATCATTGTGGTTTTAACCTGGGACCTTGCAGTAAAAGATTATACAACAACCTCTGACCTCTTTGATTTCTGCTTTACTCTTCTGTTGTCAAGGGAATGTCCCCGATCAGGTGACAGTAAAATGTTTAATGGGCCATATCACAGTAATATCTTACATTGAGTCAAATTGATAAACTCTTGCCAAAAATTCTTAGCATCTGGCACTTCCACGGAAACCACAAACAATGATTGCACATATGGGAGCTCAAAGGCTAGAGGTCATGACAGCAGTTTATTACATGCACCTTACAGTGATCATTTTCCCTAGGAAATTAACCCCTCTCTAACACAAATGCATCAAGTGAGCTCTTCACGGTGTTTCCGTCATATTGTTTTGGCTAATCAAGGAATACATGTGCAGCTAAAGCAGTGACAAGATGCAATTAGGTAAAAGATGATTGATTAGGTTTCAGTGTGCTCAATAATATAAAAAAAAGGTGATTGTGAGATCAGGATGAATATGGTGGGTGCGAGCTCAGCAGTCATGCAGCTGCAGCTCTGTGAGGGTGGCAGAGAGTTGCCAGCACCCATGAGGGGTCAGTGGGCTGCCTGGGGCTGTCCCCGCTGGGCTCTGGGCTGGGCAGCAGCCCTTCCCTGGGCATGGTTGGCTGCTGAGGGCACCATTCCAGCTGTGCACTGCTGTCCAGACCCTCCTCATCTCTGCACTCTGGGGCAAACCCTGCCGCTGGTGGCAGACCTTTCACAGTCACCATATGAAGACAATTATGTTGCTGTAAATAAATGGGGGTGGTTGCACTCACTTATATTGGAACTTATATATCATCCTGGGCATTTTGATCTCCTCTTCTTCTTTAAGCTCTGTCATCAAAAACATCCAGATCACTTGGCCCAGCCGCAGCTAACCATGCCTGAGGTGTGGCTTGTGTTAGTTGCACAGTAGCTGCTGAGTGGATTTTTCAAATCCACCCTGCAGAACTCAGACGATCATTACCAGGTCTTTTGAAGGGTCATTGCTCAGCCACCTCGCTGTGCATCATGTCATAAGGAAGGTCCTTCATGCCAGCAAACGTTCTAGAGATGATGTGAACCCACTTCCCTCTTCCTACTGTGCTCAGGACCCCCTTCCAGTTCCTTTAAAGGGTCAGAGGTGTTTCCCAGGGCACTGCCCCAGGTGCTCCAGTGAATCCTGCTCTGGGATGCTGCTGGGATGCTCCAAGCTGGGGGTCACAAGAGCACTTCTATGAACCCTGTCATAAGAACTCTGGTTCTCCCTGAAAGTCACTAGAAATGAACAGCAGAATCATGAGGAAGGGAAGGATTCTCACAAGCTGGGTCCCAGCAGTGAAAGGACAGAGGCAGCTGAAGCACAGCACGGCTGTGGGAGCTGCAGCCACAGCACCCAGAGTCTCAGTGCTTGGGATCACGCTTTACACAAGGCCATGCCCAGCTCACCCCAGGAATTTGTGAGCAGTAGCTGCTCCCCAGCACAGGTCCCTCCACTGCCCCCTGCTATGGGCCGGGGTCCCAGGGCAGCCACGAGCCAGGGCTGCAGGCACCTGTGCTCCTGCTTAGGGACGTGCTTGGGCGTTTGCTTGCTGGAGTCTTCTGGCTTTGGTGGGCTTTCAACACGGTCTTGCTTCTCTGAAGCTGATCTGACCACGCTGATGGATGTTTCCCTCCTGGTGGCTGCAGCCTGGATCACCTTGGCTCGGTGCACTCTGGTTCTGTTCAGCAGCAGCTGTGAAGGGGCTGCCAGATACTTTGCATTGGGAACTCTGTTTTTAGGTGAACACCCTATTTTTTAGCTGTGTATGGCTGTATTACTTGTATATTTATATATTCTGTATTTATGTTATCGAAATGTAGTATTTTGTAGCTGTCTGTTACAATTTGTTTAACTTGTAAAAAATATGACTGTGCTCTCTCATACTTAACCAGCTCCTTTCACTGTAGATTTGCTGCTCCTTTCCCTCTGTGTTGGAAACAAACCACCATAATGTATGTAGGTTGGAATTTTTTTAATTTAATTATTTGTCATTATTAAATTATTTATTAGTGTTTTTAAATTTTATTTCACTTCAATTTTTTTTCCTGCCACCATTGCTGGCAGCTAAGACCCATGAGTTTCTCATGCATCACATTCCTTCCCACGTGCATGTGCACGTACACACACACACACCCACACAGAGTCTAAACAAAAACAGAAAAAGAGGAAAAAGAGAGAGATTACACTTCAGTATATTTGTAAATAAAAGCAACCTGTAAACTAAGCAGGACTTTCTCTCAGTGTGCAGTTCTTTCCTTGCTTTTGCAGACTGAGAGTGTGTTCTCTGTGTCCTGGGGCTGGCAGCAGTGCTCACAGGGACAGGGACACGGGCAGGGGACAGGGACAGGGACAGGGACAGGGGCAGGGACAGGGACAGGGGCAGGGACAGGGACAGGGGCAGGGACAGGGACAGGGGCAGGGACAGGGACAGGGGCAGGGACAGGGACAGGGGCAGGGACAGGGACAGGGGCAGGGACAGGGACAGGGGCAGGGACAGGGACAGGGGCAGGGACAGGGACAGGGGCAGGGACAGGGACAGGGGCAGGGACAGGGACAGGGACAGCTGAGCACTGCCTCGGTGGGTTTAGAGCTCTGGAACGGGAGCCCAGGCCACCTGGGGGAGGGACACAGCAAGGGTGATGGCAGAGGCTCCTCTCGTGCTGCTTTTTGGCCTCTGTAGGTTGAGAGCTGCTCTGTAGGGATGGGGACAGATTGTTGGGTTGGCACAGGGAGCCAGCCCAAACCCAGCCCTGGCAGAGGAGCTGCTCCAGGGGGATTTCAGAGACCCAGTGTGATCTTTCCTGTGCAAAGCACATGCAAGGGCAGCCTCATGGTAAAGCAGACAAAAGTGTGTAAGTATTAGCAATGGATTATGAAGTATCCATCTAGTAATGGCAAATTCAAGACTAATATAAAATGACTTGCTGGTGTTTCTTGGGCCATGTAAACATAAACATGGAACCTCAGCTGAGGTTTGGCTTGGTCACATTTGATTACTCATTCCCTAGGTCCAGAAACACATTTTTTTTTTCATGCCTTGGACATCAAGTCACAATTTCAATTTTTTAATAAAAATCAAAGCATGCAGTTTTACAGATGACCTAGTACCGCCAAATGGGACACCCTGTTTCCACAGCCCATGCCAGTTCAGTACATCCCTGTAGCCCTTGCAGCAAGGTGTGCTCACCCACCTGGAGAAGCAGGCCAGTCCCCAGCCCCAGGGGACGCGGGGTATGCCAGGGCAGGGGCTGGCACTGAGTCTGTCCGAGTCTCTCAGCTTGCACATCATGGAGTGACGCCACAAAGGGCACAACACATCAAAGGCAGTATCTCAGTGACATAATAAAAATCACTTTAGAAGTTTTTCCCCCTATTTTGTTCTTAAAGATCCACATGTAGCTGCTGAGCACTGCTGATCTCCCTGCTCAAACTCTCCCCAAGGTAAGGGAGGAGGCACAGCCCCAAGTCCCACCTGAGGACTAGATCAATAAAGCATTTTTGCTTCTAGTTCCATTCCGTTTTGCTTTCCAGCTCCAAACTGCATCATCCTGTCCCACTCACACTGGTTATTGGTGGAATGTCACTGAGGAAAAATGAATTGCCATTAGCAATTGGATTCACCTAAGTCAGAATTAGCTACTCAAATATTCATGCTCTGTGTGCATCTAATATTCATGAAGGAAGAATTAGAGTTGCCTGTAGCCATTTTTGAATCTCCCCCCAAAAATAGGTGAAAGAGATCACAAAAAAAAAAGGGAGGGAAAAAAAAGATGAATACATTTGGGGCTTGGTGTTGTGCATTGTTTGTGTTGTGTTTCTCTTTGGTGTCAGTGAGACAGAATGGAGACTGATTTATGTGCCACAGCTGTAGCAAACAAAAGAAGAAGAGAGGGGGAAATGGCTAGAGGTAAAAATGCCGGTGCAAGGGGCTAAAGGCCTGCACCTGGGTACTGCTTCCATGAGCCTCCCCCGCCTTGGAGCACCTTGTAAAATCAGATTATCTGCTGGACACAGGAGTTCAAACAGCCCTTCAAAAGATTTGTCTTAATAATTGCTGCCTTATCTTAACTTCTGGTTCTTTATCAGCCAAACTGCTGCTGGGAGGCAGATCCTGAGGATAAGGTTCTGTCACTCTTAATTATTATTACCTCTTATAATGAAAACACATTTGTTCATCCTCCCGTGCACTTGGAAGTGGTGTAACAAATGAATGTCTAGTGTTTTATCAGTAATTTTAATAACATAAAAGAAATATTATGAGTATGGCCCCACTGTATAAATGATTGTACATCAAATGCCATGAAATAGATGGCATACTTGCTTCTCATTTATTTATATTCAAATATAAACCAATTACTCAGTAAGAATGAAACACATTTTTATGTCCTCAGAAAACCGTTCTTTCCTGAAAACCAAATTTTGCAGTTAAGATGCTGTAGGGCTATTTTCCATCACAGAAAGAACATGATAATTAGCCCCAGAACCAGCAGGTACCTTCTGAAATGAGGTGATAGAAATGCTATTTCTTTGTTTACTTATGATGGGAAAATGAAACTATTCTCTCTGAAAGCTTACTAATGAATTTGGCCTGCAGTATTTGTCAAAGCCACAGCCACCATTTGCAGTCCTCAGCTGGTTTTTCTCATACTTCGAGAACTAAATACGAATTACTTGGATAAAGTGATAGCATGGTGTCAGTTGTATGTGTGAAGAGCTTAAATTCAGAAATGATCTGCACATCTCCTTGGCCTGCAGCTCCTGGCACAGCTCTGGTGGCTCTCACAGCCATGGCCAGGGTCGGATGCTTCTGTCACAGAGTTCAGCGTGGCTCTTGCAGTGTCACCTGCTGAGCAAGGCCCAGTGCTGGACATGGCCAAAGCTGCACCCCAAACTGCAAAGAAAATAAAAGTGGAGAAATATGTAAAGCACAACATGAACTAGAGCAATGCACGTTTCACTGCACTGAATGGTGATAGAGTCTTTGCCGTCTGGATTTACACTAACAGTATCTTGACCTTTAGTTAGCAGGAGGGCACCACGTTCTCCCATCTTTAGCCAAAATGTGGAAGTGAAGAGATATTTTTGTATGCCTATGGGATGGTGCATCCACAGGGAACTGTGCAGAGATCTAACACAGCATCTGCTCACTCCAAAACCTTCTTGCCATCCCTTGTGCCTGCTGACTGACTGGCAGATAGGACAGAGCCACTTCCTAGAAGCAGCAGGTAATGAGGGTTTGATCAGACTCTGGCACAGTCAGATGATGTCCAAAGCAAAAAGGATTCTGTAAGACAGGCAGATAAAAGCAATGTTTTTAATGCAAGCCTTTAGCAGCTGACAGGAGGGACAGGCTGGAGCTGTACATAAAGCACAGGAGCCTGGCTCAAACCCCTCACGTCATCCGTCAGTGACACAGATTTTTGTCATTGTCATGTGCTTCTGTGTCCCTCCCCTTCCAAACAAATATTTCCACATGCTGTGATATTTTACTTTTAAACAGGCTTAGGTAGAATTCAACTGGTTTTGTCAGAGTTGAGTTATTTTTCCATTCAAATTACTGTAGAAAAGTGTAGGGCACTGAAGGGCTCCTTACAGCTTTCTACCTGAAACACCATTTCTGGAATAAACAATCAACCTCATTTGGAGCTTAACACAATTCTTCCCCAATTTTTATCTCTCTCGCTGCTTCAGTTCAGTGTTCAAGACCATGTTTTGGTATGCTGCCTCCTCCCCTTAGGTGGTGGGGCCCAGGGAGCACATCAGGGAGTTGGAAATAAGGAAGGTGAGGGAGACAGAGGAGCAGAATTGAGCATGCATTGATGTGCACCTCTGCTCATGGCATTTTGGGTTGAGCTTGGGGAGAGCACCTCTCTGCTTTGTGACCCTGGCCATAACCAGACACTGACCCTTTCAGCCATGAACTTCTCTGACCCAGCAGAGGGGACAGGGACCTTTCCCCAGAGCAGTGAAAAGCACAGGCTGCTGCTCTGGCTCTGCCACTGCAGCAAGGATGTGGGTCACAGAATTTTGGGGATTTTGTTTGGAAGATGTTCCACAGTAAGGCATCTGTATTATTAAAATGAGGAACATGGGATATGAAATGCCTTTTCCTTCTGAACACCCTTTCTGTGACTGCCTGCTCTCTGCCCGTGGGAGTGTCAGGGGGTGTGCAATGGTTGGGAGCTGCAGACCCGCGGGCAGCCCAGGTCTGCCCAGCACACCCTCCGGGTACCAGCCCCTCTCAGGTACGCTTCATTCGTTCCTTTGTTCGAGTGGTAGCGGGTAAAGTGCTGTCCAGCAGCACACGGTGAGCTGCTCCTGCTCCGGTTACAGAGAGCCGTCCCAGCTGGGGCATCCCTCACACCTGTGTTGTCAGATTAGTGGCGATAAGGAGCCGCTGATAAGCCTCGCACTCAAGTGCTCTCAGGGAACCCCAAGCATTCCCTTGATCTTTCTTTACACTTCAGCACCATGCGGAAACCTTTTGTTTTAGGGCTGAGAGGAGAAAACAGGTAATTATACTCCCAGTGGCAACCACCTTCCTTGCAGGACACAGCAATGGAAGCCTGCTGCGTACTGAAGCAGGCAAAATACATCTGACTAAAACAGTTACATAGCCCTGGATAACTTATTTTTTTTTTTATTTTTATTTATTTTTTTTTTCCACGTCTATAAAGAGGAAGAAGCCCCCAGGCTGTGCAGCAGGCAGAAAGAAACAGAGCTGTGTTGGAAGGCAGGCTGGGTGGGGCTGGCAGCCCCTGGGATGCTGCCGGGATGCGGCTCCACGTGGGGCTCTGGATGGAGCTCCGCACTCTCACGCGGTGTCTGTGCCCGGTTTCGGTGTCTGTGCCCGGTTTCGGTGCCAGCCCAGCGGAACAGAAAGCTGGAGCCGCTGTCCCAGCCGTGGCTCGCCTGCCTGGCTTCGAGCGGGGCCAAGCACCGCTCCCGGGAGCTGCTGGCACCGCACGTCCTGTGCTCAGAAACATCTCCTCACTGCTACACCGCCAGCCCGTTCGCAAAACGCTCCTCGGTCACACCCTCGGGCCGTGGGAAATGGGTGTTTTTGCCGAGCGCTGGGTGCCGGTGAGGGTCTGTGTGCTGCTGCGGGTTCCGCAGTTGCGGACCCGCCCCGATCTTTAATCGCTGCCGGGATGGAGCCCGCAGCTCGCCACAGGGACGAACAACTGCCCTGAGCCCGGTAAGCTGACAGCTGAGCTCCATCGCTGTGAGACTAATGCATTTTTAATGACTAATGCCTAATAATCAATCAATAGCGCCATAAAAAACTAATAAATAAATAGATTTTAATTAACAGATAAGTTATTAATACAAAAGTACTAATTTTAATTATATTTGTAGCAAAAAAATGCCACTTTCTTCACTTTCTTAATTTCTGAAACTTTCATGAGTCCTTTTAAGTACAGCAGATTCCTCTAAGACAACTAGAACATGCATGAAAAAGAGCAGGCTTTTGAAATCTAATCTTCTGCTTAAAATAGAGGTAGTGCTGGGCTGTTGACAGTAGGTCTCTGAAGACTTTCAATATACTTTTTATTCTGTGAGTCTGGCACCACATAGGAAATTAATTCAGTGACAATATTTTCATTAGATTATAACCCAAGTTCTCAATCTTAGGCACATTTGTATGCTTGTAATACATTCTAATTACTTGTAAAGAATAAGTCTGTGTGCTGGTTGGCTTATTGAATATATTAAATTAATGAATAAATAAATTTGTCTCCATGCTGGGAATGCCACCTGACATCAAAGCTTGCAGCAGAAGGAACCAGAAATGCACTTGGTTGTGGTTTTGGTAAACAACATGATTTGTATTGTAGGTGGACTTCCACGTCCCTCACAAGAGTGACAAGCAAAACATCTTTTGTCCCCCAAAACAACAGAAATCAACTATGTGAAGAGACTGCTCCTTTTTCTTTTCTACTTTTTCTTAAAATGATGTCTCCTTATTGATTTAGTCAGGAAAATTGCCCTTGCTGGCTCAGCTCAGCACCTCAAAGTGTTTCCCTAGGATGGAGCTCTCAGGAGCACTCTAGTGCTCACACAAATTCTTAAGTTATGCAAGTAGGAAGGAAATAGCACATACACGAATGAAAACAATGATACTAGAAAAACATGTCAGACTTCAGTGGTGTCTGCCCATGTTGTGGAGTTTTCTGTTTATCTTGTCAGTTTAAAAAAACACCTTATTTTTAGCATGGAACAAAGTCATCAAAACTGGGACTCTTTCTCAAAAGATGGGAAATCCAATATATTTAAGAGATGTATTGAGCTGCCATGGTAGAAGGGACAAATTTCTGTTTCCTCAGTGCAGAAGGTAGGAGGCTTATCTTGCCCCCTACCCTGTGGTTTATTCATCAACTTGTTACATACCGAATTTTCTTTCTTTCTTTCTTTCCTGGAATGATTTTCCTCTCTGGCCCATAAGATTAAAAACTGTGGGTCATGGCATGCAAGGAAGCCAACCTGGTGTTCTGGAGCCAGCCCTGCTCCCTGCAGCTCCTTCCTCTGGAGTGCTTGGGTTTGCAGCACCAAATGCATCTCGTTTCTCAGAACAATTGCATCCCTTGCAAGTGTCAAATTTTCTGATCAATGGCCTTCCAAAATCCAAAACACAGCACGTTCAGATCTTTTCCTGACAGCAGGATCCCTTGACATTAGGAACTATGTCTCCAGAGGAGCTCAGTGAGGACATGGAGCAGAACACAGAGGATGCTATCTCTTGTGAAAATGCAAGTGAGATTCAAGAGGCCAAAGAAAACAGTTTCCTGTGCTGGAAGGCTGCTTTTTCAGGCAAGTGACTCGGTGGCAAGGCTGGAGCAAAGACAGGAAAATTTCTCTTGCAGCCTGTTGAAATCAGAGTCCTTGGAAGCAGGCGATGTGGTTTCCAGTGTTGTTCAGGCTGCAGTGCTTTGTCAGAGAACTGCTCACCCGTGTGAGAACGTGTAACCCTGTCAGGCTGCCAAGTGAAACTTGGGGTGATCGGCTGCGTAAGCGCTGGTAGCACAGCACAGAGCTGCCTTCGGCTACTTTCAATTACACACCCAATTCTTCTAAGACTTCTGAATATTTGGGAAAGGAGAATATGCAGAACTTGTTTGTTTACATCAGATTGTGCTGTGTTTTCAGGTTTCCTAACTGCTTTTGGAGCATGTGAGCACAGCCTAGCCCTTCCCCTTCCACATACCTGGCAGCTTTGTCAATGCAGCAAACGAATCCTCTCCAGGAGTAAGCAGCCGTGTCAGACTGATCCTGCGCAGGGTTTCATCATTTCAACCAAGCAGGCATTAAGTAGCTAATTCTTTGCAAAGCAGACTGTCGGTGCTGCTGCTGCTGCGATGATTCAGCAGCCGCGGGCACTGCTGAGGTTGGGCTGGGCAGGGGAAGGTGGCAACCGCTGGCAGATGCCAGCCTTTCATCTCGTAGGGACTGCTGGAAGCATGGCCAGGGTCTGCTGGACTTGGTGCTGGGCAGAAGAGAGGGGAAGTGCACCCAGTTTGTGTCTGCCCTCCTGAGGCAGGCCAGCCCCCAGGGCTGTGCCCGGGCTCCGAGTGTCCCCAGAGGCTCGGCAGCCTGGCACCCTGCACACAACTCCAAGGAAGTCTGGCAGGAAGCTCTAAGCATTGCATCTTCTTCAGAACTGAAACGTTTTTTTCGTGGCTTGGGATGCTCTCAGGATGGCCTGTCTGTGCAAGCAGCTTTTTTCCACAGTGATTGCAAGTGAGGTCTTTTGGATGAGGAACTCGCTGAAGTTGACAGCTCAGTTATTTTGAATTTATATACAGCTCTCTGTTCAGCACCAGGGTGGTGCTCAGCCTGCCCTAATTAGCCCAAATTACCGTAGCTACAAAAAGCAGGAATTGATTCTCATGGTACCTTGCTTATCTCTACATAGAGCTACTGCAAAGACATGCCCCTGAGGGCATCACAGTAAATTTCTGAACCTTAATTCACATGTTCAAACTGTTATTCAAACTTCCACATCAGATCTCTTACTGCATTCAGTAATTTTCAGCTTCTAATAAAGAACTCTCTACCTTTCTTTTCTAATCTTCTAAAAGCATGTAGCAGCATTCAGCTGTTAGAAGGGGTACCCTGAAGAGCCAAGACACAACAACCCCCCTCTAGCTGACCAGAACTTCACAGCCCAGAGCTCTTGCCCCATGACAAACCCAGCCAGCCTTGCTAGTCCTTGCTCTGTCCCAGTGCTGCTTTTCCCTGCACTATTCTGCTCACCCAGTCCCAAAGGAGCTGTGACACGGGCACAAGGCAGGCAGAGCTGCTCCTGCTCACGCTGCCAGTGCAGCAATGCCTCAATCACTGTCAGAGCAGAGTGAGCTCTGAGAACTGCAGCTGATATCTGCAAGCCCGGAGAATTTGTGTTTCTGTACCAAAAGTAACAATTACACCACAAGAAGAAAAACAAACCTCTACAGAATAAGGCAAGAAAACCAAACAGGTTTCGTCAAAGCAAAGGTAGTATTTTATTAATCATCATTATTTTGCTTTGTCAAACTTGATAATACTGGAGAAAAAAGGACTTTTTTTATTGTAGTGAAAAATCTAGCAGGCTGGAACAGAAAGCTAACTTTCTGAGCACTGGGAAAAAAAGTCTGAAATTATTGAACCAAATGCACATATGAGTGATTAAAGTTTTTACAAATGAAAATACAACGGTAACATTACTATTTCAATACAACTGAAAAGTAAATACAAAGTTTACCTGACATGACATTTCTATGCAAATATTACTTTATTTTCTATTTCTTAATTTAAATTAAGAATATCTGAACAAGACCTATTTTTTCTCAAAAGTGCTCCTGCAAAACTTCATTGTGTTCCAGGTACCTGTTCTGCTTTTCCTATAAATATAAGTTGGCATGTTTTATATTTCTGAGCCCAGCATAGGTGTGGCATGGACAAGATCTTATATATGTGAAAATTCAAAGGTGTTTGTGGCTTTTCTTTCCCAGTGTTGCGGGAGAATCAAATAGTCATTCCTTGCATACTTCGGGCTCCTCATCATTTACTTTTCAGACTTGTTATAGCTGCTAAGAGCATGAAAAATGAAGCATGAAGGGAAGCACAAGATTATGTTAAATGATGAGCATCATCCCTGAGGTGGGCAGATTTCACAGATACGTCCTGTGTGACAGCAGCAGGCTGAGGAGAACCTGCTTTTGAACGACACAGAGTGCAGGGGAGCGTGAGCTGAGGATACACACTGCAATCAACAGAAGCCAGTGAGATAAGACAGAAGCTCAGGGCACACATGCGTCCATGAGGTGTGAAGAGGCTCTCCAGGTAAGGCATGCTCAGACAAGGTGCCCCGTGTGCTCCACCTGTAAGCACCACTGCCACACAGGCTACACCAGGAAATGCCCGTGGGGGAGGAAAAGCTGCCACTCCTGCATTAATAGTTGCATTAAAGGCAGCATTAATGACAGAATCTGCTGTGTCCCTCTCTGTCTGCCAGTCACATGCTACGTGGTGAGGATGTGCTCCTCACAGCCTGCCTTTGACATGGCAAACTCCAACACAGCCACTGCTCTTGGCAGCATTTCAGAGCAGGGTTTTCACAGTGTTTAACTCTTCCTAAACAATTTCTCCAATATGTAAGGTACAAATATTATTTTCTTCCAATCAGTCATGCAGGTCTTTCTTGTACAAATACTGTGGCCAACAAAAGGAAAATCTTGCCCTCCAGTTATGCAAAATGCCTTCAGGTGCCCCTGTGGCCGATTCAATGGGTGCTGATGGAGGGCAGGGCTGTGCTCCTCAGGGCACAGGGTCTCTCCAGCACTTTGTCCCTGCACACCAACTCTGGGGATGGAAACCTGCAGCAGAGATCCCGTCCTTCTCTAAGGAACCGGCAGCCAGAACTCAACAAGTTCCAGTTCACAGCCCATGTCAGTGATGTTCCGTCAGAAACCAAGTGATGTTTCTTGTCTCTGTTAAAAATACTCATGTTGTCACCTGTGGTGGCAAGTGAAGGACATGGCAACTCCTAGACCCCTGTTCTGGTCTGGAACAGGGGTTCACATGTGTCATAATTTCTACTATGGCAGTGCTTAAGTTTTTGTCATTAACAGCACCTCAATTTTGCATCAGACCTTGGTCCCCTGGCTTGTGCTTCTCAGACTGTACATAAATATCACATATGCACCAATTCTATCAGAAACTTTTGTGACTATCTGCCATAGTAAACTGATACAAATCTCCAAATTTTTCTTTTATTTTGATTTCATGTTGATGTGGCTATGAAAGCTCTACCACATCAAAGCAAATGTTGTCTGTTATGATCAAAGTCCATAGGATTTCTAATGCAATCACCATCCAAAACCTGAAAAAAAACGTTTTGGGAAGGATTAATTTGGTTTCAGGCAACTGAATTAGAAACAAAATTCCCATTGATATTCAGTAGCACTTTGGCATGTAGTTCCTAGAAGCCCCCTGGAAATCCTGGACCAGGCCAGTGGGTGATGCACCATTTCAGCACTGTGCTCAGTAATTTTATCCTCAAACAATTTTAGTTAGGGGCACTCCCAACATCTATCTCACAAATTACTGGTGGAGTCACATCCCCTGCAGCACTGCTAGGATATTGTATCATGCATCTTTTTTAGCTTATGACTGGAAAAGATAAGATCTGAAAAGAATTCGGTGGTGAGGTAGGTGATGAAATTCTGCTGCTGTGTTTGAATACATCAGGCAGGAATTGTTTTGAGTCCTGAATATGTATTCGATTTCCACAGGCTCCCAGGTTAGTGTCTTTTGCAGAGGGAGTACAAGCACTGATATGCAGATAGAACACAATAACTATCAATAATCCAATGACACCTGAAAAATCAGGGAATACATTATTCCATAATAGTAGATGAACTAAGAGCCATTCATTTCTCTAACGTTAGATGCCTGTGTTGTCTCAAGCCTAGTTTATATGCATAGGTAAATACAAGTTAAACCATCTCTTTCAGGATGCTTATCAGCCTCTGCTGCTCTTTGCATTGGAGGTGTAATAACAGTCGTAACAGCAGGGAGAAGGGGAAGGACACCACTGCAGTTTTGACCTTTTTCCAGCTCCTTGGTGGTGATCTGGCAAGGGCATACTTTTATTTAATCCACACCACTGGGCATTGTCCCTTTGGTGTTTAGTGCAGGTGTGAACACAGGCAGTTGCTTAGATGGATATGCAGAATAAATGCGGTTTAGTCATCACATATGATAAACTGTGGGAAAAGCAGCCAGCTGCTGTGATGCTCAGTAGCAGTAGCTTTATGGAAATGAGGACACAAGGCAGTGATTTTCTGTAAGGCTCACTAGGTAAATGCTGGGAAGCAGGTAACCAGGTTTGCTCCTAATGAGACAAGCATAGGTTGCACAGGTTGTGCTATGTCTTGCTGAGGCACAAGTGGGTAGTAGCAAATGGACATGCTGGGATCTGCTTGCTGGCTCCCAAGCTGGGAGAAAGGTAACCACAAAAACACAGAGTGGAAAAAATTATTCTATGCTTTTAGGGCACCTACATCAAACACATCGGGGAAGCAAAGCTCCAGCACAGGAAAACAGAGCAGCACTGCTTTCTGACCACTGTTTTCTGATGGCTCATCTGCTGGGGGGTTAGTCAGACCTGCCTGTTCACTCCTGCATGGAGAGTGATCTGCTAGAGGAACTGCCAAATGATCCTGACACCTTACAGTAGGCAGCCTGTTACCTGAACATGAAACAGGCTTTGCTTTGTGGAGAGAAGCCTGCCTGCAGAAGCCTTGCACAGCTGCTGTGACAGCCTCCTGCTACAGCACTCCTGTGCTGAGCTGGGATGGGGCTCACAGCTGAAATGTGCCTTTCTCATCCCTTTTATGCCACAATGCATCTGTATTTCTAGGCAGGGGCATTTTCCCTTCTTCCATTTTACCCTACAATAAAGCAAAGCAAACAAAGAGGTATGAAGCCCCTGAGCATCAGGGGGAGAATACACAGATATTCTGTCCAGGCTATAGAGCCAGCATCCTGTGACACAGCACAGCAGCTCCCCCATTGTCCGGGTGACCCCAGCTGAGCTGGGAGGAATGGCCCAGGGCGGGGGACAGAAGGATCAGCTGTGGGCCTGATCCCAGCTGCACCAACCAGCTTTGTGACAGGCAATAAAGGGCCGAAGAAAAGACTTTTGTCCTTGATTGCGAGAGCGAGAGCCTCCTCTCATTGGCAGGGATGACAATTAACCGCAGAGGATTCGTTCATTGTCTGGCACTCGGATCTCCCAGCAGTTCTCAATCCATGCTCACATCAAGGGCAGCACCTTGGATTTGTCACTGGCTCAGTTGCTGTGCCTGTGCCAGGCTGGGGCACAGATCTTACTGACATAGGCTGGGCTACAGAAAATGGATGAAACACGTAGCCAGGCCAGGCTGAAGAGTGAAGTGAGGTCTCCTTCCAGTGAACCTGGAATAAACAAACAGTGCTGGGCTGACAAGCATTTCATGAGGGCTCCATCACCCCGTGTATAAAACCCTTTCTGAGAGGACATGCCAAGTAGGCTCCTTATGCTGAGACCTCTAGCCTGGAGCGAGTGTTATGGAAGAACTCTTGACCCCTGCAAAAGGGCATAACATGAGAGCAAAAAACAACACTGCAGCAGCCCTCCGTGCACTTCCCTGCAGGAGCAAGAACTTCCCACTGGCTCAGCTGGGGAAGAATGAATCCCATTCAGGGAAGGAAGCTTGGATTATTGAGGCTGCCACCAGACACCTCTTCCTGATGCTAATCCTATTCTTCTGCTGTGGATCAAGTAATTCTTGTGTGTGAGTATTTTTCATGGGCTAAAGAGAAAATATATTTAACCACAACAAACCTGCTGCCAGAAAATGTCAATCTTAGCTTCTTGGGTCTAAATTATAAGCACCAGCTACCAATTTCTGGCTGTCATTTTTACTGCAGAGGCACCTCACACATTGACATGGGTCTTCTGGCAGTGCCAGTGCTTTGCCATCCTCCTGAAAGCAAGCATGTGCAGTCCTCCAAGACACGAGAGAAACTTGATCAGGCTCAGTGCTCGAAGGCACCGACAGCACTGCTTTAAATAATCTCTTGCAATACTTGTTTGGGAGTGAAGGAAAATTCTCCTTGCAGAGAAATGCCTTCACTAGTCTGAAGAGTAGAGAAGTACTCAGAGGATTTAATCCTTGCTTGGTCGCCAGCTGCTCCTCCTCCAAGCACTTAAAAACCCTCCTCCACATTCAGGCGACTCAGCCATCCTAGCAGAGGCTGGAGGGTCCTCAGAGCATTCTGGTAAAACAGTGCAGAAAATCAAGAGAGCCCCATACCCTTATGAAGCAAAGTTCTGAAATATGTTTTCAAAAATCTCATTGCAACGCTTCTAGCAAACCAAATGGTTTACGTTTTGTTATTCATTTTTCCTAAATGAATGCTAGCAAAAGCTGTCTAAGCCATGAAGCTGATCTTCCACAGTTGTAGACAAGGGCCCTAAACGTGGATTTATTACCCTGATATCAAGCCCTAGGTTCCCACAGCCTGCCAGGGAGTCCCCATGCTCAGCCTCAGAGAACAACAGGAGACTTGGCATGCTCTGAGGTGCTCAGCCTTGACCAGCACAGCCCACGGGCTTCCACCCATGGCTGTTCAAAGGAGAAGGAAATGTTTCAGCAGCTCTCCCCAGGGGCAGGGAATGTGAGCAGCTTCGGGCCCTTGCAAGCTCCCCAGTGAGCCAGAGCTGATGAGTTACACGTCTGATCATTGTCAGCTTGACTGAGCCATGGCTGTGCCTCCTGCTCAGCACGCTCCCCTGGCCCTGAGCTGATGTGGGCATCTGCCCACATGCCCCCCATCTCTTAATTCTTGCAGCATATACTTAGTGTTGATGAGGAACTGGCAACTGCATTATTTTACACCAGGCTGTCATCTTCTTTCACAAGTATCTGTGAATATTTCCTTACTTACCAAGGTATCTTCATTTTGTCACCATTATCAGGCCCAAATTCAGCCAGAGGAATTGATACCTCCATGTACACTGGTGACTCCTTCTGAGTCCAGTTATTAGGTGCACTTGAAAATCCAAGAAATGAAGTGGCTTCCTATAGATTTCCTTTGCTAAAGTCCATCTTCTGTTCCCATAGCTCTTCATTCTTCATTGCTGAGCTGGTGTAAGATTCGTGTAGAAATTGCTGCTGTGCACTTGGGTGTGTGAAGTTCCTTTCTCCAGCTGCTCTTCAGCAAGCCCAGGAAATGCTGGTCAGCAAAGCTGGCATGTAAAGTTAATATTTAAATAATGGAAGAGAAGAAGGAAAGATTAACTCTATTTTGTTTCTAGCCATGATAGACATTTAGTAACCATCCGCTACTTGCTTAGCACTGCAATAAATTTTGTTATTGCCCTTTTCATGGCAGTTTCCAGGACATAGCTGGAACTTGGAGGCCAGAACAATGTCAAGAAGGATAGCTAGATACATTCCCACAGATTGTTTCAGCTTGGGAAGATGCTGCTTTGTAATCACAGCAGCTGGAAACACCAGAAGCTGAACTATGGTAAGGAGAACAATGTGGTAGTTAACGTACATAAAGTATAAAGTTTTATAAAGCCTTCAATGTATGTGCCTTGTTGGAATTTACAATAATTTAAGGTGCTTATTATTCCTTCAGGCATGGAACTCATAAATATTACTCAGTGCTATTTGTCATTGGCTTCTCTGTCATGCATAAAGCAAAATTAAATACTTATCTCTATATCGTTAACGTATTAAACATTAGGATTTATGGGGTTTGAGATCTTACTTGCTCTGAGAACATTAACTTCCTGATGAAAGATCTAAATGCAAATAGAAGGAATGCCAAAATACCCTGGAACATAATTAAGGATACTGAGGTGCGAAGAAGCCCCAGGCAGAGGAATGTGCAGTTTTCTGATTTCCACTGTCATGGTGGGCTAGTTTTCTTTGTTCTACATTTTTACACACTGCCCCAATGTGCCACCTTGTTTCTTTGTCATGAGGTGAAGAATATATTAGTTCATTCTTATATGGATTAACAGTGAAAGAGTATTCCTGGTTTAAAACATATCCTTGCTATCTGTACTGCGAAACAACAATTCTGAAGTGTCTAGGCTGTAAAAAAAATCACTGATCACTCTTTCCACATGAAAAAAAATTCTCCTGGTAGCTTTACTTGATTTGTTGCTTATGTTGCTACTCAAGAGTTCCTGCAAATAGAAATTGAAAGGAACAACTTTTAACCAATTGCATATTTCTGCTGCAGAAAATAGATACTTTCTGTGCTGGTGTACATCTCTAACTAAATCTACATCCTACTTTGTCCACACCATTCAGAATGATCACTACACACTTTTTGTCATCTTCACACATGATGCCAAGCTATGTCCCAGCAGCAATGTTGGTGGCCATTCCAAATAGACAGAACTTGCTGGCACTTTGACATCCTGTATCTCATCCCAAAGAACTAAGGTGTTTTATTCAGAAAACATTTTCTGCTCTACCTTGTTCTAGTAGATTTAAATGTCCTTAGTGATACACTTGACACTTTGCTTATGAAATTTTCTCACAGCCCTGCAGATCTCACTGCCAGCCCAAGCTTTGCCATTATTCATTCCTTCTATCATTCCTGCTTTTCTGATCCTGAGTAATTCCTCTCCCACTTATAAGTCTGCTATAACATCTTACCTTTTAAGCCAACCAACTCCTGCCACTTTTTTCATCTCACTATTGGCCTATTTTTATTATACTTTGATTTTGCTAATATTTGTGACGATTTCCATTTAAGTACAAGTAAGTAATTGTATTAATCAGTCTATAAAAAACCCACAAGCTAACGAGTTCAATCTTCACACTAATAGCTGAAAAATCCAAGCTGACACTCCCCACTGCTAATGGGAAGCAGAGGACACTGAGAGGGGTTCCACTGCCACCATTCACCCACTGTACTGCTTTGTCTCATGCTCTATGGTTGGTTCCACTTCTCTTCACCTGCATTCACTCGTCCATGCTGAAGCCAGAGAGCACCAGGTGTCTTTGACTAACACATGCCAGGTACTGGAGTTACATCCTGCTGTTTGAGCATCAGCTTCATCCAATACACCAGCCAGAAAAAGAGGGCAGACACTGCTGCTCGCCTCCCCTCAAGGCAAGTGGAGGGAGGACTTGCACCGTCCATGGTAAGATAAACACCATGATAGATTTGCCACAGCTGTGCAGAGGATTAGCAACACTTTGTGCTGTCCTCCATGAATGAGCAGCAGCCAGTTACCATCCAGCATTCAGTGCTCAGCAGCTGGGGGAGCTTCTCTCTGTCTTGATAAAAGTGCCTTTCACAGGTGGGGGGAACTGATTTACTCACACTGTCAGACTGCAGGGAGCTCAAAAAAGTTTTCTCATGTACAGATCAAAGTACACTAGCACTGTCTTCAGAGCAGTGATGCTTGTCACACAAATCATCTGTCCCAGCTTTCTGCAGATGACATCAGTGTTGCGTTTGTGACAGTCTCTGCTCAAAGCAGCCCCAGAGAGCATGGCACACACAGAACCCCCGAGCCCACCATGCTGCTGTTCTGAGCCTGACCCATGGCTGGAGCTTCCTGAGGCTGTGCTCTGCAAAATGCCTCTGAAAACCTCACTCTAAACCTCACTCAGGGTTTATGCAGATCAATTTATTCACAAGTCAAATTGTGCTCCTGTTCCAGGCTGCTGTAGATGGATGTGGTGAGATTTTGAGGTGAACCAGGCACAGGTGGCAGCTGACTTCAGCTCCACTTGGTCTCTGTTATTTTCTAGGTTGAGGTCAAAGAGCTGTATCTTCCCTGGTTGCTTGTACTGTGCACAGATTAAGGATCTTTATTATCTATTAATAGCTGAAAGAACAGTGATCTCTTCACATGACCAGAATGAAAGATTTTTTTAAAAATTAAAGAATCTTGAAAGATTAAAGAATTCATTTCTTGTTTGGAGATCACAAAATCCAAAAGGAATACTAAAGTGTCAGGAACAAGATTTCCAGTATACCAGTCTTCTCTTTTAAGGAGGCCTTTCTCATTCCGTGCATTACAGATGTTTAAATGAAAGGTTACACACAGGGTCATCAACAAGGCTCACAATGCCTCCAGCCTTACAATACACTCCACTTCAAAGGGATTGGCTGCATTCCTGAGCCTTGTACCAATAAGCACTAATAACACTGAAAAATGAAAACTGAACCAGATGTCTCCAATAGCATTGATTCTTATTAGCTGTTCACAGCTATTCTTACACCTCTGGGCATAACGAGGCTGAGCCACGTTGGGTGTGTGGCTGCTGAGCCGGTAATGCCGATGGAATGCTCTCACGCTGCTGTGAGCTGCATTCTTGACAGACTGTCTCCATTTTGATCTTAAGAAAACTTCTTTAAAATGTCATTTAAAAATGCATCAAATATGTAAACTCTTACTCAATCAGGATAGGATTTGACAGTAACATGTACTTAAAATTTACTGAAAAATAGTGACCAAATGGACAGCAGAAGTGACCCATACATTTGTCTGTGCCTTGCTGCTGATCCCAGAACACTTGAGGCCACCCAGAACGAGTTTAGGGCAGGTCTGTGGCAAGAGAACAGAAGAATGGCAATCAGTAGTAAAAAAAAAGCGTGCTGCTATGCTGTAAATACCCCAAACAGGACAAGTAACAGCCATAAGTTCTTTACAGAATCTGCTCAGTGAATGAAGTGAAACTCCTTTGGTACAACCCACAAGCACAATGAGTATCTGTATCCTTGTCCAGAAAAACAGAGCCTAAAACACACACCTCTTTGGGCTGGCAGAACTTGCTTCTCTGCCTGGGTTTCTAGTGCACTCTTGTTCTTGGACATCACTTTCCTGCTTAGGAAGAAGGGCAGCCCTGACAGACAGGGAGTCCACATGGGACAGATTTTAACATCATTTAATTCACACACAATGAAGACTGCTCCTGCTGCAGAAGTAGATAATTTTATTCTGAAGGTTGGTAGTGCAAGAAGACCTTTCAGAGTGCACCAGCAACCTGTGTGACAACAGCAAAGGGAGAGCTAAGCCAGGGGAGATGCTGTGGAAGGGATAATGTGAGCAGAGCTGAAACAGCTGATAAACTCTGTGTCCTTCTAGCTGCCAATCCAAAATATTTTCTGTCACTAAAGGCTACCCAGCGAGGTGGATCCAGATGCTTCATCCATATGTATAAAGAAGTATAAAATTCAGGAATTTCAATTACTATCTGGTTAGTAAGAAATCAGTAATAAAAGAAGAATTTCATATTAATAACTGAAGAATCTATTTTCCTTGGTTAATGTAGAGGTTGCTGGTGCAGATAGCATGAAGATCCTTGATATTAAAGGGACTCAGTCCCTACAGCACAACTTGAAGACCACGAGCCCAAATCCTGTCATTGCTGCTGCCAAAGCAATGCTGAGATATGGCTTAAATTAGCAAAGGAGAGTGCCATGTTTGCTGAATTGGCCAGGACTTTAGACCTCTTGGCTGAGTAACAAGAACTCCAATAAAAACTTTATCTTGAATTTGATAAAATTGACCCTAGTACTCACTAGCCAGGGAGATGGGGACCATGATCAGTAAATATGCCATGAGCTCAGTCCCCCCAGCAAGGTGGTGCCAGGAGGTCCTGTGCATCCCTCCACAAACACCCCCATCCAACTGGGCAGCATAAAGCTGTGTATGTAGTTATTATTTCTGGAGACAGAGGCAAAGAATCACCATGCAGGTTCTTTACCAGTTGGCCATTCTCATAATAAATCTAAACAAAAAAACAACCCAAAGACCCCATAACAGCAGACAATGCAATTATTACCAAAGGGAAGGAAGGCCAGAGAAGAAGAAAGTTAACAAGGCTTCCACGGAGCAGCTGTCCACATTAATAGCACAGGCAAAAGCACAAGACCTTCTGCTTCAAGGGAAATTCATCCTCTACTCTGCTTTCCCACTTCCCACTGCCAAGCAATTCCAGAGTAATTCTAATGGCTCTGCAGTGATGGAAAGCACAGAAAAGGAGGAAGCAAGGATGAGTGCATCAGCCAAGGGAAGTTTCAGAGAACAGATAGTTACTGTGTTCACTTGCATCCATTGATGAATAGCAAGTGGAGAATCATTCAACTAATTGGATGGAGCTCAAGGTAGATGGACAAATTTAGGACTTAACCAGAAGTAAGAAATGCTGCATTGACTTGTAAAACATGTCTGTTGGATCTTGGCTTCAGCCATCCCCACTTTTGTCTGTAAAATCCATTCCACAAGTTCTGTATTGGGTAATACCCCAAATCAGATTATTTTACACACAACTATATTTAATTTGCAGAGGGGAACACCTTGGGTTTTTTTATGTCAACATGCCTGTTTAATTGGGCTTCTGATTATTTAATGTCACTGCTGAAGAGGTGGTTTTTATGAGGCACAAAAGAAAATTTAATGAAAATTATTCACAAGCCCAACTTCTGACTAGTAAAACCAAGAGCTTAATGTAAGAGCTGAAGTCCCCATCTGCTACTTCTCTGAAAAGAACAGCCTACATGAAGGATTTATTGTGACATTACAATGCTTGATGTCAAATAATCTAGCCAGAGGAACAATATTGCCCTAAAGAGAGCCATCAGGCCCAGTGTGACATGGGTATTTGAAAGGATTAACTGCACTTAAATCAATATGGGCAATGAAAACAGAAATAACCAATCTCTTGGCCGCTCAATTATTTAAGACTGTCTTTAGTCCCCACAGAATGGAATTAAACGCTTGTTTAAGAGGACTGACAATTAAATCTATTTCTTTAATGTCAGGAGAAGGACATGGGGTCTGTGACTGCAGTACAGAATGAGGAAGTGGCATCTCCCAGAGAGGAACATGTAAGAAGGAGACATTGGGTGTGGGTGGCAAGGGGCTTTCCTGGGCAGGGAGCCCAGCTGCTCCCCACGGGCACAGCCCTGTGTGCTGCACACTGCCTGGCAATGACACAATCACAGAAAGGCTCAGCTTGGAAGGGACCACAGTGGGTCACCTGCTCCAACCTCCCTGCTCAGCCAGTGTCATCCCAGAGCACATGGCACAGGATTGTGTCCAGATGGTTCTGGAATATCTCCAGTCAGGGACACCCCATAACCTGTCTGGTGTCTGTTCCAGGGTTCAGTCACCCCTCCAGGAGAGAAGTTCTTTCTTGTGTTCAGGTGGAACTTCCAGTGCATCAGGTTCTGTCCATTGCCTCTGGTCACTGCTCAGCACCACCAAGAACAGCCTGGATCTCTCTTCTCGTGATTCTCCTTCCAGACACTGATGAGTTCTCCTCTCAGTCATTTCTTCTCAAGGCTGAACAGGACAACTCCCTCAGCCATTCCTCAATAAGGGGGATACTTCTGTCCCTTCATAAATCTGTTCCCTGTGCTGGATCTGCTCTGGGAGCTCCTCGTTTCTCTCGTCCTGAGGAGCCCAGAACTGGACACAGCACTCCAGCTGTGGCCCCAGCAGGGCTGAGGAGAGCAGCAGCATCCCCCTGTTGGTGTCCCCATCCACGCCAGCCCCTGTGGCTGCTGCCAGCCTGTGCCCAGGGTGGGGCTGGGCCCTTGGCCACACCTGCTGGGGCCAGCAGGAAAGGCTGCACCCACAGACAGCTCCTGGGCTGCCGTTTCCCCTTCCTAGTGCTACACTTTAGGAGCATGAAATGCAGGATTTAAAATCCACAGAAGACTAATAACTGAGTGTTATTGCAGCTGACAGTATAAATGTAAGATCATTTACTTGAAGAGGACTGAGAATTTCCCAGTCATATGACTTTTGAAAACTTTGTCAGACCTATCCCAATATTGTTTTTAAGACCTTTTTAAAATGTTTTACAGAGCAACCACTGTGACCTTTCCTGCTGATACTATTTCTCCTGAGGTGTTTGTTAATCTGAAATGCAATGAAAAAAATCCTGGTGTGAAAATTTTTAATAAGGAGTTCTATTTTCAGATGATAAAAAGGAAGTAACAGAGCAGGACGTATGCAAAGCATTGAATGTTCAACCATCATGTTGCAGATACCCTAGGCTACAGGGAAATATCAGATGCCTGCATGCAGTTGGAGTTCCTGGCCTGAAAAGCTGAGAGATGTTCTTAAATTAGAGACAACCTATGGCACCAGAAATCTGGGGAAAACAAGGAGTTCTAGTCACTTTTGCCCATCATGAATTTCAGTTTTTCCAAGGCTTCTGTGAGAGACAGAAGAGACAAAAAGTCTGATTTTTGATTTTTAGGCTACTTCAAAACACAACAAGTCTCTGCAGAAGCCCTTCTCTGCTTGGTAACCAACATATGATAGTAATTCTCAATGTGCCATAAGGACTTCTTGCTGCTGATGAGCTCCTAGCAATGATAGAAAAGCTCTTCCTAGATCTTCCATCCCTTTTTTCCATCTTTATCTCTCTATTAAAATATAATTTAATATTAATTCATTTTAGCCACGAAAGAAGGTGTTGTCCAGAAAAGCTGATATTTTTCTAAGTACTTTTTAAAAAACAGCTTGTGAAAATGTATTGCAGAAAATCATTACTCATAATCTTTGTCTGACAATTTTGAGCATAATCGCTTGGAGGTATTGTTGATTAATGATTTCTGCTTCCTCTGATGTTCTTGTCCTAACTTGTCCACATTTCGGAGTCATAGAGTAAGGTGCAAACCAAGAAAAAAACAAAAACAGTTGTCACTTTGTAATCAGAGACTTAGATTAAAATCAGTGGATTTCATGGTTTATGTGTGCCCTGACAGCTTTGCATACAATTCCCAACTTCAACACTTGCCACTGGTCCAATAGCTGCAATGCTGAGCCTTGCACTCTGCACAACTGGTTTTGTTGTCACCTCACTAGTCATTTTCATGACATTATTTTTCTGATCATCACAAAATTATTTATTTCCTCATCCCCTGATGAAATGCTTCTTCTCTAAAGCATTTGGATCACTTTGTCTGTCCTTCCTGCCCCGTTACTGTTCCCACATTTCACGGCAGTTCCACAGGGCTGGGGCACACATCTTTCAGCCACACACGAAGCTCTCTAAGCTGCAGTTATACTGATGCTAGCTCTATTATTATCTGCCCTGATACGCTGACAGAATTGATACAAGACGATTCAGAGCAGGTAAAGGTGTCGGAGATGTGCAGAACATCAGGTGTCAGTGAGCTGCAGCTGCAGCACTGCTGATGCAGTGACAGCTGCAGGGGCACCTTTGCCATGGCAGCCCGTGCCTGTCATCACAGCCATGCATGAGGACACTGCAGGGGCTGCCCTGCAGAGCTGAGCACTCTTTGAGCCACGTGAAGGCCAGACACAGAGCCCACGAGGGAAAGGACACTGTGGGCACCTGCTTTGCATGAGCAAGCTCAGGCAGCCAGGTGAGAGCTGCAGTGTCCCTGTTCCAATCCCTTGGGAACAGTTAAACACAACACATGGTCTCGTGGGCTGTTTTCTGTCATTTAATTTCAAGGTACTGATTGTCATGTTGGCAAAATGTGCATTAAACTACATGTTTATACAGGTTAGAGTCAGAAAGGGCAGATTTAATTTTTTTGTAGGTTTCAGAATTTCAGAATTCAGAACTAAATCAGAATTTCAGAGGAGAGGAAGTTCTTTTTCCCAGCATGGACTTATTCTATGAATTCATATTTGGAGTATTCATTCCCTACTAGCTTACTTCTACAGCACCTGAAGAATTTGGATCTTGAGTATTTGTGACATTTCTGGCATGACGTTAGAGCCTGTGAAGCTGAGAATGAACTCGTTCAGCCAATAATCCTGATGCAAGGAGCAGGCAGAGCATGACAGAGCTGTCCAGCCATGGGATGGAGAGGGACTGGGAGCACAAGGGAAGCACAGCATTCCTGCCCTGCCTGCTGCACTGATGTGAGATGTTAGCAGGGCTCTGCGGACTGAAACAAAAAGGGAATCTGTCCCTCGCCGCCCTGACTCCTCAGCCGGCTCCAGCTGACTCGAAGGTGGATTTCAGCCACACTGGCGCTGTGTCACAGGCACACAGAGCTCTGTTTTGCTTTCAATCCCCCTTTATCCAACAGGAGTCACTGGTATTGCACACTGCACATAAACTCTGTTCAAAAGCGGTGGCTGCAACCGAAGAAATCCTTGTGCGGAGCTGGTTCCAGGCTCCTCCCCTTCCCACTCCTTCACCTGAAGGCGTTTTCTGGTTCCCTGCTAGGAAGACACAAGTCCGAGCAGGAGATCTGCAGCTCGGTTCGGGAGGAAGGGCTGTGTTTCCATCGCTGTCCCGGCTGGTGTGACCCAGTCACCTGTGGCTGCTCTCTGCAGGGCTAGTCCCTGCCTGCCTCCTGCCACTCGCTCCTGGCAGGGCTCGTCTCGCTCAGACTGTGCTCTCACTTTCTTCCACTTGACAGCAGACTGGTCTGACATGGTTCTTGTCACTCAAGTGGTGTAGAGCACAGATCCCTTTAATCCATCTAACAAGAAGTTCTCTTGTCTTCTCTCAGCACTAAAACTGATTACAAAGCAAACCACAAGTGTGTGGTTTCATGCAGGAATATAAGGAAAGAAAAGACGGTGTTTGCATGAGGGTGTACAAAAGAGCCAGACGTAAAGTCTGTCACATTTTGCCTCCTTTCAGCCCATTTCCTGCACCTGAGAGAAGGCAGGGCACGGTTTAAATCAAGCTCAGCAGTCAGGTGTTCAGCTGGGCTCACCTGTCCTGGTGCCAAACCCTTGGCTCTCTGTGCCAGGCCAGCTCCTGACACACATTTTCTTCCACAGGCTTTGCTGCAAGCTGCAGCAGACTCTGCTCCTTGGTTCTGTGTCCTCCTCAGCCACAGAATGGTTCAAATTGTGGATCCCCTTCACAGCAGCCAAAGGTTTTCACCTATAGGTATGTCCCATTGTGACCACTATTCCTGTGGCAAACTGAAGCTGATGCCTTCGGTTCTCTGTGCCAGGGGTCTACTCTTATTTTTGAAGTTTCAATAAAAGAGAGATTCAGTTTTTCCAGATGAGAAAATAGGGATGTTTTCCTCATATCAATTATTTTTGCTGTTCTTTAGCAGCATAACAAATCTGCAGCATTACACTTTAATCCACTTTTTTGTCTATTTGCTGACTGATGGACAAGAAAATAAAATTAATCAAGACAAGAATTCATCCAATTCTTGTGATTCTTACTTGTCTTGGTAGTTGAGATCTGTGCAAAATAATTGGAAATAGAGTCATGTCTGCCTAGGCAGAAAGACAAAGAATGAGCAAGAAGTAAAATAAGTAGTATAATCTTTGTAATTCTCAGCCCAGGCAACAAAGGGTCACAGAGCCAGGAAGGAAGGATCTAGTGGAACAGTACATTATTTATTCTCTTATGAAGAAATCTGACTTGGACTGTGTGTTTTGGAAGGAGTGTGCTGGACAGGTTTGAAATCAAAATTTTACTTTGTGACTATACTGTCAGTATATGGTGTGAGCACTGTAAGTAGCTGCACAAGAGCACAGGATTTGAATCATGCCTCTGATCTTTGTAGCTATCTACTGCAGAAAAAACAATTCCTGTCTATCAGTTACAGAAATGGGAGGAAAGGATGTAAAAGAACAAGGTATAGAATCCAATGCATAGATCAAAACTCCATTTCAAAAAGCAGCAAGATGTCTCTGCCCTGTGCTGCTCCTGTGCTAAGAATTGAGTGGGCTCTGTCCTGGTGCAGAGGTGCAGTTTGAGCCATGGCCCGTGTGTGGAAGGAGAGCCCTGTGGCTGGAGGGCTCCCAGGGCTGAACTCTGCTCCTGCAAACTGCCAGCTCTCCTGCTCCTACGCTGAGCCCAGCTCCTCCTCACCAGCACACCTTCCCTTCCTATTTCCTGGGGAAAACGGGGGGGATGGTTTAATCAGTGGAGAAGTGGGATGCTGGCAGCCCTGGGCCTGCCCCAGCTGTGGGATGGAGCTGGCACTGCACGGGAGAGGATGGCTGATGAATTTTGCACCTTGAATCTCCATGGGCTTGGTGTTCTCGTGGGAGCCCATCTCAGCCCAGGCTGGCCAGGCAGTGCTGTTCTTGCAGAATGCCTTTTATTTGGTTCATTTTACAGGACATAACACAACCAGGAATCCTTCAGAAATCTCACCTGATACCTCTTCTGCATTAATGTGAAGAAAATCGATGGAATCCAAAGTAAGATACTCCTTATTAATATAAACCATGGCACATCAGAGCTGGCAGTGACACGGTTCTTGTGGGCCTGTTTGGAAGCAGGGGCAGTTCTGAAGGCAGCAGAGAGGCAAAGTGTGTTTTTGCATACAGTGAGAGACAGAGGAGGGGTGTTCTGGCCTCTTTTACCCAAAAGGCGGGGAAAGCACATGCTGCACATCGTGATGGACTTCTGAGTGTCTGCTGGGGAATGGGCAGGTTCAAACGAATTCTTATTTGTAGAAGCCAATAATTCTGCTTGTTCCTATATGAAACACAGGGAGTGACTTGAAATGTGATCCTGTTTCAAAATACACTTCAGCTGCAATACAGCAACATTTCTGAAGTAAAGTCTCTCCTGTCTGTCACTATGGCAACCTGTGCAGTGCAGTGCAGAACCTGCACTGGGGCTGCATCCGCTGGCTGTGTCTGAGGGTGAGCCCAGGTGGCAAAGAAGCAAACACTGGTTCAAATCTTCAAAAAGACGTTGAGCAGGACTTTTCAGCAAACTCAGAAAGCAAACTGAGGATTGGCAAACAGCTGCCTGTAAAATTACCATTTGGAAATCCTTTCTGGCCATATCACTCCCCCAGCCCCTCGCTGCTGTCACACAGGGGTGATGGCTGCAGCTGGGCTTTGGAGCAAGTCCAAGAATTGCTGCTTGCATATTTGTCCCTAAGACCACTAAGAACTTGTTAATATTGCATTATCTAATATTAAATAGCAAATTAAGCGAAAAAACTTTTCAATAGAAAACATCTCTGATAAAAGGCTTTAGTGATACCAGAGGCTCAGAGATGAGAAATCACAATCTGCCTTTTTATTATAATTTTAAGGAAATACAGAATGATTGCATAGTCTGCAGATAGATGTTGGTAAACATTTCTGCTGGCAGCCCAGACTTGTCAGGAAAGCACCAGTTTTGTTTCACCACTTCTGACCAAGGCATATTTTTTTAGAATGTCTGCATTGAAAAGTTTATTCCATGTTGAGAAAGGGAAATAAAAAAGATCCTTTTCAAAAGAGCTCATTTTCCTTGTGTGATGTCTGAGAATATTTACAAATTATTAAGTATTTTTGTTTTGTGTTACAGAAACTAAAACCCTTTAAGAAGTAAATTCAGGCATTTTGCTGGAAACCAACATCCTGAGCTGCTATTTAATGCCAGTTCTGCAGGTAGAGTTCTCAGAGCGATAAGCATTTCTGGCATGCTTACTGAGGCTGATCTGCCTCTCACCCAGGGTCCACTCTGGAGACTGATGAAGCAGACATCAGCCTCTCCCTAAAGCCCTCTGAGGTTAGGTCGAGCCTGTATGCAGACAGCCTTAAAAATAGGTCCAAAATTGCCAATGTGTTTACTAAAACTTCTATTCCCTCCTGTGGACCAGAAGCCAAACTGCCCCTCTCAGCATCCTAGAAAGCCCATCTGTGAGCAGAACACTCAGGCTTCTTTTTTAAAGCACAGAGACATAAAAAATACTGCACAAATATATGAATAACTCAGTAAATGTGCCATAACTTATAAAAGGAGCAGAAATAAGTCCATGTCTCCCATAAATGTGGGGGGAAAAAGACATTCTGTTTGTCTCATTCAAAAAAATAACTCTTCAGAAATTAGAAAAGAAACATTAAATGTAGAAAATATATCACATGCAAGGTTAATACCTACATGATGTTTTAAGGCTGTGGTTGCTCAGTTTCTAACTGCAAGGAGCTGATGAGCTGTGTGAGTGCAAGGCTCCAGGTCCTGGTGGAAACAAAGGGTCAAATCCTCCTCTTGGGTCTGGGATGAACAACCCCAGAGCCAGCTCTAAGCCTTGGTCTGGCCTTTTCACACAAGTGGGGTCAAGCCTACCAGGTCCTACACTCAAAATACTGTTACTCAGCAAATGTTGAAGTATTCTTTGCAGCATATTTGGAAATCCCATTTTAACTTTTACTGGGGGAACATTAGTGGTAAGGTTGCTTGGAAAGCTGATGCCCGTTCTCTGCTCTGAGAACACAGTGCCCTACTGGTGCAGTCAACTGTGCTGCAGGAGAAGAGACTTGATCAATTACATTTAAAGTTTTTGAGTTGGTCAATTATGTTTGATAGTTTTTAAAGTTGATAGAAGAAAACAATAATATTGTTTCTAGAAAGTGGAATAAGGTCATAATTTGCTTGTGGGTGTTGTACAAACAGGAAAGGGGACACATTTACTTAATAAATGATTCACCATGAATTAGACACCAAATATGGACAAAAATAAAGCTCATTAACACAGCCATGATTCAGCCTTCATGGTTTCAGCTGTTGCTTTCTCTTTGAAGTGGCATTTTATTAACAAAAATCAATAAGAAGGTATTAGGTGTTTTCTTATTATGTCTATGAGCAGTGCAATATCATCTGCTGAGACAGAGGACCAAGAGGTAAGAAAAGAACCCCAAATGTGGGCTCCAGAATTTCAGTGCACAAAGGGATGCAAATTAACTAAAAATTATTCGTGCACTAAAAAGGCATCTAAAAATAATAGTGGACAAACACTGTCCTTTAGCCAATGCTACAGAAGGGGTAACAGGATTTCTAGAGAATTACTGGAACTGTGGATAGATCACCATGTCTCTGAGATGCTCCATAGAAGCAATTATTAAAGACCATTAATGTTCCAGTTATAATAACTAGGTCCTTTCGAAGCAGGTCACTCCAATCTCCTTTTGTTGATACTCTTTAGGCCCAGTTGTGGAATAAACCAGGTTTTACTGGGATGAATTTGTGCTGTAGATTACTTTGGAAAGAGCACTCTGAGATAACTGGGGAGATATTTTTATCTGCAGAGCCGGGGCTTGGGGCTGGCCCAGAATTCTTGTCAAACTGCTGGACATTATCTTGCACAATTATGGCCACGAGATTGGCTCTTGGTGCATTTCTGTGCTCGGGATTTATAGAGGATGCTTTTTCATTAAAAATGGCTGAGTGGTAAGATGGAGACAAAGACAGCGAAGGTGAACAAAAAGACCTGTATATTTATCAAAAGGTTTGGCATAAATATGGTGTTGGTAGAGGGTTTCAGCTGTTTTATATCTCAGCAACAGTTTAGACAATAACATTCATATCATAGAATGGTGTAGATAATATCTGCAATAAAACCGGGTCTTTTATGTTCACGGGCAGACAAAGCCGGGGCAGCACATTGATAAATGAAATGGAACCTCTGCATTTCCTTGTGGTGGAGCTCCCTCTAGCTTAGAGCATTTACCCCGTGCCTGTAAATCATATCTGCTCAAACTCCTACCTCCATTTTCAGGGTAGAAAAGGCTTCTGATTTTGTATTCTTGGAAGCATTTATGACATTTATAATTCGTCTGGAAAAAACAAACCCTAAACCAGAGCTGCTGGCTGAATGGCACTAACAACAATGATGACAATAAATTCCAGACTTTTTAAAAGAGCAGTATAGAGACAAAATTTGTGACATCAGGGGATGTGACTGTATAAGCACCTTTCTGCCTCTTCCAACTTTATTCTCTTTTATTTTCACACATAGAAGTATACATATATATCTTCACCCACCTGGTTGAGACAACCAGCCATTTCAAAATAGCAGTGAACAAGCTAGGGACATTTTGCAAGGTAAATTTATTTGTTAAATGAGTAATAGTGCATTAAATAACAAATTAGTCTGAGGAATCCCAATTTATCAAAAAATAGTCTATTCACCTTTATTTATGGGCAAGAACAAATCCTAAAAAGTAATCAGGGAGTATCTTAATCTGATTAAGGTGTCACCATCACTTCTTTTGCACAGAATAGTTTCTTTTAGTTGCAGAATCCACACGTGTTCCCCTCTTTAGGATTCATCTGTTTTTCAAGGCTGAATTAATGGTTGTGAATACTAACGACACCTTTAAAAAAAGTGTAATGAATGGTCCACTATGGAAACGTTGTTTTGCCGAAATGCTAATTTGTGTAGATTAAGAAGACATTTCTGAAGAGCAATATCCAAAATCTGATATGAAGCCTAAATAACTGCTGAAATGATAAGCAGGCAGAGCTACCGGAGAAGAGTTAATTAAAAATCTCCAAGGCAACTTATATTCCTTTGTCACAAAAGAAAGGCTATGCTGCTGATACTGTACCTGGAAACTGAAAAATCACCAGCTGCTGTAGCTAAGCAGAGAATAGAAAAGGATTTACTGGTTAGCAAAGTCACAAATATTCTGCATTTTAAATGCATTTGGCCACATTGCTGAATAAATATTGCTCCCTGGGTTTTCTATTTAACTTCAAAACTACTTATCCTAAGCTCCTTTACACACTGAAAAAATAAGTTCACTCATGTTAAAATTAACAACAAAGAATTGGCTTATTACAGACTTTGAAGAATCTGATTCAATAAGAATAAATATTAAATTCATATTGTACACTGAGACAAAATAGACACTTTACGTTCCTTGTTTGGGATTCAAAAGCCTAATGAAAAACAAAGCTCTAATAGTCTTTGGGGCTGAAACTGTGCCTGTATTATTATTGCTGCTCCACCACCCCAATAAATTAATATATGAGACGAATGTTATTTTTGTAAATTAAATATACGCAATTCAGATGTGTTAGTATGCTGAATGCTCTGAAAACTCTATAATCAGAATGCCAATTTATCTGCTAAACTACAGCATTGATAAGAGATAAAGTTTAAAAAATATTATTTGCTGCAGTTTGCTCTTTATTAGTTAATGGGAAGAAATCCTCCACAGAAACTTCTGTAATTCAAATTACATTTGAATATATCCTAAAGAGATGAGTGAAAAGAGAAAAATACTGTTTTAAAGGAAAGAATATCACACTTTGTTTCATCATTTCTTCTTGTAAATGTCACTGATCTTCTAAAAATGTTTTTGGATTATATCATAATTAAGAAAACACAAATTTAGTCAAATTCATCTTCTCAGGGATTAAAATGTTCTCCAATAAATGAAGTGTAATTTAGGATGAGTTTTACAGGTAGAAGTCTGCAATCACAGCTTATTAGTAATGGAAAATTAAAAGAAAGTCTTTTTAAAAAACATTTTTTTTCTGTAGCAGGCAGTGTGGGTGCTCCTGTTTGGAATATCAGCATGACAAGGAACTGTGACAAAATCCCTGGATTTACTGCCCTCATGTTAAATAAAGAATTCTTGCTCTTGAACGACTCAGTGTCAAAATTGCACATCCAGTTTTGTGGGCTTCTTAAATTATTTTTCCCAGTTACTCTCCTGTTACATCCTGAAATCAGCCTCTATCATCAAAGTTTGGAGGAGGTTAAGAGGGCAAGAGTCTGATGCTTGCTGTCCCTCAGAATTTAGGGGAATTTTCTAATTTCAAAGCATTTAGTCCACATGTGATCTAACAAAATTCTTTTCATCTTCTTGTTTTAAAATGTATCATACAATTCAAACTTAAAAACAAGTGCAGCTTACTATGAAGGTCAGTAATCACAAATTCTTTTGAAATGGATATTACACTTGGAATCCTAAGTACCAATAGATTTGATAGTCATGCATGGGAAGAACTGAGAGGCTCTTCTTATTAAACATGCTATTAATAAACTTGCATTCCTAAAATCTTGCCCAATACAGACTATTTGTAGCAGATTTGTAACTGCTGGTCTTTCTTAATGATCTGTATCAAACAGAAATTGCTCTAACGAATTCAAGAATGAAAACCGTTTGTCTGAAGCATTTTTTTCACAAGAGGTAACTATCATCATACACTGCAATACTTTAAAAGGTCAAAAGCAGAATACAGAAGTCCTACAAAAATGTGTGAAATCACACTGTGTCAGTGCTGTAAGGTACAGTGCTTTGCTTACGTGAAAGGACTTTATTTTTGAATGATCACTGCACTCAAAATGCTTTGCTGTTGATATGATCAGTGAAAAAAAAAAAAAATAATTTTGTAGCCCATGTAGGCAGACATGTTATATGCATGTTCACATCCATCTTGGGTCTGATGTGAGCTTATAGTAATCAACACAGTGGAAAATTAGAAGAAAAACATGACAACAATAGATAAAATGCTGCAACTTAGAATCAGTTGGCTTAGATTGGAACAATTTGGCACAAATATAGTGTGTTTATTTTTTAATCCTTTTCAGTGAACATTTTCAGACTACATAAACCAAATATTTTTTTTATTTAAAGGCTTGCTCTGTAGTTAGTCACTCAAGTGACTTTATACACAAAATATAAGACATAATTGTGAAAATCCTTTCAAATTTATATTTTAAAAGAAAATCGTTCTTACCCAATTAATATTATAATTTTATTCTATGGGTTCCTCATAATGATTTCTTTTTATTTTCAAAATTCTTTTAACAGGAAACCTGCAACTTTCTATTTCTTGTGGAGCATTATTTCATCACTAAAACTATGGTGCTCCCATGACTGAGAAATCTATAGGGAAATGCTCTTTTTCTCCACTTGCTATATTTCCCCTACTTGCTACAATAATTTTGAAGCTTCCAAAATGAATTTCTAAACTGTACATAACCCTGAAATATTTGCCCAGGAGATGACACAAATCAGGGCAAGACAGTACCTCTGAGGAGAGACAACATGCACACATACATCCCATCAGGTCTATTATTCATGCATCCAGAGACACAGGAAGCCTCTGTATAAACAAGAGCATGGAGAACCAGGGAGGTAAAAAATAATAATATTTAAAAAAACCCAAAAAACAAAAACCAAAAAAACAAAACCCAAAAGAGGCTGCAATAGCCAGCAGGAAAGGCAGGCAGGCAATGGCACTGCTTCCCAGGCAGGGCAGGGCTCCAGGATGGGTCATCACGAGTGTCATTAGATATTTTATCACCTCTATATATTTTATCACCTACTGCACAGACATAGGGCGCTTTGTAAGTGGAGAAGATCGCTAACATGAATTTTAACTTAGATGCACGGATCATTTGCCTCACTCCTGAGTCCTGAGCTGTTTGCCATAGGTGATAGAAATGGCCAGCTGCAGTGGGACCAGTGGTGGCTCCTGCCTGGTGTGGTCCTGCAGCAGCCCCATCCCAGGGGAAATGGGCTCTGCCTTCTCCTGGGCTCATCCACTGCATGAAAACCATGAAAATCATAACAGCAATGATTTTATTTCTTGGGCTTCCCTAACTCCGATGTACACTGGGAGATAAATTGTTTGAACTATTTGTTTTCATTTTTTTACTTGAAAAGTGCTACCAATTTTTCTTCAAAACATATTTTTAAATACTTTAGAGCTAAGAAGATCTATAGCAGAGAGTTGCAAGAAGCACAAGGGGGAAAGAGAGCCACAATGATAGAGTGAGCAAAGTCCAGAGATCCTGGGATATTTCACTGACTGATTTCTGGACAGAACTCTGTTTGTGTGTGTTTTCCTTTTGTATTTCATGGTTACTAATAAGGTTCCTTTTTCTCATTCTAAATTTTATTTTTGAATTAGACATTCGGCTTCTGCATTTTCACATTCAACAACATTTTTCAAGTTGGAGTATTCAGAGAAGCATTCTTCAAAAATAGGCATCAAAACTACATCCCATGCCTTAAATCAGAGACCCTCTTTTCTGCTCACAAATGTTGACATCATCTTTTGTAGAAATGCATTTTTATGCCATATGCAGTCATTGCATTCAGCAAAACTAGCAGTGCCCCAGATTACATAGCTCATATCACTCACAGGTAATGCCCCAGGAGAATCTTTGTTCTTGGCTGGGCTCTTGTCCCACTTCATTCTTTGCTCACTGAATTTTCCTCTACCTCAGCACAAATGAAATCCTGCCCCTGCCCACTCAGTGGCTCACCCCTCAGTCTCTAAAAGCATTTGGGGCCGATTTGCCCAGCTCTAGTGTGTCTCTTGTCTGTCCATGCAGTTCAGGAGTGCCTGGGACGGCGCTGGGTGAGCAGGGTGAGCTGCCAATGACCCTGGGCCAGCACACATCAGATGCAGCAGAGAGGAGCTGCCAGGACGAGCAGGGAAGGCACTCGTGCAAGAGTTCCTATTTGCACATGCACTCAGATCCCCAGCCTAACAGATTGGAGCAGCAATTGGCAGCTCATAGATGAGCAATACATTTCTTTGCAAACATTTGTCTTAAAGAGAACAGACCGATTTTTTCTTGCATCCTCAGAAACAGGATTGTAAAACTGTATGTGAGCTTGTGAGAAACAGGCTTAGTTTAAAATAGGATTATTAACAGACAGATCCAGTTTTAGAAAAAATGTTGTTTTACACAATTATTACAGGATGTAAGAAAAAGTAATGCAAGGTGCACTAACCTGTAGTCGTACTTGGGCTGAAAATCTCAGCAGATGAAGGCCAGCTCCTGAAGGCAGCTTGTGTAAAATAACTTGCCTCAACTGTTCTTGATTAACTCCCATCTGAAGGCACAAAGGCATCTTTTTCCTAGCCAACTAGCAAGTATTTAAAAAATTGAATAAGCTAATGGAGAAATGTGAAAAAAAAAGGGAAAAAAAGTGTCCTTAGAAGGAGCTCCTCTTACGTGGGGATGTGAAGTGCATTACCTTACGTGCATTAATTTTCCAATGTAGTTTAGCAAAAGGAAGGGGTAAAAATTGTCCTCAAACTTAGTGTGGCAGCTGTCCTTTCCCAGGACATCAGCAGGCTGGGCAGGCTGCATTCCTTGGGCTGGTGCTGCCCCAAGTGCAGACAGCAGCAGTGGGAGCAGTGGGAGCACTCACATCCCACATCCTATATCCCACATCCCACATCCCACATCCCACATCCCACATCCCACATCGCAGCCCTGTCTGCAGACATGCAGCCTCGAGAGCAGAGCTTTGCCTGTGAGCTCTGCGGGTTCTGAAAGCTCAGCACCTGTAATCTGCCTCCCAGCAGTGTGTCCCAGTGCCACTCTGCATGGGCTAACGGTGCACGAGCAAAGCAATCTCTCCTTCTTTTCCCCAAGTCCATCTGCAGCCCCTGGTCTGAGGCACAGGTGTGATAACAGCTCCACTGAAAGATTTCTGCTGGGAGCAAGGTAAGGACTGTCATTTCCCTAATGCCACTGCCTTTTAGAAGAGTTTATTTATAGCAAGTGTAGCATCATCTCTCTGGGGTTTTTTCTTTTGTTATTAAATTGCATTTAAGCTAACAACTGAAATGCAAATTAATTCGTGCTGCAAATTTAGCTGTGACTGTTTTCTGCTCAGTGAGAGAGCAAGCGTTGGTGTTTCACTCAGTGAAGGGGTGAACTCTGACAGGTCAGGGGCTCTGACCAGGGTGACCAAAGCCTGTCCTTGCTGTGGGCCTGCCTGCCACGGGCTCAGCACTGGCCAGAGGAGCTGGCCATCTGCCGTGTGACACATCACACTACAAATGGAACTGTGGGCTTATGGAAGGCTTCTCCCACTGACATTTAGATTAGCCCGAAAATACTGTGAAACAGTGTGATAGTGTGGCCAAGGGGGAAAGCGGGAAAGCTGCCCCTTTGGAGAATGGTGGATCTTTACAAGGGACATAAGGTGGAGTACTCCAGTTTTCATACAACTTTACTTTTCCTTAGGGAAATAATCACCATTCAGCTGCCTTTAGAGAAACACACGGGTTTTTGTGAGGTGCTTTTATGCTCAGCCATGGGGATATAAAGCCGGGGGTGCCCCCTCCCACACCGGGCACATCCAAGCCCTGCTCCTGCTCAGGGGCACTGAGGCTGCTGGGCTGCTGGCCCGGGCTCCAGCACTGCTGTGCCCAACATAACCTAACTGATCAGGGCACTTCTCCATTAAAAATGTCCTTAAGTACAAAGTTCAAAATGACTGTGTTGTTACTATAAATAACAGGGTGTTTATTAATGGGTGAATCATGATGCTAATAAATTTTGATATATCATTATTAAGTAATTTGCCAGCACATTCTGAATGAAATTTCCTGTAAAATGAAATGAACTGAGCTGGAAAGAGTAGAAAGTGTATTTAAGCTCTCTTTTCCTTTGCAGTTCTGCTAAGGAAGAGGGATGAATTAGAAAAAGGCGTGATTCAAAGACCCCCATGGCCTTGTCTGTGCCTTACACACCCTAAAGGACTGCTGGCCACTCTTTGCAGAAGGATGAGAGTTCATTGATACTAACTTAAAGTCATACCTCAATGTTAATTTCTAAAGAATAAAGTCAAGAAGAACCAGTATAAATTCAGAGACAGTTTAGTGTGACTGAAGCCAAGAGAAACTGATGTGTGATTTAAAGAGCTCATAAAAGCAGACAACTGGCTTTAGAATCTATGGAAAGCAATAAAGCAGTTAAAAATTCTCCCAGTTGTAATGCCTATAGATTTCCTTATCTTAAATTCTTTGGCCAAAGCCCTGGAGCAAGTTGCAGGGCACGTGATGGAGTTTTGTCTCCCAGCCCCGCTCTGGGGGAGCCTGGCTTGGGGCAGTGTCTAGACATTCCCAGCTCCTGTCCTTCCTGACAGCCCCATGCCAGTGGTAATTTAAAAATTGTTTGGGATAGGCTGTGCCTCATAGACACAGGGAGCCAGCAATAACCCCCAGTTCAGTGACCCTGGTCGGATCATCAAACACACAGGATAGGCAGGCTCAGTTCAGTGTTGGGTCAGGAATCATGACCTCCCCTGACCTTTTTTGTAGATTTAAAATTGTTTTGAGAAAGAGAAGAATAAAAAAAGATACAACTCCAGGCAATTCTGGAAAGCAGTCCAGCTTCCTGTACTGTACACATGCATATAAGTAACATGTTTAAACAGATGCAGCTCTGGCAGGCCTGAAAAATTAGGATTTAGGTACTTTGTGCATTTTTTTCTAATAGAGTGCACATTGCTTCTATTTACTTTGAAAACTTTGAAGTTAAAAGACACTGTATGAAAATATTATCTTCACTACTTTTAATAGCAAAGACAAAAAGGAAAAGCAGGTAAATTTATTTTTAGAAAATTACAAATAAGATAAGCCAAAAAAAAAAAAAAAAGAAATCACTCTACATGGAATTTTTCAGATGTGTTACAGAAAACTGTCTGGTGTATCAGCAGTGTGTACCAGATGAAAAAAATTAACACTGAGATTACTAGACAAATTGCCTTTTAAGAGTAATATGCATACAAACATAGGCTGGTTGGTTTTCAAAGGTTTCTTTTGTGTGCATAGTATTTGCAGTCACAACCAATAAAACAAAATATACTGGCACTCTCTTTGTGGTTTTGGTTTCGGAATTGCATAAGGGTGACTAATATTTTCTCAAAATCTACTTAATAGTGTTTACTTAGCAGAATTTTCATGCACTGTACCTGGAAATTATGAAATGTACTTTGTGAGCTTCCAAAGGGTTGTGAAGGCTCAGGAAGAGGTTTACCAGTTTATGGAAAGAGAGCAGAAAGTATTTCTCCTCTCTAAGCTTTTATATGGGCTGGTACAGATCAGAAACACGTCAGCCAGAAAAGGGAAGGGAAGAGTAAAGTTACAGGAGCTCTCCAAGAAACATAAAAATATAGAGTGGGAAAACAAACCACCAGCTCCAAAACAGCATAGGATTGTAAACCTGTAAACAGGGAACAACACCAAGGACACCAATGCTTTTGCTGTTTTACAGAAGGAAAACATGCAAATGCACGTTACAGAAATGAGACTGTCAGCAAAGCTCAGCACTGACGTGGTGTGGCCCTGGGACTCTGGGCACCTCCCAGGCACAGCAGCGTGCTCCCAGCAATGACCAGCTGCCTTCTGCCCACCAGCTCTGTCCTCACTGGCTGTGCCCAGCTCCAGCCCAGGGCACAGCTGGCTCTGGAGCTGCTGCTCTGGAAGCAGACACCCACTGGAAACAGTCCAGGAGCTCTTACTGTGCCAAAGTTGTCTCCTCAGCCTCTCATCAAACACAGGCAGTGCTTGATGTCTCTGTACTGACACACAGCCAGTTATATCCCATGTACACTCTGAGGTTGTCTCCTAAAGTTTTGGAGACACACACCAATTACATTTTCTGTATTGAAAGGTTACAGCCTGATCTAATCATGGCAGCACAGGAAACAGGGGTCCTACAGGCACATCCAAAATTTCCTAAGCCAGTCCTGGCAAGACAAAACTTTTGCAGTGTAAACCACTCTTAGAGGGCTATTCCTCACAGAATTCCATTATTTTACTAGAAGTAGGTCTGCCACTGTTCTCACAGCAAGTTTCAGCAAATTTTGTAAAAGCTAACTCATAGGTAAAATTCTTAGACTTCCTATTCTCATAGACCAGGACAAGAAAGGGGTTTTAAGGCCTGATGTAATTTCCAAGTAAGCAGAGAAACAGTATTTGCTTGCCAGAAGCTATTCATATTGTAAATCCTTCATCATTTTTTTTTTCTTCTCCAGGCTTCTGTGGCAGGAGCAGTCACTGGAAAAAAGCAAATGGGGGAAGCAGGTGATTCCAGTAACTTGCCTTTCCTATCTGCCATGGGCCTGATTCTGCTCAGTCTTTATGATGAGAGCTCACTCATCAAAAACCTTTTCCATCACTTTTTAATCAAATGATTAAATTACAAATTTAAATAAAATTTAATTGCATTTTAAATGGCAATTTAAAGCAACAGTTGTATGGTTTCTCTCCACCCTGTTTAAAGTATCTCAGCTCCAAAATTGCCCTTTGATGGCAGAGTATGTGCTCATTAGGATGTGCAATGACAGTGAACCAACCCAAGCTCACAACTCACACTGACTGAATACAGCAAAAAGCTCTGGTTCCCAGGGACTCCTGGCAGCTGCAAATCATTAAAGATTACCTGAAATTATTGTTCTCTATGCACCCAAAGATAAAGTCATGCTGCCTGAGACAAGGACCACGGGAACAGCCCACCCCAGAACTTGTGCTACAAAGGTGCTTTCCTATCTTGAGGCCTGAAGATATTGTCATGTTTAAATGGGAGTAAGAGGAGAAAGCAACAGGATTCTAGAGGGTAAAGTGATCACAGAGTCATGTCAGGGGGCTCACACTGGGTCTGTGTAAAGCTGAAGCCCAGGGATAGCCAGCACTTTCCCACAAAAGGTACAGAAGTCTGAAAACCATCAGTAAAAGAGGAAAATCAGTTTCAAGTGGGATACCTCCAAATGTGAGGCCGCAGCACCGTGCACTCAGCAGGGTTTGCAGGGGGCTGAGAAGGGCTGCAGACACAGGAACATGATCCAGTGCAAGAGGAGCAGCAGTGCTGCCTGGGGGACACACCCAGCACAGGACCCCAGACACCTCCCCAGTCCCTCTGGGTTCACATCTCTCATGTTATGCTGGAAGTTTCTCTCTGTGGCTGCATCAGTAGCTGACTGAAACACAAACAATTTTAGTCTTTAGAGCACACAAACAAAAGGAGTTATGATGGCTTTGGAAACTACAATGTTACTGGTTCTAATAATTAGTTGCTGTAATTTTAGTAAAATATTAGTAGTGTAAATAACTACATCTGCATGAAAACATCTGTCAGGAGGCCAGGCAACAGAAAGAAAATTGGTTCTAAAACTTAACATCAAATTGATTAAATTTTAAGGCCTGAATTTCTGCTTCCCGTGGGGGCTGGTATGGGAGAGTGAGGGTAGAGCCAGCGAGATGCTATTGTGTTTCTATGGCAACGGGGGGTTCATGTAGCCTCTGCCATTCCCTAGGATTGCTAAAATCACTACACAGTGTATAAAGTGGCCAAGAGAAGCAACAGCCAATAAATGCAGAAAATCCTTAAATCAAAGAGACACAGAAATAAGAGATGGAAACAACCTGTTAGACCATCTTGTTCATTCCCTGAGGCCCTGAGCAGTATTATTAACAATCTCAAGAACCTTGAAAACCTCTAAAAATTCCATCCAAGACACATGTAAAAACTTACTGAAAGGGAGAGCAATATCTCAGGAAGACATAAAAAATCTTTCTAATCTGCTTTCAGTAGGTGTGTGCACACTGTACTGAGCATGCTGAGATATCAGCTTCTCCAGCATTTGAGAAATGGGATGCAGGGGAGAGGGTTCATGGCATTAGTCACCATAACACAAGTACTTTTGCCAAAGACAAAACATCCTACAAAAACATCCTGCCAGCTACATCCCTGCAAATTCTCCCCTCTTTGCCACAGAACAGATTCCTTACCCTAAAAGCGAGAATTATTTTGAAGAGCCTGCCTGTCCATTTCAGATGGTAGCTCACATCCAGGTGTCCCATTGATAAGCTGCAGAATAAACTTAAAATAGAAAGAAGATATTTTAGATAAGCATTTGTGTGACAGGTATAGCTCCTCTCTTTTACTTTTGCAGTGAGGGTGAAGAGAGGCATTAGGCTGAGTCAAGAAGACAGAAAGAATGTCCACATACACCAAAGCATCCTGGGTGTCAGACTCTGCAAAAGCACACACATTCTACTCTCCAAAAAAAAAAAAAAAACAAACAACAACCAAAAACAAAAACCAAAAAAAACCAAAAAAAAAACCAAAAAACCCCAAAATCATATGTATTATTCAGATGGTACAAGACCAGAGAAATGTACCTAGTCTTGTTCTCAGCATTGCAAAGCACTTGAAGAAATGCTGGTGGAAGCCAGTGCCCTCCTACCCAGAGTGATTTACACCTAGCAGCCCGAGTAACTGCTCTTACACAGAACTGTGCTGCTCCAGAGTAATTTACTAAAGTGAATAGCATTAATATAGGTTTGCTCAGGTTAAAGGAAGATATATCTTTTCCATGGGGATTATATGTTTTCTTCAGGCAGAGCTATGACTACGGGTGTGATTTCAGCAACAGCACAGATATATCCTAAAGGAATATAGATATATCCTAAAGGAATATAGATATATCCTGGAATATAGATATATCCGAAAAGGACTGCTTCCTTCACCTTGGCATTGGATTATTGCTGTGCTATGTAACACAGTGACCCAGCAACTGCAGTTTGTCTGCAGCTACATATCCACTGAAATGGGGCAAACATCACCAAATGTTTGAGAAGAGGAAATATTGGAAATATTGGAAAGTTGAAATAAATATTGGAAAGCTGAGGTAAGGACAGGACTGTTTCTCCTTCTCATGCTTAGCTGTCAATCCCAGGCTCCCCTGAACTGCTGGAGCTCAGTGACCAGCACCAGGCTCGTGCCATTTTCCAGTGCTCTGCACCTCCCCAGTCTTGCCTCAGATGCATCCCTTTCTTTCCCAGCCTGACAAGGGCTAGCAAGGAAAAAGCAACTCATCTCTGGAGCAGGAGCTGCCAAGAGAGTTCTTCTGCAGCTGCTGATGCAAACTATTTAATCTGTCAGCAACTGGGCGAGGAGGAGGAGGAGGAGGAGGAGGAGGAGTAATGCTCAGCAGCTGACACAGAAGTGCTGGTATCTTTGCACATGCTTTATTTTCTTGCAACCATCTATTGATCACACTTGGGCTCTCAAGAAAAGAAAATGTCTCATTTTTTATTTCCATGTTTTATCCCATCTGCTGTTCTTTCCAAGTGTGGGACCCTGATTATGTTAATATTCAGGACAGTCTCCTCTTTTGATAAAGAGAGGTGGACTTTGAAGCTAGCACAGCCTGGATCCATTACCAGGCCAGTTGCATTCCCAGAAAAATGGAAATGGGTTTTATTTTGTTTAGAGATAAAAAATAAAAAAGTGGTATCTTCTATTATCCCAAAGGCATTGTTTACATAAATTTATCAACTGCTTCCAAGGAGCTACAGAGTTCAAGAGCATTACTAAACAGTGAGAACCCATCCTGGATTGAGCTACTGAAAGAATTACAGCTGAGCTAAGAACTGCTTGGAATGTCTTGAGGGGAACTGCAGATAATGGGCTGTATTATTTATTAGAATAAAGGTGAAGATACAGGGGGTACTTGAGAGCAAGAAGGAAGTGTCAGGGAGTCTACCACAAGCATCAGCTCCACTGATGTGTACTAGCAGGAATCCCAAATCAAGGAAAGGAGATGTTAAACTAAAGAAAGCCTGTCTGCTGATACCTCAGTGATTTTTATCCTTTCTTCTCCAACATGTAGCCCCATATTGGATTGTCAGACATATTCCTTGCTTACTGTTTTATCAATACCTTCCTTATAATCATTAGTGCAAAAGATGAAAAAGCATTTGAGTTAACAAATAAAACCACAATATATTTTTGGTATTTCACAGGCAGAAAATGAGAGTATTTGCTGGACATTGTTCTCTAGAACCCTTAAAACTAGCTAAAGAAACCAAGCATAGAATGCAAAAAAAGAAATGATAATGTTTAGTTCAGGTTCTGATGTTTATTTACTATTGGGATACTTCACAATTCTCCCATTCCAAGCAGAGGTGGTGAAATTCCTTTCCAAGACATATGCAATATTTTCTTGACAAGTATCAAGTGGAGGCAGCACTCTATTATCAATAGTGCTGAATGAATCTCCTGTCTGTAATTAGCTAATAAAGCATAAGAGTCTTATGCTCTGCTAGTGGGAGAGCTTTATTGCATTGTGGGTAGTGACAGTGGGCAGAGTTTTCCCATTTCACACATACTTGTAGCTCTTGGCTTGATATTTCTGCACTTGGCCGGTTTGTGGAGCACTATATGAAATTTAGTCAGATGAGTTTCTTTTACTGCCACTGTATCAGTCCTTAGCCTCTTGAGGAAATCTACAGGGAGCAGTAAAGCCAGATTGTCCAACCAAGCTCAGTAATTGGGTCAAAGGACTGTTAGGGGGTACAAAATAATTTTTCACTCGATGTTTTTTTTATGTCTAGTTGCTCTCTACACGAAGGGGCAGCACCTCCCTCCCTGCACCTTTCCAAGGCTGGAGAGTGCAGGTCCTTCCCCAGGAGCTGCTCGAGTCCTTGTTTCCTGCACAGCCCCCGTACCCTGTGCTGGTCCTGCTTTGGGAGAGACCAGGGGTCTTCAGGAAAGTGAGAAGATATTTTACTCCCCGTTGTTGTTGACACAATGATTTGCCTGGGCCATCCTGCTGAGATCAATCTCTCCTTTTCTGGGATGGTGCATCTATTCAACGCTCAGCTTCACAGAGTGGAGCTGGGCTGACTGCTCAGATCTGTGCTGCTATTTTGGTGCTGGCTACCCCCTGCCATACCCACAGAAACCCTTCCAGATTCAGTGCACACGTTCTGGCATGCCATCTGATCCAAATTAAAGCTGGCCTGCACTGGGTTCCTAGCTCAGCACTGAATTCCAGCTGCGGTAAGCCACTAACGCTGTTACACCTAGGCTCTAATTTGAATGCATTTTACATTTCAGTATATTATGTCTGAACGTTAAAATTGTCCACAAGAGATGGACTTTTCCTGCTCCATCCAGTCAACCTGCAATGCAGTCAGCCTACAGAAAGTGAAGATTTGATGCAAATTGTCTTCTCTGCTGCCAAGGCTGAGAAAGCCAAATCCCAGAAGCCAGAGGGTCGGGTGGCCACACACACAGGACTTGTTTGCCACCAGGGACAGAGCCCTTCAGTGATGCTGCTGAGATCACCGAGCTGTGTCCTGGGCAGGGCCCCACCTGCAACCCACCAGGATGTGGTTGTTCATAAGTCAAAGACTCAGCAGATTATGGTGGCTTTTTGAATTGTGAAAAAGTTGAAAGCACTGAGGAAACACCTGTCTTGGCTTATTTACAGGTGCAAACATTGCCAATGTGGCTTCAGAAGCAGATCCCCCACACCAAGGTGCTCTTGGTCTGACAGCTTCAGGTTAGATTTTAATAACCTAATACCTGTGGATTTTAATAACCTAATACCTGTGCTCTGCTCCCCGGGAAGCTCCAGACACCAAGTCCAGGTAAGAGAGAGTTAAACTCACACACACACTCCCAAGTGTGTCTGTCACCCTCCCAGGTGTGTCACAAGTGGCCACAGCCTTCTGCACTGCTCCCAGAGCACACAGCTGGTAGCAGCCTGTGGTGCACACTGGCTCCTGTAAGAACAGCTTCACAAGGAACCTGCAGTGCCAGATGAAATAAGGAAGCAAAGACAATCTTTGGACAGCTTTTCATTCAGGTCAAAAAAATATCAATGAGAAACGAAGTTTGAAAACAAGGTTAAGAGGGACAAGAGAAACAAATGCTCATCTTCACAGGAGCCAAGACCAACTTCAGCTTACAAATTCAGAACTTGTCTTGGGTTATAATTGGTTTTAGCAAAAGAAAACAATGATCTTCAGAGAACACAAGCTGGCTGTTAATTGCACCATGCTTATTTTCAATTTTCCTTTTAGTTGCCCCCTGTGCCCTCAGTTAGTAGAAACTTGGTATTCTAGGCAAAGAAAATATCTGTTGAGTTGAATTTCTCTCCATCCACAGTGAAGAACTGTACTCTGGCTCCAGTTAGATCTGAAGCTGAACTGCTGAGAGTAACACTGACAGCAAATTCAGGGCCCTAATGTCCCCAGAACATTTCTTGTCTCACCTAGCATCAGGGTGGATTCACAGTGAACTTCCTGCAAGAAAAGGTGTATTAGGAATGCCAGGAAACCCTGAAATAGAAGGAACAAGTGGCACACAGGAACATCACATTTAGTTTTTGTAAGTTCATAGTGGCTTATTAAAAATATCCCCATAGACTTAGAAGTCAGAGATAGTATCAGCAGTGCAGTATTTTCAAGAAAACAAGATTCAAGTTAGAAATGTGGCAGGTGCCAAGAAGTAGCAAAGGCCAACTGCTTGCAGGGGCTGGGGACAAAGTGTGACAGCATGACCAGCAGTAAAGGGACCTCTTTAGCTACAGCCTGTCCTGGGGTATCTGGAAAAGGTGGGCAGACCAGGACTAGCCCAGGGATGACAGCCAGCGTCAGCAAAGAGCCCAGATCATCCAGCAAGTCTGTGGCAGTGAGGCAGGTCCAGGCTCAGGACACAAAGTCAATCCACAGGTCAGGGTCAGCTCCAGTGCAGGTAACTAGCACCAGAGACATGCTTTCATCTGCATCTGCAAATTTCCTAGTACAAGACTTTCCATATTAGTTACATTAATTTTAGGAAACTAAAAAAAGAAAAAGGGGGGTGGCCTTCTCAGCCTTCACACCGCCCTCCCCAGTCAGGGTGAAGGTCAGGAGAACAGCTGGCATAAACTGCACATGAAATGCTGAGACAGTGGCCAGATCCTGCAAGTCTTGGAGGGATGAATACAATGATGGCATCTCAGAGACAGTCCTGCTTCCCACTTCTCCTCACCTGTGCCCTGTAGGCACCAGCGTTTCCAGAGCTGGAGGGAGATGAAATGACTCCTCTCCAGCACGAGGACCTGACTGAGCGCTGTATTCAGTGCGGTGCTGAGCCTGCTGTGCACGTGTCTGACCAGCCCCAGGCAAACTCACATCTTCCCAGGCTCTGGACTACCCTGACACAGACCATCTGCAGCATCTCTTGTGAAAAGCAGGAGGGGTGAGTGCTCCCTCCCTGTGCAGCCCAGGCAGAGCCCCTGGATCTGCTGACTGAAGAGCTGGGAGGCGAAGCACAGGAGCTGCCAATGCAGCCAGAAACTTCTCCAATAACCTGCTCAGTGGAGAAAGCACCCAGGTCCAATGCCAGCTCATTTGAGTTTGCAGGTGATTTGATCTCTATTTCAAAAAGAAAGGACAGCTGTTCTGTTCCTTCACTGCAGCTGAATACTGCAGCTTTATGCTCAGCAGATGTGCAGGAGGGAAATAACTTTCCATGACAGCAAGGCCAGAAGAACTACAGAAACTCCCTCCTCCTGAGCAGCTCAGCATTTACACTGAACAGCCTGCAGAAGAGGGAAGCCAGCACGGTGGGCAGCTCACTGAGAGGGGGTTAATGGCAGGGGCAGCAGCAGCTGCTGCTTCTGCTTGTCCCAGGCTGAGACTCACGCTGCTGATGCACGTTTTACAAGAGCAATATTAGGGATAGAGAGAGTGATGTAAGGTAAGAAATAAGGGATTAGGATAAGGCTCTGGTTTCTGTAATTGTACGGAAGCAACTTACAAAATAATAGTAATTTTGAATGTTTCAGGAGATGAAATCAAAGCCATAATATTTAAATAATAAAAATGGAATTGTTTTAATTTTACTTAAAAACAGTAATGAAATTTCTGCAAGGGGTAGCTTTTGTTGTATGTCTGCAAATTATTCGCATTGATCTGCTAATAATAGGATGTGGAATGCTTCTCATCACCAGAGAAGCTGTAGTTATTAGTCAACCTTAAGGTTGTTGGTTCAGTTCATTATTCTCAGTTGTGCTAGTGGAAAAGCTGGTGTAGAGAAATGAGGCTGTTGATTTTCCAGCAACTGCTGGAACCCACGAGCACTAGGTGCCTCCCCAGGTGTTTGCTCTTTACCAGCTGCTTTTGTCCAGCTGGTCAGAATATCCTGGATCCATGGACAGGAAATACAGATGCTTGTTTTTTAAAGAAGGTGAAATACATTCTAAAGCAAGGCAGCAGTTATCCTTAGCAGTATCCCCACCTCACCTGCTATTCTTCTAAGCTATACTGTGGAGCTTATCTAGGAAGCAGCTGAAATTAAAATATCCAAGTCAGGGAACATTTGTTTTCCTAAAATCTTCCCTGTTTGCAGGCAAAAATCTTTGAATGGAACAAGATGTTTAGGTGCCATTGTGGAGCCAGGAATAAATGAGCACTTAGGCAGATACTCAGCAGCTCTGAGCTTCATTCACTTCATTCATTCACTGTTAGCCACTAGGAAAGGTTCAGGATTTGGCTCACTGACCTTGTGCCATGAGCTAAGCCACAGAACACAGCAAACAGTGGCAGGTGACTGTACATGACATGCAAAAAGACATCACGTTGAATTCTGTGGGTCACTTGCAATTAGACAGATTATGTCATGGGCTGGATTTGGTCTACTGAATAATAGTGTGTTCTTTCACCACTGCGCAAAGGGGCAGACAACAACATAATTAAAAGCAGTCAATAAAAAATACAGGCAAATAAGTAATTTTATTGTGTGCATTTCTATCAGCACGTTACAAGGCAAGGCACGTCAGGATTTAAAATGTGTCAGAAAAAATGATAAAACTCAAAATTATGCAGAGAGAAATACATAAGTTTAGGCAGTGATGCAGAAGAAAGTATGCTGTGGTGTGTAAAGTCTCTGTGCTTGTCAGAGACACCTCTGGGATATTGGCTCCTACAACTGGCACAAAATGCTCTGAGAATGGTAAGGGGTGAGATGGCACCCATGGGACACAGATAACAGACCCAACTCAACCGGAAGAAACTGCTCTCCTCTACCAGCTGCTTTAACAGCCAAAATCTCTTTTGAGATTAAAAAGAGTATTTTTGTGTGTATATATATACGCGCATATATACACTTCATGTATTCCCGCATTAGAACTTAATCTTCCGCTACAGTTTCCTTCTTAGAGCTGTTCCTATTTGCATAACTAAAATGAGGACAGCGGAGTCTTTTGTGTGCTTTTTTTTAACTCAAGGCAGGGGCACCACCTAATGGCCATTGGATCCCCGGCGTTCCTTCCCTGCAAGTTCTAGCGACTGAAACGGTAGCTAGCGGAGCAGAAATCCAGCTGTTCCACTGACTTACCAATTCCTAATCCTGAAACCTGGCGGGACTGACCAGGGCACCTTGCATTCCACTCACAGCACACCCCGCACTCTCAGCCCTGTGCACGACTGATCCGCAGAAAGGAAATAAAACGTGCCCGAGTCACGGGTCCCCGATGGCACCGAGCAGGGTCGGCTCTGGCCCTAAGGGCTGGGCTAGCACAGCAGCCGAAGGGCAGCAGTCCCGTCACCCGACAGCATTCTGTCCGAAACTCTGTCAGCAATTTGCTTTCGTGGTTGGCCACTCGTAACACCCTGAGCAGCGCAGCTCAATAACTGCCTAATCATTGTGATTGTTCGCAGTACCTGTGACTGTGATTGTTCGCAGTACCTGTGATTATGGTTGTTCACAGTACCTGTGATTGTGATTGTTCACAGTACCTGTGATTATGGTTGTTCACAGTACCTGTGATTGTTCGCAGTACCTGTGACTGTGATTGTTCGCAGTACCTGTGATTGTGGTTGTTCACAGTACCTGTGATTGTGATTGTTCACAGTACCTGTGATTATGGTTGTTCACAGTACCTGTGATTGTTCGCAGTACCTGTGACTGTGATTGTTCGCAGTACCTGTGATTGTGGTTGTTCACAGTACCTGTGATTGTGATTGTTCACAGTACCTGTGATTATGGTTGTTCACAGTACCTGTGATTGTTCGCAGTACCTGTGACTGTGATTGTTCGCAGTACCTGTGATTGTGGTTGTTCACAGTACCTGTGATTGTGATTGTTCACAGTACCTGTGATTATGGTTGTTCACAGTACCTGTGATTGTTCGCAGTACCTGTGACTGTGATTGTTCGCAGTACCTGTGATTGTGGTTGTTCACAGTACCTGTGATTGTGATTGTTCACAGTACCTGTGATTATGGTTGTTCACAGTACCTGTGATTGTTCGCAGTACCTGTGACTGTGATTGTTCGCAGTACCTGTGATTGTGGTTGTTCACAGTACCTGTGATTGTGATTGTTCACAGTACCTGTGATTATGGTTGTTCACAGTACCTGTGATGTCCCCTGGAGATAGGACAGGAGAGAAGAGCACTTTTTGTGCTGTTCTGAGATCCAAATACCTGTAGTTTATGTGTTTGGAGGAGCTGAATAACTATAACTTATTCAGATAGGTATAATGCCAGTCACGATATTTACCAACAGAATCTGTCACAAACACAGAGCATGTTACTCTAACACACCTGGAAGAAATTTATTCTATGCACTCTTCCCTTCAGCTTTAGATAAACCACTGGTTTATAGCATGCTCATGGGAAATTCAGAGATTACTCATTTTCTATGGACGTTGGTGAGGCACAGTTCATTCCTGCAGCTTTGCCAGTTTGCTACACACACCTGTACAGGAAAGTTTGTAACAATTTAAAGTGCTTTTTAGGAACTACAGGGAAATTTACACAACTAACCTAACGATTACATCAGTAAAATCACATGAGAAAAAGGGCACCACGGAAGACTTTGGGACACACTTTAGGACTTGGGAAGGAACACACTTTCTGAATAATTTCTCACAATAACTCATCAAAACTTAAAAAAAGTAATACCCCTTCTCCTTATGCTAATAGGGCAAGTCTAACTCTGGGCAAACTTCAAACTTGTGTAAATGTCACCTGCATAGCTGGGGGGGATTCTTCACCTGCACCAAAATGCTGCTTACACAATAATCTTTTACCATCCGTATGCCCGCACCTGCTTTAGCTTGCCACCTTTGCATAGTCATTGTTCTCCAATTAACATGGGACAGCTTCTATCAGGATCACTAACTCCTGCATGAGTCTCTCTAAATGTTTGGACATTTTCTAGCAATTTCAGTGGCTCTCTAAAAAGCAATCCCCCCATCAACTTCATTTTATTTAGCATGATATGTTAAGGTAGTGTTTCATTTTAACACAGTCTGAAATTCATAACAAAACTTTCCATTTTCTTTTTCTTATAAATATGATATAGACTATTTAATCTCTGAGTGTTACACAAAAAGAGGTGGGAAGTTTCTGTGGCTTTCCTCTTTGTTTTCAGAGATCTATTTGTCAACCAAAAGTAAAAAAAACGCCACAATTGTTCCAGCAAGCAAGGGCTTCTGGAGTACAGAGCTAGTGCCAGAGATACTGCCACTAAGCATGTCTGAGCTGCTTGCTTTCTCACAAAACCTCCTCTGCAGCCAGATGAAGATAATTACTGCCCAAGCTGACAGAAGTACAGTGTACCTCTTCTACCTTTCAAAAAATGCCTGTCTTTCTTTGTTAGAGTTGACAAACAGGGACCTAACCTGATTTCAACCTTAATAAAGTAGTGGTGTGGGCAACTTGCTCTCTTTTTGGAAAAGGATAGGAGGAATCTTGACTGGTATGACCTTCACTATAGTACTTTTTTTTATAGCTTTATATTACAAAATCCGTTTGGACATAATTAATTGTTTTTACTGCCAACAGGATGTAAAATCTGAGTGTGTCCTACATGCACCACAGCAGCAGGCAATGCTCTGCACTGCTGCAGGAATCAGCTCAGGTTAGATCACAGCAGGTCAGTAAATAATCTCTAAAGCACTGAATAATTCAAAGGGTTATTTGGTGGTCAATGAATGTCAGACCTTTGTAATTCCATAAATCATCACTCTAAATGACCAATAACTTGCTTTAAACAATGGATTTTACAGTTTCTTCATTGCCTGTCTGTCCCACATGAGTATGGATTTGAGGCAGGTAATTGTATACGCTCCAATCATTTTGATGATTTGCATAATAAGGAAGCCAAGCTGAGTACATTCACTTGCACTGAGAACAATGTGTAGCAGTGTCCTACCCAAAGGTAATGCAGTAGGACACCATCTCACGAACACAGAGGCTCCCAGAGTCTGAGATTGCTGTCTCCAGGTTCCTTTGTAACACCTCGTTCTACATAAGCTTCATTTTTATTTCCTGATTTGCTTTGGAAAAAAATGGAGAATCTTGAAATCATGAACTGCCTGAATTCTATGGACTGTTCAATGGGTCCTGTCAGCTACTTAAGTGAGCTGAATCTGAATTTTAAAAGTATTTTCATCTAAATATACTAACGTTATTTTGACTTTCTGTGAAGAGTATCTTTTAACTAATCTTATTTATATTGGTTCCTTTAACTTTTTGAAGTAGTCATGTTCTTTTTCTGTGCTTTACTCCAAGTGAATTTATCTCCAACAAGTAACTGCAAGGCCAGGGGTATTGGCATACAGACAAGGAATGGGCAAACCATGAAAAGAGAAGCTTAGTGACATCATTTCCACCTCAAGCAGAATGAGGGTGTCACCCTCGTGCCCCCTGCAGCCCAGAACTCAGCACGGGTCCTTTCAGTCCCAGAGCCAACAGCTCTGCTGGGCAGTTACACCTGGGCAAGGCACCCCTAACATGCCTGAAGCAGAGTTTCCTCACCCCAGAAACACTGATTGTCCCCCTGGGCAGCACAAAGTCACTTCATGGGCAATAAAGATCCTTTTTTCTGAGGCTTGTTAATAGACTCCACAAAGCATAGCAGACAGTTCTGGGTTCTTTATTTTGTGGTGCTGATTTTATGTTCCCATTGCTATTATCAAACATTGAAATCTAGAGGAAACTAATATATCCATTTATTTAACCTAGAAAACTGATGAGTAGATTACCCAAGGTTACTGTACCTGCTTCAACTATTAAACATCATTTGGAAGTCAAAGGGCAACTATTTATCGGCTGCAATGTATTTAATTCAGAGCCTTGAGCAGGATTAAATTTCTCATGGGTATTTGTGCTAATTTCAAAGGCTAGACTGACAGACAGTGTCTGAAAACAAAATTATAGAGGGATGGATTTAAACAGAATGTTTTTCTTTCCAGGATCCAAAGTGGCCTTATTTTTGAGTTGCTGGACTGAAAAATGCTTCCACGTCCTTGGAGGATCAAAGGCTATCAAAACAGACAAAAGGAAGATCTGTGATTTAGTGGCATCACAGTTCACATGGTTTATATTTCTACTAAGCTCCTGTGCTGTTTCACAGACCATGTGGCTTGGGACTGCTTTCAGACACAAAACTATGCACGGAAGTACAGATTTAGATACAACCTAAGATACATCCACAGATATTTGGTGCTTCTGAACAATCTGTATTGAATCAAACCTGCTTATATTAAAGTATTAAATACATGTTGTCTTTAGAAATTTTCAAAGGCATCTTTGGGAAGTTGTTATGTGGAAAATGTAAGTAATTGCTTCAGACCAAAAGGACACTATGCCATCTGAACAAACAGAGCCTGCAGAGTATGTTGCAGAGTGAAGGACTATTTGACTTGTAATTACTACAGCAGCAGTGTTGGATCTTATTACTCTAGCACATGCTGTCAACAAAACATATTTTTCAGTTTCTTCTTGATTAAAACAACCAGTTATCCCAATGCACCGTGAGGAAAAAAACCTGTGGCAGAAAGGTCTGAGATGACTCTGGGAGTAGGAGAAAGTGGAGAATATCTCTTGAATCCTGAGAAAGTTCTGCATTTTTTTACCTGAGAAATTATCTGGGGTGAGTTGGAAGTGTCAGTTGCTGTGTTGTGTAAAAGTTCCTGTTCACCATTGCTGTTCACCCAAATGTTGTGGGTTCACCCTGGTACCAGCTCAGCCCACACAGACATTCACTCACACCTCTCCCCCAGAGCAGGATGGGGAACATTAAAGGATTGGGAGGGCAAAAGTAGGAAGACTTGTGAGTTGAGATGGAGACAGTTTAACAGTAAAGCAAAAGCTTTTTGTGGAAGCAAAACAAAACAAGGAATTAATTCCAGACTCCTGGGGGTAGGCAGGTGTTCAGCCCTGGCCAGGACAGCAGGACCCCAGCACAGTGACAGTGAGTGAGGAAGACAAGCACCACCACCCCGAACACCCCCTCCTTCCTCTCGCTTCCCCCAGCTTCTGCTGCTGTGCATGATGTGATGATGTGATGTGATGTGATGTGATGTGATGTGATGTGATGTGATGTGATGTGATGTGGTCTGGGACACCCTTACTGGCCAGTTGGGGTCAGCTGTCCTGGCTGTGTCCTCTCCCAGCTTCTGGTGTTCCCCAGCCCTGGGGGACAGTGTAAATCCTGCTCACCAATAACTGCAACACCAGGCTGTTATTGACTGCTTTGGTCACACATTCAGATCACTGCAGCATACCAGCTACTTGGAAGGAAAGTAATATTATCACAGTCAAAACCAGTAAAATGAAGTACCCATAAAATTTGTTGGCCAACCATATGTAGTCATAGTGGATGTGAGGAGAAAATAGGGATTTGTAAGAGAAAAGAACAAGCACTTTGGAATTAACTAACCTCCTTGAGAACCTGCAGTGAACAAGAAGATCCAGCTTTCAGCCTTGCAATGGGGATCTGAGAGGGAAGCATTAAAAAATCTTTGACTGGATTTGAGTCATTCTTCTAGGGAGCAATAATCAGTGCTGTGGGCACTGGTTGTAAATTAATGACCAGCTGAAGGGTTTGGGTTGAGACATGAGCTGTAGCAAGTTATTAATTCTGTAAGCCTCTGAGCCAATGTCATGGCTACTATGACATTTGGGGGTTTCCATTCTGTTAGGAGTCAGGCTCACCCAGCTCTATTTACAGTGTCACTTGTCAGAAAAGGCAGAGCTCATGGATGTACAGGCATCCTGCCCAGTGCATTCCTTCAGGTCATGCCACTTCCACGAGTTCTTTGTACAACCTCTGACCTGATCCACTGCCAAAATCCTGCTCAGAGGGAGCTCCATGTGTCATTTTTCCTTACAGTACTCATTACCTACAGGGACATAACTCTACAGCAGTAGGTCAACCAGCATGTTCAGCAAACAGTGCTCTGGCACTGTGAGCCTTTTCCATGAGTCTTTTGTCTAGACTGTGATCTCCTTGGAGCACATACCCTCAACAGAAGCACAGGAGACAAGATTCAGATACTGGAGTTACTCAGGCTGTAGCTCCATTGCCAAAAAAATCTGCTTTGGTGCTTTTCAGTCCCTTGAAAAACTCAGAATTCCCAAATCTGGGACACAGTTTAAAAAGCAGAAAACTGAGGCTGGACCCCTTTAGTTTTGCACAAGAGCTGCTAGAAGTGAGTGACTAGTCAAAGCCAAAGAGCAGATCTGTGCTGATGCTGATTCCTCCTTCTGAGCAGTTCTGACCACAGATGCAGAATTTAACATGCCAGACCACACTGCTGACATTTGAACTCCAGCAGCACCCCCCTTGACCTGCCCTCTGCTCTCTGCATGGCACAAGGCTTTGTCATGCACAGCCACACACCTGCAACCTGCACAAAGACAAAGCATTGGGAATGGAATTTTCAGTGTAAAACAACAAATAGGACTCTTGGAGAAATAGGCAATTGCAGGGTTTCTTTACAGTACCTGCAGCTCCTCGTTCCCTGGCCGTGGTGTCAGCCACCCCAAGAGAATCCTCTGCTGTGCTCCATACTAGCACCTCTGAAATGAAGTGTCTGGAGAGCTGCACACTGCTCCAGATCACTCCAAAGCCCCCTTAGTGATTAGTGCTGTGGGACATTAGTTCTGGATGACTAATTATTTGGTTTAAAAACAGGTCTTTCGTTTCTTGGGCTATAAAGACAACATGACCACTTTCTGTACTTTTGACCCCCGGGAAAGAAAAGCCACAGATAATAGAATTAAACCCTCATTTCACTTGAGATAATATTTGTATTAGCTCCCTTAGTAAAATGTCATGTACACTGCCAAGTCTGCAGGTTATCACTTCCACAGTTTGAGTGTTTGGAGACAGAGCTTGGAAATAGGGGGTATTTGGGGGAAAGCTCTGAGAATTATAAGACCTGTAACTGTAGAACTTTTTTCCTACTCGGTCCAACATTTCCTTCAAGACTTGAGCTCAGACAGAATAACAGTTAGGATATTTTTTATTGGCCTAACACTGAAACATTATATAAGGTTTCAAGGCCACACTGATGATATTCGCCCTTTTTTTTAAGGCTCTCTGTAGACTTTGGAGGGAAAAGAATCAACACATTCAACTGTGATTCCAATTGTGCTCCTCTTTCAAGGGATTATTTTAAAATTTTAAGCACCATGAAGAGTGCAAGTTCTCCTGATCAGTACTCAGAGCTTTTCCCTTATAATTCTGAAATCCAGCATCAATAATAAAGCTTCTTGGCTAAGTATTAGCTTGAGACATTCCATTCCATTCCAGGGAAGAAATGACCACTCCCTCCCTTTTCCTGCTGCAGTCATGTTGTGTTTGGATGCCCAAATGGTTTCAGGTAAGATTAGATTTTTCCATAACATGGGAGCTAGTTCTTCCAGTGCCTTCTCCTTTCCCTGGTATGTTATCTTTTTTGCTTTGTAAATGGCAGTACACATTCTGCAAAATAAACCATTGGTAAAGAGAGAATTTCAAACTCTGACATAGGTAGCACAGTGAGCAAGTTGGGTGATCAGGTAACAGAGAGGTTTTTAGACATGCTTGTCTTCCTAATGAGGAAATGAAGCTGAAGAACTCAGCCTGAGAAAGTACAAGCCCATTGTTTAAATATTCATTGTATCATCAGCACTTAGCTGCAGAACGCCACCCCTTCCCATGAAGGAACTGAAACTATCAGTTCTCTGCACTTTTTAGGAGGCACAAGTTCATTCAGTCAAGATACACAGTGTAATATTTTCCTGAATTCACAGCTCCTGACTGTTTCTCCTTTCATTTTATCCCCATGCTGGAGTTGCAGAGGCAAAGCACTGGCCTGGTGTGTCTTCACACACAAAGCTGGATTTTGTGAGCAAGGCAGGGAGAACTGCTGGAGCCAGTAGAAAGAAAACAAGAGAGAAAGAAAATATTTTATCTGCTTTGTGCCATATGCTTTGGTGTCTGGTTACAGAACAGTCAGTCTACAGCGACAATTCAATTCTCTATACGATGCCACAACTGAGACCTGACACAGTGTGCAGGTGGTGTTTAACCAGGGCATATGCATATAATGATCCTCTTCAATTCTGCATCCCCTTCACAAGTCAGTGTCTGCTGTGAGCAGCTCCAGAATGTCTGTTTGAAGCACTTGTCCAAAAATACTGAGAAAGCTGACCTGTAAATAAACTGTGGGAACAAAATGGAGAAGGGTGTGAGGGAGAAGACTTGCAGAGGAAACTAAAGCAACCCATACTGCTATGACTTAGCTGCAGAATTCTGGGATTGGAAAAACATGAAAAATATTGGAAAAAAACAGATCCTGAAGTAATTCATCTTAGGTTCTCTTTATGCTTCTGACAACGGCCAGTCCAGCGATACCTGCCAAGGAGAATCATGACCTTGCATACAGGAGACTGGCCCTGCTGCTCATGGTCACAACCAGAAGCACACCCAAACGTGGAACTGCTCCACAGTCCTCTCCACAGGAGAAAGGCACTTGTCAGCCAGGACAGGAACAGACCCAGCTCTCGGGCACTGGAAGCTGGAGCCTGTGCTTCCAATGGTGCCGTGGACTGTGTCCCCAAAATGTTTTTTGCACTGATTTGATGAATGTGTGTGTGTGTATGTGCACAGGTGAACAGACACACATATAGATTTGTCTGGTGTTATCTCAGGAATTTGGATAGATGTTTACCAGAATAATAGGCTGTGCACCACTTCAAACCTTGCACACAGCCCACCTCTGCACCCCCAAAAGCAGGCGCTAGATAGAGAGCCTGTGGTCTGGAAAAACAGCTGTACAAGACACCATTTTTAAAGCCATAAGAAAACTGCTGTGGCTACTTAGTACATACTGTGCTATAATAACAACAAATACAACAGTCTCTTACTTAAAGGAAAAGCATAAGGATAATTTAAACAGAAATTAAAAAAAAAAAAATTAAAAACCAATAAAACTTTCCACAACAGTTTAAACAGATAATTTTAAAAATACTACTATCAGTAAAGCCTTTAAAATTCCATATGAGAAGGATTATTCAGCCAAAATCCCAGAGAGCAGTTGTAGATAATTTCTAGTTGTCTTGCTGTTCAAGTAGAGTCTTTCCCAGGAATTTCCACTACTCATCCTCTGTTTCCAAAAGAAAAATGAATGAATGATGTGTCTTCAGGGTTTTTTTTGTATTCCAAATACTTAATATTGAGCAATACACAGGATCCAGAAAAAAAAGAAATCTTTCACGTCTCCTTTTTCAGCTTTAAAAATGCTACAGAGGATACAAACACTATTTCTTCTCTTTAGCAGGTCACTTGTAATAGACAAGCTGCTTGTGATGCATTCCATGCTGGGACCAGCTATAAGCCATGCATCTGCTGAATTTAGGAATAAAGAGCTGGTCCATAAAATGTGGAATCAGAGGAGTGGCCTCAGGGGCATAATGGTGCATTACTGCTGTGAGATCAGAGTGTTTCACTGAAAGATATATATTGTTACAGGAAAAGGGGTTCCTTGCTTTTTGATTCTGTCATTATTTATTGTTGCCATTGCTCATTTTCTGTGATGCTGGATCACACGGCAGAGAGAACTGCAGAGTCCTCTGCAGCTTGCACTGCAGCTTATGTTATTTGCCATAGCAAAGGAATTTTTTCTTATTAGAGCAAGTTGTGTGCAAGAACTTTAAAGCTACTGCTCATCTAAAAATGAAAAACATTAAGGCTAGGAATAACTAGACTCCTTTACCTCCTGAGAAGGTCACAGACAGGCATTGGTCCTTGCTACCTCTCTACTGAACAGCTTGATGAAGACAATCAGGATGAAGAGAGAGGAAGGATGAACAGGACCCTGACTGATCTTCCAAAACAGGCGACCTCACTTAACATTAGTCTCAGACACAGTTCCAGCTCTCACTGCTTTTTGATATCAACGAAGGGCAAATATCCATTCTGTTCTGTTCAAACCTTAATTGATAGAAGTCCCCGGGCCCTGGGAGGAGCTTCTTACCAGCTGGCCATTATCAGCCTTATTTATTTACTAGAGACACCTGACAACTGTGGCATTTAGAAAGCAGGAGCCCGTGACTAACTATAGCTACATTTCCCAGGCTTGTTCTTCTGTAAGTTGTTCTCAACAGTATAACTCATAGTTGCATCGCTTCTTAGGTTTGCTGGGTTAAAAAAATATGGATTAAAAATTGCTTGGATTAATTATTAATTGAACTAGGTTCATGAGTAATGGGATTTATGTCCAGGAATAGAAATGTGTCTCTTTAGAATCAGGTGTCTGTATACATTCCTGCAGCTGGATGTGCAGATTTCTGAGTGCTATTCCCAGGCTCTTGGAACTGCTGTGGTACCTGCCTGCTCTGATAGGCTGTTCCTGCTTAATAACTTATAGATACAAGCAGCCTTGTCCAAAAAGACCAAGCAGGGCTGAGTGACAAGCAGGGATGGGTTCCATGTGTTGGGAGCTGTCACTTTTTCTGGGTAAATCAATACCATGTTTCCCTTCTTATCCTGAAAGCCATGGGAGGACAGAGTACATCAGCATGGAACTCTGCCTTGGCTCCTGCCATACTGCGGCTTCACAAACCTCTGCCCTGTGGTGCTGTCAGGTACCTGTTGGAAAGGCTGTGGCTGGCTTGAATATGCTCATCTAGAACATGTTTGGGGTTTTTTTCTGGATAAAACACAGACAGTGGCTGCATGCACACTGGAGAGTCAAGGGTGGACCTTGCTGCTGGTAAGTGGTCCCTGTGGGTTTCAGTTGGCTGGTGACAGATAGGAGCAGTCTCACCTGAAGCTGATATGACCAGAAGCACCATGAACTTTGCTCTACCTCTGCTATTTTTTGGCTTCTCAGAAGGTCCACTGATGGGTCAAGAGGGGATTTCTGAGTGTCAATTCACAGCTTGTATCACTGCCCAGAAATGACTTTGGAAATTACAAACTATGCCAGATAAAAACTGGCAGGAAATATACAGAATAGGATTACTAGATGATAGCTAAATCTAAGACACGGGTTTCTTTAGTCCTTTTTCAGCACTGGCTGAATACTCCCAATTTAAATGTTTCCATCAGGAGAAACCCTGCCACTCCTACCCTGTATCCCAAGTCCTTAGAATAGAGAGGTGACAGAACAGTTTGTTCTCAGATTTTTCATAGACTCAGTTGTTCTCAGATTTCATAGTTCCTAAACCCTAGCAAAGCTAGGACTGTCACTGCAGAAAAAAAGAAAAGGTGCCTGACCAGGATGGTGGCACTGAGCCTGCCAGTCGGGCAGTGGTGGCAGTACTGTCACCTGCTGCCATCACTGCACACCTGCCCCAGTGCCCCGCAGGTGGGCAGGGGGTGCACCCTGCCCCCCTTCGCCCTCTCCAGGCAGGGCACTGAGCCCTGCCAGAAACAGCAGCAGGCAGGCAGCTGTGTCTGCAGGCTGTGACATGCCCCCAGTGCATGCAGGGTGCTGCTGTGCTGCACATCTGGCTGGTAAAGATGATACTTTCCTTGTAGCAAACCTTGCCACCGGCACACAAGGTGTTCTTTACTTCTTCTGAGCAGTTCTTGGCATCTACAAACGGAGTTTCTAGGTAAGATGCCAAAATGAGCTTCATCTCTGTAATCCCAGATCCAGTAAGGACATCCAGAAGATTCATTTAGGAATTTTCTCTACAGGGTTGCTCCTGGGGAGTTCCAAAACAGACCCAGAGACTCTAGTTTGCTCTGACTGTTGAGGTCTCATATTTTTATTTTGGGGCAGGCTTTTAGGAACAAGTGTTTAAAACACCTTGAATATAGCCTGTACTGACCCTTTCCACCCCCTGTCACTTTTACCCTGTAGAAGGGGGACTTAGCATCATCTTCCTAGCGAGGACAGAAATTTCAGACTGAAAATTATTGTTGGAGACTGTGTGAAGGGTTAGAGGCTAAATGGGAATTTGTTTTTTTATAAAACAATTTCTCTTGTGCTACTTGTCAAATGTTGACCTCAGGGTCCTATGTTTCTCATATTAGGTTGATGATCTCACATATTCTGCTAAATGTGGTATCTATTCTGCTAGATATTGCATCTTAATATTTCTTTTGAGTTGTATTTACCTTACATTTGCACTGGAGAAACAACAGCTGAGATTTTTATATTGCACTGGAATTTGTTTTGTGTTTTTTGGTAAAAGTTTGTGAACTTCATTTGAAGGTACTGGGTTTTTTTCCAAAACAAATATGGATGCATGAATATACTGCAAGATATTTCACTGAGGCCATGCATTAATATTCTGAGAAGGTTACAGGTTAGTCAATGCCTTTAATAAGAATGCAATACAAGAGGATATAAAACATTAAAATGGCATATATATGCTTGATATTAAGCCAAGGTCTCAGCAAACTGATCAGAAAATGTAATTGCAGCAGGATGCAATTCAGAGAAGTGGTCTGTACAGCCACAGACTTACCCATGGGCACATAACAGATCAGCCTGCCCTAATCCTCTCCAAAAATCAGTCCTGAAATGGCCAAGTCCCTTCTGGACTTTAAACAAAGAAATTAGTTGCAGAAAGAGAACTACATCCATTTTGCAAGGATGAGTACTAGGTTACGGGTATTTCTATGCTTTTATAAAAAAATTTCTTGAGATGGTTATTCTCCTAAACAGACATCCTTCAGACAATGGAATTTGAAACTCCAGAAACAGTCCAGGATCAAGCTCCTGTTCATACACAACCCTTTTTGTAACTTTAAATCTAGGTTTGGGGGGAATTGGTTTTGATTTGGATTTGGGTTTTGTTGGGGTTTGTTTTGGGTTTTGTTTTGTTTTTTGTTTGTTTTTGGTTTTTTGGTTTTGTTTTTTGGGGTTTTTTTTGTTTTGTTTTGGGTTTTTTTGAGCTTGAATTTTAAAGCACTACAAGGAAAAAACCCTCTGTATTGATCCTTTAAGGTTAAGAACTTGGTGCACTTAAATTATTCTAACCCAGAAAGTTTGAAATTTATAGTCCCTCTTGAACCTTTCTGCCTCACCAGCTTCCTTGGGAGGACCCTACTACAGGCTGCACGCCAACTGCAGTAAAATTTAAAGAGGTGAGAGAGAAACTTCCCAGAAAATATAAACATTTCATGGAAATGAAATAAGTCTTCCCTTATAGGAACTCACCTCAGCAAGCTTTAGATAAATGAAAAGGTATTCAGAATTTTAAGTGGATATAAAGTGTGGTGGTTTAGATACATTGGTTTATGAGCAAAGCAGAAGTGCATGTTGTCTGGGGGCCATGGTTGCCCTGTCCTGGGCCAGTGGCAGTGGGGTGGGGGCTGCTTTGTGCCTCCCTCTGGGATGGTGGCAGCCCTGCTCCCCTGGCTCTGCACATCCACACACCCTGTGCAGGAGGGAAACGTGCCTGAGTTCAGACATGGGGAACTTGGGAAAACAGCCCAGGAAAGGCAGGGGAGCGCTCTCGTGTTCAAAATCTCTGCTGACACAACACAGAAGACTCACGTGGCTGTGGGGGGAAATAAAGTGTGAGCACTAGGAGGGCTGTAAATTCCTCAGCCCCACTTGCTGGGCACAGGGGCTGCTCCTCCTGCAGCTTTCTGTGACCCACGTTTCCTCAGAAATCTCAACACATCCGTGGAGGGTCCCAGAAGCTGCTGGGAAAATGACATGATGGAGGCAAGATCGGGTTTTTCGGAGGGAAACTTTTTTGGCTGGGAAGATGTTGGAAATTTTAGATGATGCAGTGAATTGGAAACAGAGGGGGTGATGGCCGGGCTGTGCTGCTCTCTGTGAAGGTTCTTGCCGTGACCTCAGGAGACACCTGAGGGCAGATCCGGTGTGGCTTTTGTGCCATTCCTCTCCCATGGCTGTGCACTGAACCAGCAGCGACTGCAGCAAAGAGCAGGGGTGAGCAGAGCAGAGACGTGAGCTGCCCCGCACGGGGGTTTGCTCACTGATCCCATGTTAATGATGTAAAATAAAAACAGGCAAAACGTCACACAGCCTGGCATTTCCACGTGCTGTCACTGATTGGAATGGTTCTGAGGTCAGGATTTTCTTTCCCAGTTGTTTTTCCAGAAATGATTAAACTCAATTCATTTAGAAACATAGACCCATGCAATATTTGTCCACAAGAAATACTTCTGTGAGTATCCGGCTCAAATTTTTTCTAAAGACTTCCTATTTTTTTCTGTTTACATACCAGCCAACCTTGGACAAACCCTTGCTAAGCAACTGAAAGCTGGTTTCATGTTAACCGACATTACCAAGGGTTTTCAGAAAATTCTTTTAAAATTAGTTTTAAGAGACAATAAGAAGCCAGCTTGAAGAAAGTTGCCAAAACATGTATATGGTAACAGGACAGTGTCAGCCTTCTGCATGACAATTTGGGAAATGATCCTAGGGAGAATCATCACAGGCCATAAATCTGCATTTTAGCCTTTTAGCCAAAAGCCCTGTCTTTCCAGTCAGCTAATGGCCTTTTGACAGGGCGTGGAGCTGAATTTCTTTAGGAGTGGAGTTGGTGAGACTGAGGGAAAATTCAGTAGTCTAGTGGCAAAGTTTTTCACACCAATGCCTTTGAAATGAGAGCACTGGTCGTGCATGTCTGCTCTTTCAGAAAAGTTTTATTGTCCAAAATTTATTTTAGATATTTTTTGAGTGAAGATGAAGCTTAAGCAAGGATGTCATTGCCTTAGCCAAAAGCAGACGGGGTGTGGACAGAGGTGTTTGTGATGCCCCCGAGTCCTCTCTGTCCTTCTTACTCTAAAATGTCAGCTCCCTTTGAAGTCACAGTGCTGCCCCAGTGCAAGGGAGGGAGAGGAGCCAGGCTCCCTGCTCCTGGTTCCTGTGCTGCAGGGTCCTGGAGCTGGGAGGAGGAAAAGAATGGCAGCAATTGCAGCTTCACTCTTCTCCATGACATATTTCATCCAGAACAGAAAATATTGCCTTGTAGGGAGCATAAATCAGGGGCTGCTTTCAGCTTTTGAAATGACATCAAGTTTGTATGAACACAATTATAGCCTCTGATGCAAATAAAACAAGATGTGACAGATACAGAAGGCTGCCACTACTAAGCTAATGTTATAAAACTTCAGTAAGTGACTAGCAGTTGGCAGGATGTTCAAAGAAGGTTTTACTCTCCCTGACATTGATATTGTGTCTGAGATATCTCTTTTTAAAGCTTTTTGTTGAATTTTATATGCTTTTTAAAAACAGTGATTAGTTAAGATTGCCATGAGCTGCATTCTTTAAGCAAAATTTATTGATTCCAAAGTACCAAATAATTTTTCTTCAGTCATCAAAAACAAAGGTATGCTCTTTGTGGCATTTGTTTCTTGGTAGTGATGTTGCATTTTCATATGGCAAACATATATTCTATTTTCCAAATTCAGACTAATTGAGGTTATTACCTCATGTGTCTCTGAAGTCAGTCTTACCTTATCTCTCTGAAATACTTTATCACTCCACGTATGCCACAGTCTGAAACATGTACACAGACCTGTGTGTTCACCCAGGAGCAATGAAGAGTTCAGCTCCTCCACACCCCAAACAGCTCCCTACAGGGACTCTAAGACAAGAGCAGCTGTCCTCATTCGCGTTTGCTTTTGTATTTTTTTAACAGATTGCTTTCCTTATGTGTGCAGCAAAGCAGTGTTTAAATACTTGGGCAATGTTCTCTGTAAGGTGTGCAGGTTTCATAAGCAGATATAACAATACACACACAGATATATATATATATCTGTCAGGTAAAGGTTGGAGCAGGTACAGAATATTTGGAGGACTGTCCTGTCAGAAATTCGAGAGATTTAGGGATTCTCTGTAAGATGTTACACAACTGTTCCCCGTTTAACTGCTCAGATACTTACCAAGTAATCAATCACCTCATGACTCCTCACAAAGATGACATTCTGAGCAAGAGTAAATTACAGTGGTGCAATCTCTGAGGGAGTATTTAAACAAACTATAATTACAAAAGTTTACTCTCTGTGACACTTTCAACTCCTTATCACCAAGTTTTCTACAATATGTTACCCTAATTACAAGTTGCCAAATTTCTCTGGTCTGACCTCTAAAACGATCAGAAAAAAGATTGCCTAATATAGACTCTAAGTTTTTCAAGGTCAGATACTGTAATAATCACAACGGCCACAGTGGCATGCATCATTGTCATAGAGGTTTGCACCAGTGTCTTGCATTACTTTTACTTTAATACATATTTATTTTGTTGGCACACATTTCGCTCTGCAAATAGAGCTTGGTGCTGACTGTACTGGTGTTCAGTATAACCTCTGTGCCTCCCTGTGACAGCTTCTTTTTGGTGGCAGGTGACATTTACATCTCAGGTGTGCCATTCCATGTGATTCCATCTCGGAAAGGTTACTTGTGAGCACAGCTACCCCCGCCCAAGCAATGCCCTCTGCCAGCTCAGATCAGCACAGAACAAAGGACCAGGTTTTGCTTCCTATGTAGGGGGGTTTTTACTTTTCATTCCGGAATAAAGCATTCTGTGGTGAGCTAATTCCACAAGGAAGCCTTCCTTCTGTCACCAGTGTGCAGCAATTCCTGCAGATCTAAAGCAGATCTTTCAATGCAGTGTGAGGCACATATTTCAGTGTCAGTTCTACTCTAGAAAATCTCTCTGACCTGTGAGAAAGAGCTCTCAGAGCTACACAGGACAGGGAGGACCCAGCAGCCCACAAAGATGCTGGGATGAGTCACTCCAGAAGGGAATGAGAGTCTGGTACCACTCTGCAAATGTCACCTTTTGTGCTGCCACAGTAGGAACAGGCTAGCTACAAATCTCTGACCTGAAAAAACTAGAACCTCAGACTGGAAGATCCTGCAGGTACCCACAGGTTTGAGGTTTCTGGTCCACTGCCTTTACCACTGTTAAACCCAAAGCCAAATGCAGAGGACAGGTGTGTTGCCTCAGGCTGCAGAGCAGAGTGGGTGCAGGGAAGGACAGGAACACAAGCAGCTTGCACAGGCTAACAGGCTGCTTTAAATCTCAGGCACCACAGGAGCTGCATTGGTACTGTTTGTCTTCCTTGAGTCATTGCAGCAAAGGCAAGGGGAACACTACCATATGAAATATGGGGTACATGAGAGCTGGTCATAATCGACCCTGTCATTCTGCTTTATCTCTCACTATTGCAGGCCATTTAGTCTTCCCCCTCAGCAGCTGTGAGAGTCTTTGAATCAGAGCTGCATTCTCTCTGAGCAATATGACTTTCACCAAGGCATTTGCTGTTCTGAGCGTAATAGAGTTTTGCAAAATGCCCTATTTTCAACTGCACTGAATGAGACTATTGAGTAACCTAATATTGGCCAATGCCAAAGAGCAGGTAACCTTCCACACTGCCAGCTCAACATCACTCCCCATGCCTCAGCACCAACTCCACTCTGAGATGTTATTACAGATCTCCTGAAGGAATTAGTCAGAGTGACAATGGCAGCAGATCTCAGCCTTGGGCAAAGTAAAACAAGGAGATCCAACAGCTACAGCACAACAGCTGGCAGCAACTCCCCCCTCGATGCTGCCACGGCAGAAACTCTGGGCCAGTGCTGGGAGGGCCATGCAGCAGCTGTGGTTCACACTATTCAGTGAACAATTAATACAATCAATTACTTTCCAAGAATGTCTAATGAATCACTAGGCCATTAACCTGAACAGTCATAATGTATATTCCCAACATCGGTATTGTTTGAATAATCCCCAAGGGAATAATTAGAAGTGCATCACTTGGAAGAATGCATGGTATTACTGGATCCTAACAAGTACAGTGGCTCCTCAGCATACTGTCAGGGATTTAAAAAGATGTCAGTGGATGGAAGAGGTCAAGAGAGAGGCATGATGTGAATAATACCTTGTTGTGAGTTAGAGAATTTTGTGTTATCTCTTTTTTGGCATCAAGATTAAAGTTATGAAGTGGAGAAGGAAGGAAGATACTGAAATGGTCATATTGATTCTTGATATGCACTTTAGTCCTCCCTGTGGCTAACCTACCAGTTTAACTGCTCCTTATTCAACGTAGACCCTGCTGTCTGCATAACCTATACTTCAGTTACAATACTCAGGTTCATTTCTAATTGTAGTTAATTCCATTCTTAAAGCAACCTAAACAGAGCTGGCTGACTAATTCACACAAGGGGTACTCCAGGAAGAAATTATGCGTAGGAAGAGGCAAATTACTCTGCTTCTGTCCAGGACAGGCACTGAACACTTCCTCAGAAACCTCCAATCCACCTTCGTGCCATGCTACAAGGCACAGAGCATTCACCCTCTATGCAATGTTTTAAAAATCATCTAGCCCCCCTGCACCTTTCATTACTACAGAAATTACAATTAGGTGTTTTAGGAGTACATGGCTTGCAAGGAAAACCAGCTTCTGCAGGTATGGATAGACATGCATTTTCCCAAAGGGTGCTAACCATGAACAACAGACAAGACCTATGGACAGAGCAGGATTGTGTCTTTGTCTGCCTCATTTTCCCACCCTCATAAGTTACTATTGGTATTAATATTTGTTTAGGTCAATATTAAGGCCCAATCTGAGCACTGCTACAGCCTTTGTCTCTACACAATAAGAGCTGGTAGGCACAGTAGGATAGAGATATGACCCCAGGAGTCAGTTATTGTAAAATTAAGCTAAGCTGGCTTCTCAAAAAATCCCTTGGGTAGAAAAGCTCCCTTTACACACCTAAGACTATGAGAGGACATAAATAATTCATTGCCCTGTATCTTTCTTACTGCAGAAAAGATTTCAGGTAATGCAAGTGTAAAAACATAGATATACATCTGCCATCCATGTTTTTTTCCTCATAAGGATGAAGAGTATATTAAGTGACCTTCCTCTTCAATAGGATAAGAAATCTAATGCCAGCTTAGGAAATGTAAAGTTATTAGCAGTTACATATTACTGGCAACATATTTTACACTAGACAGCTATGAAAAAAAGTCATAAAAATGCAATTAAATGTCTGAACTGTTGCTATTTTGGAAATTAAAACAACACACGGTGTCCTTGCTGCATCTTATATTACTTACTTATGACTTCTGCAGTTATTTTCACCAGTTTAACCATGCTTCTTTTCCATAAATGTCTGCTGTAAATAGTTCCTTTGGGAACCTTGAAAATAACAAGATCTGTAATAAAAAAATTAATAACGCTGAGAGAAAACTCAGGTTGGAAAGGCATTTTTAGAGCACATTAAAGGGTCTATTTGAAAAAAAAATACTTGCAGAGAAACACCCCAGTGCTCTGTAGCAGGTAGATGTGAACTGTCACTGCTGAGAAGTAAAAGGGACACCGAGTTTTCAAGAGACTGGACTTTATGACTGCAGGGAATAGTACTAGACTCTCCAAAGCAGCAGTAAAGAATTTTGTTCTCTTGATAAAATCATACAAAATACCATTGCCATTGAACAGTATCAACAGTCATGTTTACATTATTTCAACATATCAATTCTTCTTATGCATGAAAAATTCTAAGGCAGCACTCACTAATTCAATTCACAAAGAAGTAGGTAGAATACAGATTAATCTACAGGTATGAATATTCCAGTTGGAAAGTTTAAGCTAAGGGAGAACAGAAAAGAGAATCATATCGGCAAAAGACATCACAGAACATTGTCAACTAGTAGCATGCTGAATCCTGAACTTCTGTGGTTTCAAAAGATAATGGTTTGTTCTTTCTTGTTGCACAAAATTTGCGACACCTTTGTCTAATTGGAACATTGGTGTTGTATGTAGTAAGACTACAAAGAGTTCTAAAGATTTTACTGTTTCAAATGAAAGTGGTACACTGTCTAATAAGGCAGAAGAAGATGGTGTTCAGCATATATTTCTATTCCAAATACGAGGAAGACAAGACCAAGAATGGTTATCACATTTATGCTGGGCTTTTCAGCTGCAGTCTGTGATCAGGGTTTGGAATCTTTTGACTCTATGAATTATTATTCCATTTCATATATTTATTAATTTTCAGTCCTAGCCCTTCTTTTTAATACAATAGAACTGCTCAAATGATTAAAAATAATTGCAAGAACGGATCACACCCAGAGGAGGTCACTATCTTAGTTTATTCTTATGATATCCAGGCTTCGTGATGTAAAGCAATAATAGAAGAGCACTTTAGTAAAAGCACATGTGAACCCCTTGATGCGATGGAAACAAATCTGAAGACAAGTTGTAAAAGCCCAGAATGTGAGAACTCTTACTCTGCAGACTTTTAAACTGCAGGCTTTAGTGAGAGGTATGTTTTAACAACTAAAACATCCTCTGCAAAGATGAACAAAGATTAATGGACTGTGGCATACTACATCACCATTAGAGTTGCCAGTTAAATTATTTATTATCCCAGCACCCAAAATGTGTCACGAATCAAACAAATGTGGAAGAAAGTATTAACATACTGGTTACCTGAGGGAGAATTAAGATTTGCCATACCAATCCTGTAACCCAAGAAACTCTGTATGATTAGAACTTTTTGACAGCAGGCAATCAGAGGTCCTTACTAAATACTAATTGTACATGAGGTAGTAAAAATCTCAGTTTTTAGTTTTATAACCAAACATTGCTTGCAATGTTTATATAGCATGCAGCAGTGGCATCCAAGACCTATGTCTCTGACAGCTGCTCTGGGCTCAGACCAGAACTCTGGCCCCCCACAATTAAAAGATTAAATGATTATACGTTGTTGAAACTTTCTCCTGCCTGCCCTCTCTCAAGAACACTGTGTGTAGCTGAGAGCTGCCTTGCTACACTTAGAAGCCAAATGGTTAATGGTAAACTGACATCTGGTACTCTGAAAGAGCCAAGAATGTTACTACAGAGGTCACGAGGTGAGTGGCACAATCCCCGAATAAAATTAACTCAGAGATTTCAAGCAGAGTATCGCATTTCTGAGCATATTCTTGACATCTTGTCATACACACATCACCACTGTACCAAATGGGACATAATAGCAGCTCCCTTCGAATGTGGTGCTTAAACAGCCAATATTCTTCCAACAAATTCCCTGGTTTTGAAGACAATTGAAAGCTATACATTTTTAAAACAATATGCTCAATATGAATGAATAACAATTTTTCCCAGCGAAGTGTAGACAATGACTAACCAATGGAGACAAAGACTTTTATAAAATTTCTGCCACCTTTTATTTAGTTCTTCTACTTATATACACGTTGACCTGGCAAGACTGCAGTAAGAGAACCATTATTTACAGAAACCATTTTGAAATAATGAGGATGTAAAATGCTCTTTGAGCTTAGTGGTTCAATGTGACAACCTCAGCTGAAGCATGTGGCTGGCAGTGGTGGCCACTGCCTGCTCTGCTCCTCCACGTGCCCTCTGCTATCCCAGTCCAGCTGACAGCAGTGGCCACACTCCCTCTGGTACCCAGATACTGAAAGCAAACTAGGCACAAACAGGAGGTAAAACATGTGAGTGTTTTCTCATGGGGAAAATGTGAAGCAAATTATTTTGGTTTGTATTTGCAATGCACTGGGTGCAGAGAGGGAGAGGTGCTGGTTCTGCTGATACATGGTAATTACATAAACTGTGATAAAGTGTCTGAGCATTTTGTCTTATTTAATCTGAGTATATAAATACTGGTCTGTTTATAACCTAATTTATGGAGACAGCCCTCAAATACCATCTAATTTCACCTTTCCTTCTGTGCCACACTGCTGTGCTGTCTCAGCCATAATACATGAGGAAATGCCGATGGAAAACCCTTTTCTACACTGCCAATGAGATGGCTGAAAAAATGTTTATTGAGTGGTAAGAAGAGTGAGAACATACTTCTCTGGACAGAATAGTGGAAGCAAATCCGAGACTTACAGAGTGATATATATCTTTTATTATATCAGCTAGTACAGGAGCATCAGACAAGCTTCTAGGTGTACAAGCATTCCTCACATCTGAAATAGCAGCATATGAGAGCGAACTGAAGAGAGCAATTCAAATTGAAGAGGAGAGGCAAAGTGAGGCCAAATCTTCTCCATAAGATTCTGGTAGTTGGACACTCCATGTATCTCATCTAACTTCCCTTTGCAGGGCCAGTTTCTGCCTCACTGCACAACTAATGCTTGTCTCATCAGAAGCAACGGGTTTTAATCTCTCTAAAGCAAAAAGGAACCATGAATCTTATTTCTTTTGTGGTTTAAAATCTGGTAAGCACCTGCTAGAGCATCCTGTGCATTCCACAGGATGACCAGGTAGAAAAGCCTTTCCCGTCCTCAGCTGCATTTGCTCTTACATTATGAGCAAGGATAAATGTGAGAGTGCACTTTTTTGTGGACTTTTTTGATTTCTCGTTATTACATTCTCTCTTTTTCATCTCTTCTCTCAACAAAACCAAGTTATTTACAGTAAAATTGAACACTTTTTGTTACCTGCCTATGGACTCACTGATATTTGCATTGTATCATTTTAGGAATGAGAGAGTAGCCCTAGAGCTTAGATCTCAGTAATGTAATTCTGACAGTTTGTAGTAAGTTTGTCCAATTTTTATGAACTACTTTTCTTTGACTAAAGGCTACACTGTGTCTGCAGAATTTGCTCTCCCAAACCATCTCTTCTCCTTGCAAAAATATGTTCTCACTGCTCTCTAACACTGAGGGCACCCAAACATCTTACATCCACAATGTCTGCACTTCCATAGATTTTACTTTGCACTGACTCCACATGTGAATGCCAGCAGCTCCTGGTGAGCATTCAAAGAGTGCAATCCCAGTCTGAACATCACTAGCCTTTGCTGTGCTTTTGCATCTTTCCTTCACTCTAAACCTTCTGTCACCAGCAGCACCAATGCCAAAGGCACCTTATCACCAAAGTAATCTTTTCTCAAAACATATGTCAGTAGAGTACTCCAAAGCTACACTTACTGTAAAAGTCATACTTGATCCCAGATATACTTTGAAGCTACATTTATTTTAAAATTCATACTTGATCCTAGATTATGTCTCTTAGTATATTCATGTGTGTTTGTTCCAAATTCTCTTTTTAGATCAATTGTGCTGTCATGTTTTCTCTGCAATCTGACAATACCCACTGACCAGCAGTGACACAGCAGATCTAACAAGTCATTAGTGGTTTTATGAATTGTAGCTGAGAGCCATCAATTCACCTAAGATGTAAGTAGCCTTTCAAAGTCACCTCCAGCATCTGCTCTGCCCAGTGCAAACAGCTGGGAGAATCATCACAGTTTCAAGCCACTGTGACAGCACAGGGCTGGGGCAGCAGCTGCACTGCAATGTGACAGATAACTACCTATGACAATGATTGCCCTGAGTGCTGAACAAATGCTGGAGGACACAACGGGGCCATTTCAGTAGAATGCTAGGGATCACCTATAAATTGTAACATGACCACTCTTCAGGCTTATGATAAGGCAGGCTAGCTCTAATTGCATTCTGCTGTACCTGCCTTTCTTCCCCGTGACACCGGCAATGAGCCTCCAAAGGTAAAGTACACAGGGCAGTGTCCTCACCACAGGCAACAGTGACCAGACTCCGTGTTCTGTGAGAAAGCAAGGACAGTTACAGATCCGATTCCTTCATTGCCTCCATCCACCATCTATAACCAAGATTTAATAAAGACACTCTTTTTCAAGCTTACTGGATGTTTCATTCTTGTAAAAACATTTCCAATTCAGTAGCAGTCTATACAGAAAAAAAAAATCCGCTGTATAGCTAAAATGAGAGCCAGACATTTAAAGATTTTTCTAGCTGCAGTGTGGCAGAAGTGGCAGAAGTTTTATTGGTCATCTCTGTAGTTTTACCCCAGGTGAATGACTTGTTGAGGGGACTACATGACTGCCTTTTCTACCAGTCCTGTCCATTGCCTGTGCAGTCTGCACTGAGATCTGAGGGTCCCAGTGCTGAGATTGTACTGGGCACTGGTTCTTCATCACCACTTCTTTTTGAATATACCTACTGTCAGTGCTGACAAATGTGCAAGTCTGTCTCCGAACAATAACTGGAAATATTACTGGGATTAGCTTGCATGTCAGTGTCACTATCCAGTCACTTAACAGTCACTCAAAGAGATGATATAAAATATCACTTTTTTACATAGATGAATAATAGAGTGTTTGTCAGTCACTTCTAGGCTGACTGAGCCCCTTTGACTTGCTGAAACTAGAGTCCTTTTTTTTTCTAAACCTCACGAGAAAATGTTGACAAAACAGGCAATTTTCTGTAATTTCTCTGCAAGCTTCTGTCAGCACAAGAGGCAGCCAGAGCCCGCTCATTTCAGATAACACCACGGGGTAACCTTTGACATCCACCCCCTCGCTGCCGTCGCAGGCTCCTCTAAGTGCAACAGTTGTGTCTTTCAGGTTGCAGGATGCAGACCCACAATTTGGGCTCTTGTTCATTGAAGGCAGCCTTTGTTTCCCAGCTGACTAAGAAGCTCTTATAAAAGGGATAAGAAATGTAGTTAATAGCTTGAGAGTGGCCTAATCATCGGCTGCTATTACCCCTCCAATATTAGGGAGGATGACAGACCTATCAATAACAGAGCCCCAGGTGAGGTACAGCAGCTGATAAGGTGAACTTTGGCTTGATCTTTGCTCTGCAGAGCACAGCACTTATTTGAAAGAGAAGCCAGCACCTATTTTTTTTCTTCATATTGTGCCAAAAATCATTCAGCTGAGCAGCTTCTGTTGTGTTTTTCTCTTAAACCACAGTGATTTGACCAATTTAATTTATAAGCAGAGATGAAAACTGAAGAACTCCCCTATCAGATCAGAGAAGCTAGAGATATGCACCTGCATGACGTGTCCACTCACATGAAAGTAAAAGGAGGTGAAATGAGAAAGCAGATCTCCATGTGCTACTCATCTTTACATACATGTGGTGCAGCCACACACATGCACAGATTTGCACATACATACATCATGCACATGGTCTCCAAGCAGTTAACTTCTCCTTGAGGGAACAACATGCAAAAGCTAAACATGGAGCAAATATATCAAAACATCATTTTATGGTTACAACAAGTTAAAACACAAGCAGAAACTACCAGCTAGGGCAAGTGGATACACTCTTGCTTGGAAACAAGACTAACAAGTTTCTTTTAGTACCACATAATTTCAGAAGTTACCAGCACTTCCTTAAGAGAGGAAGGACGGGGAGCTATGGGAGAAGGGAGGTGAAGAGGCTTGATGAGAGGACAAGGCAGACAGGGCAGAGAGTTGATAAGATGTTTCACTGACCTCTCCCCTGGCTGCCTTCTCTGCCTCCAGTCTGGAAAGGAAATGAGAACAGCCCTCGTCAGCACAGGCTTAGCTCCAGCTCTGTGGAAACGGGTGGGAGCCCTTCCACCAGCTGCAGTGTGCTGGGCTCTGGGGCTGTAAGCAACCGCTGCTCAAGGACCTAGTACTGGGACTAAATCACCTTCCATCATGACACAGAAAAGATGCAAACCACAGAGTCCTCAGCAGGTAGCTGCAGGCTCCCATTATGTTGCACTGAATGGAGGTTAGTATTTTGAAGTGATCACAGTTAAGCAGGTTTCTTCATTGTCAAACTATGTCTAGTTTGGTGGTTTTGTGGGTTTTTTTTTTTAATCTGTTTAATCCTTTTCTTTTGAAATAAGGGAACTTTTAATATTGCCAAAGTGGATACTACTTTTAAACATATCTAGTTTTTTGAGAATTTGTTTTCATCAAGTATTTAACTGGAGTTTTGTTACTAATGCTGGACTTATAGTAGCTAAAGCCAATATAATATTTTCCTGAAGTATTGCTCAGAACTACTTAAGCTAATATTTCCAAAGCCAGAATTCTTTAAAAAACTATGGGCACAATCTCAAATGGCTCAGAGCCATGTACCTCTGAGTCTAACACTAAAGTATTTCTTTTACTAGGCAAGTTTTATGTTCTTAAACTATTGTGGCAAATCTTGCATCAACTCCTCTGACAGCAGCCTTCTTTTGAGCATAGTCCTGGCACTCTGAAAAGCATTAGAATTTATAATCCTAACACTTATGAGAGGATGCAGTGAACAGATTGGGATCTAAACCCAAGGAAACATGAGCCCAGAAGAAATAATCTCTGCGAATTCTAGCAGCATGTAAAGGTGAAGGAACCTCCCTGGCTGTGCTCAGGGGCCCTCCATGATCTCCTGGCTCAGAGGATTAGGCAGCTTCTTACACAGAGATTGCTTCACCCTGCACCCTGGGAGCACAGAGGGGAGCAGCTTCGGTCTGAACGTCACTGTGGTTCTGAAGGTTCAGCCTGGTCACAGCCAGGGGCAGACCAGCACCACGTCCACAACACCTGTGGTCTCCCTTTTGGTGGAGCTGGCTCCCACCATGGGGCTGCTTGCCAGGAGCAGAGCTGGGCAGTGCCACCCCTCCATCCACACTGGGCTGGGACCCCAGGAGCAGAGCTGGGCAGTGCCACCCCTCCATCCACACCGGGCTGGGACCCCAGGGGCAGAGCTGGGCAGTGCCACCTCTCCATCCACACTGGGCTGGGACCCCAGGGGCAGAGCTGGGCAGTGCCACCCCTCCATCCACACCGGGCTGGGACCCCAGGAGCAGAGCTGGGCAGTGCCACCTCTCCATCCACACTGGGCTGGGACCCTGACATGCCAGACTGGCTCTGTCCCTCTGCCTGCAGCGGCACTGCTCTGCCTGCATGTCCTTGTCCCTTGAGAACCTCAGCGGGCTGACAGCCACACCATGGCCACGGGCTGGCAGAACAGAAACGAGGCCTGGACACAGGTGCTGGTTTCTAGAGCAAGCGAGAGCCTGGCTGATCTGGCTGTGCTTTTTGCATGCACTTGCACCAGCATGCATCTGGGTAGCTGCCATGTCTTGTTAAGCCCAGGATGTGCACTTGGAACATCTTTCTCTGCCTGCTAAACACTATCTGCTCTCTGTAAGTGTGTCAGGGTCGATGTCTCCGTTGTGCTGCAGCAATGCCATTAGTTATATTAACCACCCTCCACCCAGAAATGACAATCCAGCATATCTCCAAATTAGCCTTTTTATTGAAATCAATAAAGGAGAAAACACATGGCACCAAACTGTTTGATGGCAGCTTTGTTATAAACTCATTACTGGAAAAACCTTTTAACAGACCTTTAACCACAGCCATTGATTCCATCACAGCAAGGGTGATCTATGGAGTTAATCAGCTGAGTCACTGCAGACAGCCCTGGCTGTGTGCTGCCCTGCCTGAGACTCTTCATGGGCAATAGAGTTGTAGCCTCACAAAAGCAAGACTGACACCACCAGCAATCCCCAAACAGACTGATTTTTGAAGGCAGTAGTTCACATTCCAGAAAAAATAATAATAATTTTAAAATATGCAATTCCAGTGCCAAACTGGCTGGCAACACTGACTTTGCCCTCTGCAACTATTCAGCCTTGGGGGGTGACCTGCTTTCCCCAGCACCAGGTCTGAGGTTGTTGCAGGTTTTGGACCCGAACACCTTGGCCCTGCCCATGAGCTCAGTCATGCAGCCACACAGAACCAGCCCTGCAGGAGCAGATCCCACTCCGAGCAGCTCTCCAGAGATATGCATTTAGGAACAGAGGAGAAGTCTCAGAGAATCCACTCATAGAGTCAGTTTTTGCAGAGCTGACCGTTTCTGACCCTTTTTGACCCTCTACCAGTGACGTGCTCAAAGTTGTGGCCCTTCATTTTTGGGTAACTCTCACGCCTGTACCTCTGAGGAAAGGTTAACATGGCTTTTTTTCCTCAGTAACTACACTTTCAAGCTCCTTTTGAGTTCCTTTTTCATTGAGGTTGCTGAAAGAACAGACAGCACCAGTATATACACAGTGCTCTATGTCTCATTCCTGGCCTTGTGACAGAATTTAGACAGTAAAACACTTAGAATCAGATTTCTTCACAAGAAAGAATTAATTTAATTTTTGCAGGTATCCAATATCTTAGAGCTTTAAAGAGTCAGCATCTGATAACAAATGATTTCTGCAGAAGCCTGGTGTCAGTTTATTCCAAAATACATGACTACTTGCAGTCATTGGCATGAAGCTATTTCTTGAAAATACCAGGATATAGCATATGATGCCAAATAATGAGGAATCTCCTCATAAGAGCCTGTGCAGTTAAAAAAACAAAACAAAACAAAAAAAAACAACCAAGACCCAAAGAGATTCAGATGGAATACAAACACTTTGAGTAAAGAAATGGTTGAGAATGAGACACATTTTTTCTGTGACATGTGACACAGAATCTTCTTTTTCTTCTTCACAAAACCTCTATAACAACCACCACAATTTAGAAGCAAATTTTGAAGTGCTTGCAGCCACATCTGCACTTTCTATGCAGTGCCTCGAACACGGTGGGCTAGGACACCCCAGCTGCCCCAGCCCCTCAGTGCTCCTGCAGTGGCTGCGTGCCTTAAACGGGCTCCAGGGATGGGCAGGGCAGCCTTGGACTGGCCACAGCCACCACCTTGATATCAGAGATGCATCCTCCCCCCAGCTGCTGTATTACAGCTGAGCTAAAATGGTTTTCTGCTTTATAGAATTTTCCTAATGAATTTTCCCATGGAGGCACTAACTTCTTTTTACAGAATTTTGTGACGATACTCAAATTCATCCTAAGTAGTGTTTCTTCTGTTTACTCAAATGAAGCCCAACTGTTTCCCCTGGGAACTTTCTGCAGGTTTCTCCCTGGATTAAATTCACTATTTTAACATGAAAACATAGTTAATTGAAACTTTAATGGCCTTTACAAACAAAATTTGGATTAAAAGATGAGTAAAGATTTTCAACATTCTAGATAGGAACAAGTTTACGACTCACAGGCAGATCTTATGACGTCTGAGAGGCTTTTCAGTTTGTGGCAAAAGAAAATCCTGCTTCCAGGCCATTCCATACATTATTGGAATGAGATGCTGTAGTCTTCTGGTAGCAACAGAAACAGTCCATACTCATATGTCCTGTCCAGAATAACAGTAGATGGACCTGGTAATATCACCTCCTGAATGTCCTTTCCTCATGTAAGACTGCAAAACTTATAATAGAAAAGTGCTTTTTCTTCCTATTTTTTCTGGAACTGTTAACTGACCTTGCTGCTCAACACCACTGTTTGGCAAATAGGAGGTCAAATAATTTTTTGAGAGTTTTATTTCACCCCGAAAGTATGCGACAAGCAACTAGGCATATATTGGTCCAGTATTCTCTTGGATGTCTGGGAAATTTGGGAAAGACATGGCGGATCCCAAGACTGGAAACACAGCCAACAGAAGCATACTGTGAATCTTGTTGAGAAGTTCCTAAGCTACATATTTTACTTTAAAACTATAAAATAATTTAAATATCCCAGTTTTCAGGTTCAAGGACAGTGGCTTCTCTGGAGACAGTCTGGACAAGTCATTCTTCGGTCCCTCAGTAAGTTCAGAGGAGAGGCAATAAAAGGCAAGGAAAGCATTTTGTTCAAAAGCCAAGTCCACCTTATTCACATTATATTGCAGAGCCCACTCCACCCCATTTCAAAGTGAAAGAAAGGAGATACTGCTGTAAAGTGCACAGACTCAAGCCCTGATTTTATACTGGGACAGACTCATGCACCTATCATGAGAGATATATAAATGCAAAGCTTAAAATAGTGCACACAGTGCACTGTAATGTGGTATGTGTTCAGATACAGATATAATAGATTTTTTCTGAAAATACAAATGAAGAGAAGCATACAGATACTCCGTATTCCAAAATCCTAAATTTTGGTCATCAGGTGGTTTTTTTGATTGAGCCAATATCCAGCAAAATTAGATTTAGTGTCCTTGCTTCTTATGAAATTACACAGAGGCTGCTGTTTTATTCCTCTCCAGGACAGTAAAAAGCAATAAAATTCTTGCAGATTTCGACAGCAGGCAATTCAATAAAGGGCTATGTATATTTTATAAGTACAATAAAGACAAGTCTATAGCTGGATCATAAATGGGGGTTTCTTTGGTTGGTTTGTTTTCTGCACACATCAATGTTGGAGTCTATTTTCAAAACAGGATGGTCTTCTCAGCACACAGCCATCCCTTTTTGGGGAGAAGCAGAATGAAATTTATATTTTTATAATGTATTATTTAAGCTTTGCTCAAGGGATTTTGCAATGTGTGTCTGTTTAAAATTTAAAAGTGTTGTGGAACTGACTACTTTTCTGTTCTTGATGAGTGCTATAAAATTTTACAATTTTTTTGTTACATTGTAAAGTGTATCTGTCTTATCATTGTGGCATTCCCTTTTTTATGAGCAAACAATAAATATTTGATACACACATCATTATTTCTTAGACTTCCATCATGCCTCATTGGTTTTTTAATTCTTCAATAATATAATGGGGAGATTAATAGATTGTTGTGTTCCTGAGCAATAGTGCTACAATGCATTTAGTGACGGTGTCTGTCTGCTGAAATATAAAATTTTATACAAATGTAAAACCAAAACTGACAACATACGAATTACCCATCCTACATAATTACAGCTGTATCAATTTTTTCTTCTCACTTAGAGAAAGAAATTTTAAAGCTATGAAGAAGCGGATTAAAGAAAAAAATACCCTCCCTATTTGTTTCTGAGACAAGTTCTCCAGCGCTGAAAATTAGCAAGAGGTTTATCTGAGCAGGGTTTATGGCATCGAACCTCAAATTTTCTGGAGAAGGAAACTTTTCTATGTAACTCTACAGAATCCACAAGTACCAGTTTGCGCGTCTGAGCAGTCTGGAAGTTAAAGTCTGACTCATACAGCAATGTATAACCAGTGTCATCTTACTAGATGTACCAAGAATACAAACTTTCAGACCATATGAACACTATGGGAGACACAAAGATGTATTTTTCAGCATCAGACTGAAGCTAAAGCACTGCTGTCCTCAAAGAATAGTAGAATTTTGTCATGCAAGAATTAGAGAGACCTTTTGTTTGCCAACACAAGGTGATGCAGACTATCTCCATCTCAACATCCAAACAAGTATGCTTTGGAAAGATGCCTGCGTCAGCCTATCCAATGTCAAGTAAAAATTCCCTTTCAGCTCACTTATTAGAACATTTTATTTCTTATTAGAAAAGGTATGAAACTCACTGCCTTAAAAATAAATTGAATGAATCACAGCAGGGAGTACAGAGGAGTTAAAAAAACATACTATAATAATAAAGCATTCGAGGGAGAAAAATTATGGTCTCTAAGTTTAGATGAATGATCATTCATGAATTTGACCCAAACTTCCATAACCTCAGGAAAAAGTAAAACATACAAACATTAGTTAATGCTGTTTTCATTTGCTTCCTTTGTAAAACATGGATTTTGATTTAATAAACTAGCCTTGACCCTACAGCCCTGCTCCTGCAGTCAGTGTTATCACATGAAGACTGCAGAACTGATCACATGAAGGAAATCCAAAATGCTTTTCATTCCACACTCGCTCTGGCACTGTGGCAGATTTTACCTTTAAAATCGTGATTTTTATTTTCCTGAAGAAAACGCTGGAAATCAAAAAAAGACAGCAAAAGTAGCAGAAAAAGTTTAAAAAAAAAAAAAAGTAGCTTTTAATTACCCAAATCCTGGAAAGTAAACCTTTACAGGAACTCACAACACAAGAGTTTAAATGCTAATTTGAGAAGTGCTCTCTGTCTCTTAACCCTATAGAATGATTTTTTCTGTACATCGAATAAGAATGATATATGATTCACACCACAATGCCCTTATCCCACTTATTCCATCCACTAAGTGTGCTGCAGCCAGCTGCCATGTCTTGCATCCCTTTTTTCACAAATATTTGTGCAGGAACATCCTTTGTTTATTCATTACTCAGCCCTGCAGGATCCTGACTCTTAACAGGGACTGCCAGTCCTAATTCAGTTGTTTGATCTGGACTCTTTCCATAACCACGCTCCAGGTAGAAATAGTCATTGTTTCAGAAGAAA